>JABSTQ010011195.1:600000-1089152 GCA_013358835.2 Ixodes persulcatus
TACGGGGTGCGGGTGCGGATCGGATGCGGATATCTGCGGGTCCGGATCTACATTTTTGCTGAAGCGGCCCACAAACGTTTGCAACCGAAGAGTGTAGAGTAAATAAAGAAGTGATGCTATAAAGCGCATCATCGAACGTTCCGCGGGAGCAAATTACTGTCTTATGGAAAAGGTGCCGATCAGGGAGGCAATTGTTCTTTACGCCAAGAAATACCTAATTATCACCAAAGATCGCTTTAGCGCATTCTACATTGCCAAACATGCAGTTTCTAGAAAAAAGTAAACACAAATGCAGGGGCGTCAATCGTCCTGAAATATCGTGCTCTTGATTGGAGGGAAAGAGCGGAAATCGTTATTTGGCAAAGAAAACCCAAACCGTACAACACACAAGAAAGTAGGCCTCCTCGACAAGTGTGTGGGTGTGTGTGTGTGCGTGGACAGTTGGCCAATTGTTGACAATTATATGGATTAGAGCACGCAGTTTGGGTTCGTGTTTAAAACTGACACTAATAGGAGGTGTTGCCATTACCGAATATTGTGATATTTTCCCAGTGATGCACTCGCGTCTTGCCACGTTAATACGAGTACTTGGCTGCGATGAGGGGCGAGGGACCTAAATAAAATTACACAACGTTATTTTTCTCACCGGTATTGAATTTCATGTTAAAAAATACGCGTCTACTTCAAGTGGCCACTTGAAGTAGACGCGTATTTTTTGAACATGGAAAAACCACCATGGAAATCAAACTGGGCAACCTGGTAACTAACCTGGGCAAACTGGTCAATGTGGTAGTCAAACTGCTTTAACTGGCAATCAAGCTGGTTTAAGCTGGGCAAGCTAGAATTTAAGGTGGTCTGTCTGGTTTAAGTAAAAACCAGCATGGTCTAACTACAATCTGGTTTTAGATTCAATATGGTGTAGCTGGGAGCCAGTCTGGTCCTAACCGGTCAAACTGGTCAAACTGGTTTCCTATGGAGCCAATGTGGTCCAGCTGGAGACAAGCTGGTTAAGCTGGGAGACAAGCTGGTGAAGCTGGTCGAACTCATAATCGTGGTGGTCAAGCTGGTCTTGCTGGGAGCGCGCACGCCAAGGTCGGCTAGAGATGGTTGAACTGGCGTTGCTCGGAGCGCGCGCGCCAAGGTCGGCTTAGGCTGGAACGAGGCCACGTCCTGTTCTTTGTCCTCTCGTTTTTGGTAGACGACCGGGCGCTTCAGGCGCGCTGTGAGCTGCCCTTGTGTGCGAGAAAAGAGAGAGAGAGAGAGGGGTAGGAACGGAGGATTCGAGACACGTTTGGCGAGCTTGGGCAGATTTTCGAAGGGACGGCTGTGTGCGCGTTGTTTGGAGACTACTTGAACGACGGTGCAAGCGAAGCGAGTTTTGGGGAGACAGCGAGCGGCAGTCCGTTCAGTGCAGGAAGAGGTCGGACGTCCCGACTGAGGCGTCGCTTCGTGACTTCGAACGTGTGTGTGCTCGTGATTAACGGTGGTGTCGAGGAGTATCGCCAATGCCATCCAAGCCACACGGATTTCCTCGCCTCTGCCGACCTCGCAAGAGGCCGCTTCGCCCCCATCACTGGCGGGACCCAGGTTCGCTTCTCTCATCCGTGTAGTATTTTTTATTGTTATTGCCTGCTTTTGGCGTGTGTCTAGTATTTCTCGTGAGATAAGCAATCTAGTTTTGATAGTATTGTTTGCTTTGCACCGAGAACCACTTTCTGTGCGTCGGTTAGTACTGTGTCAGCGCCGAGGATATGTAGCATCGGAGCTCATGTGAGCAGGCCGCAAGTACGAAAATAATAAATTGGATGCCGAGTTGGCTTTTCTGAAGAGCTTGGCTTGTTTATCCTGTGTATTATGTTAAACACGTGAAACTGGTTGGGAAGTCTACCATCATGACCAGTTTAACCAGCATGACCAGCATGCCATACTGGGCATGTTGGGGCAATAACCCAGCTTAAAGCTGGGACCAGCTTAAGCTGTTTTTTTTTTTCAATAGGGGGTATTATAAAACAAACAATATAGATGAAAATATTGGTGTTTTTTTTTCAATTTGAGTGCATCTTTAGGCCTGAATGTCACAGACTTCCAGCACAATCTCGTAACTGCGATCATCTTTCCAGCGACGCAGTGTCTCCGGTAGGAGGGTCACTTATTATACAAATACGATAAAACAAATAGGATAAAATGATTTTCACCACACCACAGACTCGAAGAGTTCTTGTACCAAGATATGCAAAGGGCATATAAGATACCATCCAAACACTTTCGTTTTAGAGCGCAGCTCTTAAGCGCCCTTTTCCGGCTTGAGCGGCGTCGGCGTCGCCGTCGGCGTAACCGCGCGGTGCATTATGGGTAAATTTTCCTGAAGAAACCCGAGGTCCTCCCGAAGGAACCTTCGGGAGGACCTTGGGTTCCTTCGGGAGGACCTCGGGTTCCTTCGGGAGGACCTCGGAAGGACCTCGGGTTCCTTCGGAAGGACCTCGGGAGGACCTCGGGTTCTTTCAGGAGGACGTCGGGAGGACCTCGGGTTCCTTCGGGAAGACCTCGGGAGGACCTCGGGTTCCTTCGGGAGGACCTCGGGAGGACCTCGGGAGGACCTCGGGTACCTTCGGTGACCACGGGGAGGGGGGGGGGTCACGTGACCCCCGAAGTCACGTGACCCCCCCCCGAGGTATCGGCATCGGCATCGTCATTGATGACGTCATCAGTGACGTCACTGATGACGTCATCGGCATCCGCATCGTCATCGTCATCATCGCTGATGACGTCGTCGTCATCGTCATCGTCACTGATGACGTCATCAGTGACGTCACTGATGACGTTATTGGCATCGTCATCGTCACGTGAAACCCCGCCCCCCCCCCGAGGTCACGTGACCCCCCCCCCCAGTACTGTTCCCTCCTCCTCCTCAAGAGCTGCGCTCCAATTCGGCGTTACAGGGAGTTGTAAACGGCTTTAATTTTTTTCTTTTCTTTTTTAATTCACGTTTGATTTCACGGTGTATCATGAATGCACGAACTGCTGTTCGAATGCGGTTCCCAATTTGGCGTATACGGTTCCGATACGGATACAAAGCCTGCGGATGCGGATCAGATGCGGATGATCAAACTGTTATCAGCCGTTGAGCTCTGCCCTGAATGGATCACCTAAATGGCGTGGTTGAATTACCTCGAACGCAACTTTGCTGGGCGCGAAGGTATGACTAAAAGGCAAACGTAAGGGTTGCATTTCCCTGACTTGCACTGCGTAGTTCAATCCACGCAGGGGCACGACGGCCAGCCCCCACGCTGGCAGACCAATTCAATTCTATTTTTGTTTCACTCCCCGAGTACGCAACATGGAGACGGGAAAAGAAGCTTCAATAATGCAGCTTGACAGGGCTTCGCCCCTACATTTGGCAACATCCTCCTCTCCTCTCGATGCCAGATCAACAATCCGATATGGAGACGAAGCTCTGATGGTTTCGCCCCACCAGGCAAACAGGCCTTGAGCCTTGTCTACTTCACCTTAGAGTGTAAAACACTAGCGCGAAATGACATATTTACAAACAACCCATTTCAGAGTCAATCGATTTGAGTCACAAAAGACTTTTTGGGTTATGTTGGTCGTTATACTGAACTATTGAACTATTTTTTATCGTCTAAGGACCTATATTATTATCTACTGTTTTACAGATGCTATGGGGAGTTCTAAGCTCCTTCACCCTGGGTTACTTCGCTGCTTGACGTATGTCATAATGACGCGCGCGTAGCCGATTTGGCCGTGCACGGGTCGGAGACCCACTCCAGCAAAAGCAAGGGGTTCGAACCCCAACAGCCCAGTTATTCTTTTAAAGCATTAATTTTTTTAAGGAAACTAGCAATCCCATCCTTTTGTTCGTCTGTCCGTCCGTCCGTTTGTTTGTTTGCCCATCCGTCCGAGCGTTCGTGGGTTCGTCCGTCAGTTCATTTTCCGCTAAATTGGGGGGGAGGGGGGTGAAACTGACGTCACATGACCTGTAGGCCAATTCAGCTTTCCCGTTAAATTACGCTACTTGACCTATACACCAAATAGTTACCCCGCTAAACTTGACGGGGAAATTGACGTCACGCGACCAGACGTTACGTATTTTGGGACTTTGCGGATAAAGGTCGCTGTCCATTTGTACTTAATAGTGCCTTATGGAACGTTCCAGCTAAAACTCGATACTCTTTTCTCGAATTTTCTCCACCACGTAATAGGTATAAAAGGAGCCTTGGCTGGCAGCCAGTTTCCGTTTCGTCGCGTAAGTCACGTCTGTTTATAAAAAGATGGTGTAACTTCTGCGGTGAGGTAGGGAGACGCCGAGCAGGCAGCGTATCTCAACTGTGCTGGGGTAGCGCGACACAAACTCGGTGTCATTGACACTATGACATCATCGTGTCGCGTGACGTCACGCGTTACGTTTCCGTGTCCCGTGACTTCACGTTTTACATAAATCCCCAATGAAACGCCAAGTTGTCCCGTGACGACCGCCACGCTGATGACGTCACGTCAACACCGCTTTCCTAATTTAACGGGGAACACATTCCGGGAAGCCGGGTGTAGGCCGCAGTGATTAAGAAAAACCTTCGAAAGCGTACTAGATAAACGCAGGCACATTCACGCAAAAAACTCGTGCGCGGACAACTTCCGATGGAAAAATGTAAGCGAGCGTTCCTCTGGTACGAAAATATTGACTCATCAAGGCAGCACAAGCAGTTTGGCGAGTGATCGTGCCAGACGGCTTATGAGCTTGTTGCAACCAAGCCGGCCGAAACTCGGGGGGTTGAAAGGGGCACAAATGCACGCGTGTTCCAAGATGATAGTTAAAAGTTCACGCGGAGCATCAAAAAGGCATAGATAGATGAAGAGTGGTAACGATCTAGTGCATGCAAGGTCGGCCGCCCGACATCTAGGAGCGTTTCTGAAACCCTTCTTCTGTGTCAGAACCTTGCTAAGATCCGTGTGACGCGCAGCCCCTCCCGGGGGCTGCGCAGCGGGCGAGAGAGGCGGGAGCGCCCTTACCCGCCCGCTGCGAAATATCCCGCTTGCCCGAATAAGCAGCACATTCGCGCAGCGAGTCCCAGCATGCGGAAGAAAAGCCCGCGGGACAATTTTGCCGACCGATCCGAGCAATTAGTCCCAGCGGCAGTAACTGCACGCTCGGAAGTGGGAGAATTGAAGAAAACGACATGAGACCAACGAAGTCATTCTGGGCCGGGATACCAGCAATGACGCGTATCTAGAACGAAGATAAAAGAGATGGAGACAGCGGGAGGCTTTTACTTCCCGGCCGTTTTTGTATACACGTCACATCGATTGGTGGCTGATCGCTTTACAGGTCTTGACGAGGCATAAAACAAACAAATAATAATCTTTGCCTCCTAATTTGTGTTCGGTAAACCACAAATAGCGTTCGTCTAGCCAACAGCCCTCTAAATAGAGGAGTTCTGGGCTTCGTTTTTTGTCGCCACGAGAGCGAGATATACTTTGCCTTTCACGGAGCGAGCCAAGATAGCGTTCATGAAAATCAAAGCCGGGTGGGCTGGCACCATGGTGGAAGGAATACATTTAGGTGATGACTCGCTGTCCTACTCGGCAGCAACATTCTATTCGGCGCACCAAGCGCGCTTCACTCGCACGGAGATAGATGGCGCCCAAGTTTGGAATCCCTCCCAAACCGACTGCTCCGGTTGTTGCTCCCAGCGGTGGTCCCACATTCCCTCTTTCAGCACTTCTTGTTGTACCTCACCAACATTACGCCGCCACCAGGTCGCCAGAGTTTGTAAATCTGTGTTCTCTTCCTTCTTTTTCTTCGGGTTGAGGCTCACCTTCCTGCACGATGGTGGCACCTGTGATCGACACAGTACCAAAGCAAAACACGAGGTCAGCCACTGGCCGCACACCACCACCACACCGCGAAAAAAAGGTGAGCACGCTAAGCTGCCAACACCGTGGCCGCCGAGGAGGGACCTCATACCGCAGCGCCCTCCGCGGCGCCGCGGAACTAACTACTCCTGGTTCGAGGCTAGCTCCGAACACGATCTGGCTGCTCGCTCCCCGCGGGAAGAGCGGACAGAGTTATCATCTAAATGTATTTTCTTTTTACCGTGGCTAGCACACACCATCTCGGAGCTCGTGACGCCAGAGCTCGATCTGAAGAACCCAGAGCTCCTGGGTTAAATCCCCACACCCGCACGTTTTGATCTGGATGAGCATCGTACCTGCGTGCGGTCGTGTACCACTACTGCGTGGGGCACGTTAAAGACCCCAGGCTAACGGTTGTACTGCACTGGCTAAATTGCTCATTTTCCGCACTTCTGGTTATATAAAAGTGCATACATTATATTTCTAAAATAGTGGTCGTAGACCGTTCGTCTGCGAACGCGATTGGAGGACGCAGTTGGTCTGCTATAAAGCGCCCTTCGCAGACGGAAATAAAACAAGAAAACAGCGTACGTCGCCTGCTGACGGAACGGAAAAAGCTGATAATCTACGAATTGAGCACCTTGGCGAGGTGAGATCGGACCCAGGCTGATATTGTGATCCCCTGCTACCTCACGTTGCAAGCAATTGACAACCCGCGCTTTGTTTTGAAAATCTCAAGTTGTTCTGCTGCCGTACGAATGCTGACGTCGACCAGCGTATGAACGAGGGTCGACCACGTTAAAGGCCACGATACCTGTCTCGATATTTTTATGTTGGTGAGACGTTCTTGCCAAAATATTTCCCGAATGGTAATTGGCGAACGGGTCAATGATGCCGTAGATTAGGGCCAGGCTGTGGCTCTACATCCAATGAGCAGCCGACAACGCCGTCGCTCTCACCGCAGCTTCCTAAGTCATCCTCTCTCGTCCCTCGTCTCTTTTTCGTCCTCCTCCCCAGGGAGCAGCCCACTCAAACAAGCTTCTCGTCGAACATTGCATCGTTAATGATTGTCAGTAGAAAAAAAGAGAGGCACTGGTGTGTTCTACGGTAACCGAACCATCAGCGAATTCGTCTGTTTCCTTCCTTCGTTGGGTCAACTATAAAGTCAAATAAGTGTGTTCCTGGCAGAATTTTCCCACTGTGAAAGTGATTTGCGGGTAGATCACACTATAGGGTGCACTTTGTCCAGCTTGTTTGCTGAAAAAACCCGTATTTACTGCTGCTTCACCGTCACGCACTTGGACCGAGCGCGGGGCACAATAGGCCGCGAGTTCGCGTCACCTTCGGCGACGTCACAAAGCTGCATCAGAAAAAAAACAAGAAATCTAGGCTTGTCGACGACACAGCTGAACTAACCTGCTAGGGGCCTGATCGCTCAATCTCCTGCCTTGCGACTGCCTGTTGATGATGTTAGAAAAATGTGTTTTACATAGATAGAAATTTCAGAAATTGGTAAGCCAATTCAATCGTGTCACGCACGTCTCCACAAAACTGATTTGGCGAAGTGGTTACCCCAAAAATTACGATATGTTTGGCTTTTTCTTTCCTTTCCCGCAACCGTGCACGTAAATAGCTCGCTGAAGTATTTTATTAATACGTAGCGTGAGCAACACATGAACCAAGTCATTTTTTTCTGGGAAAGAGACAGTTCGCCACTTTCAGCGATGGTGGTACCGCGGTGTAAGATTCGCGCTCCCTACTTCCTGGATGATCGGCTTTCGAACAAATAGGCTTGCTTACCGCTTCCTGACGTTGAAGTATCAAGTAGGGCTCTTAGATCACTCGTATTTCACGAAAATCAAATTATCTACTCATCGCCGACCCACTCTCGTCTCGCTGTACTACGACGATCGTACAGATGACAGCCATTTTGGTAGGAACAAGAGCGCCCCCTATAGGCCATGAAGGTTGAGAATAACCTGGCACGCTCCCGTCGAAGGCATCAAGTTTAAAGCGTTCAAAATACACTAAGCTCAATTTTGATGGGGCTCAGTCCCTGCCGCGGTCAGGACCGAAATTCTTCGAATGAGCAGTTCGGTTACTCTCAAAAATTTAAGAAACCTGCTCATTATATCACGTTGCTGCGAAGTTCTGGTCCTATTTATTTAAGCAAATTGCGCCGTAAAAAAGGGACAAAAGGATAGTGGCACATATCAAAGTTCTATACGTTGTCTTCCTCTCATTTTGCCCCATTTTACTGCGCATTTCCTTTAAAGAATTGCGCACCAAGTAGCCCATCTCTTCATTTAATTCACGACCAAATCCACGGGGGCCACGCTACGAGAAAAATAAAACAGCACCGTTTTCTTATCGCTGCAACTCGTGGTATTTGTGGCCCACCGTCCACCTATCGGGACCCCGCCTTCCTGGCTGGTTCCGCCTTCGCTTTGCTCTCGTAAAATCTACCGGGCGGACTGAACACGACGATGAGAGCGAACCCTAGCGTAGCTGCCCAATTGGTAGAGTTACGTGACTTTAAGTGTCCTTCGACCGTAGCCCGCAGCTGCGACCGTCACCTAGAGTGTCCCTCTCATGCGTTCGTCACGTTACCTTTCCGCCGCGCTACACTAGAAATAACCACCCAACACACGTCACGTGGTCCTTATGCTCGTTTCAACTCATTATGATCAGGCTTCAAAAACACAATGCGTGCCCTCTCACAACGTTTAAAGCAGGGAGAAAGTTGTCCGTACGTCCGTTCGTTCGTTCATTTCCCTACGAAATGTAGTAAAGATATTAGTTCACGTGACTATCACCTGACACTATGGCATCAGTTCACGCGATCACCTCGCGTCACGTCAGGTAACGGGATGTCAGATATCATGACGTTAATTTCTCCGCTACATAGTCGAGGTTAAAGTCGACGTCCCGTGACCCTATGTCGCGCGACGTGGTCACGTGACATAACTTCACGATCTCAAGTCGTGGTGTCACGTCACGCGACTACGTTGGGTGACCTCATGTGCTTGATTGGGGTCACTCGTGGCGTCATAAAATACCATGATGTTACGTGACGTCCCGCGCAATTCATGGAGTAAATTAACGAACAAAATGTCTTCCAGCTCCCAAAGCGACTGTTTAATGTCCTCCGAACAAAACGAAACGATCATTCTATGAGCAAGTATTCGCTGGCAGCCATTGGCGACGAGATGTTTCGGTGTCGTTCCTCTTAGGGCTACAATCCTTGACATCATGGCCAGGATTTGCCTCGCCATGACATCACGAGTTGTCATCCTTTCATCAGCTGAAAACCCCAAGTTAGATGGTGCCTTAAAGGAGCACGGTGGAAGCTTGAAATCATTGCATTCTTAAACTAACACCGTCCTACATGACAGTCTGACGATGCTCCCATGCCCATCTTTTGGTCACTCGCGGAAAGCCGATGACAGCGACGCTTTTGGTCACGCGCATTGCTAATAGCTCACGGCCACACCGTGCTCACGGCACATGTGCACATGCTGATCGTGTGATGACGGCAAGCGTTCACCATTATTTGGCAAGGTGCATTCTTCACCATCAATATTGCCGGTCTTAGCAGCCTATTAATGCGGGCTTGTTCGCAGGATGCGATCTGAACAGCGCACTCTGGTATTGCGTCCAGTGAACTCCCCACTAATCTCTAATAAATTTTTCTAAAACCCACTAATCTCTATCGTAGTAGGCTGGATCGCGGACCGCGGCCTCGGCAGCTGGGGCCGAGTGTCGCCACCGGCGGCCATTGATTGACACCAGCCAATGCATGGGACCCTATGGAAGGAACGACAAAAAAATGCCGTTTCTCCCGTTTCTAAAACCCTTGTCAAACGGGCACGCTAAATGACATTTAAGCAAAATGACATTACAGCTCGGCGAATCCGCGTGTTTACTACGACACGCGGCGCGTGAACGCGCCACGAGCAGAACCAGGATCCCGAGCTGATTCGCAGAGCGGTAAATGACATTCGATCAAAATGACATTACCGTGCAACACGGGTAACTGGAACGCCATTTACAACGAATGACATTTGTATGATCGGCGAATCAGCTCGCAATCTGTCGCGCGTGGAATGCGCCACGCCCGGAGTGTCGCGCGCTGATTGGCCGTCCGCTCAAATGTCATTCGTTGTAAATGCCATTCGAGTTGCCCGTGTGGCACGGGTATACTGACAGGGGTATTAGCTTGTGTCGGCACTGAAACGTTTTGGCTGCTTTTCGATAAGCCCTTCAAATAGCTTGCGTACAAACATTAAAATTGACAGCCCTCGCAGTTCTTATAAATAAATATTTTGTGGTCCAGACTGACTCCGCTGGGCGAAAATTGTAGTGCAGCTCAACGAGACGAGAGTCACCTAGAGTTCCCGCGGAGTCGGTGGCGGTTTCGTTGAGTTGGGTTTAGCAGACGACAAGGTCGAAGGCTTTGCTACGCGGAATTCGCTCACATCCGCGGAGAGCCGCTGTCGAGATGGAACTACTTTGTCATTCATAAACTTCTGAGCTTCCCCGAGGACGGTCTCATTCACGGGAAGTTCCTTTGTTTACTCCACTACGATAGCAAGCTTGTCAGCTCACCCGTAGGTGCTCCGGTACGTTTGATTTGTTTTAATCGGCGTTCGAACGTTTGACAAGTACCGACTTGATCTCCAAACACCGGACACAAGGATCGCAGCGCACCATAAAATACTCGCCCCCGAGCACATCGTACATGCTTCAATATTCTTACATTTGTGTGTTTCTCCCATAGACTTGCGTGTATTGCCTGGTGTCAAGCAATGGCCGCCGGTGGCGACACCGACGGCCATATTGGATATACCCATACTGGATATACCTACGAGGTGGCTCGGGACGAGAGTAAACGGAAGAGGTCTATAGGCATTTGAAAGTAAAGCTTGCTGGAAATATTTTTAATCCCGTTTGCGTTACCGCTTGTGGTTCATGGAGATCGTCGCCAGCAGTCTCTTTCGCGTCAGTACCTGCAATGTCCGAGGACTGAGCTGGGGTCTACGGAGTGGTTATTGAGTGCCTTAATCGCAGTATCTGGCTACTTGGAACATTATCGCAAATCCCGCTGTAAGGCCCGATCTCAGCACGAGGAAGCCCGAATGGGGCTTCAGCGTTCGGTAATTTTAAAAGAAAGTAGTAAGGCTCATTATTATCGTACGAAAATACAACCAGCGTAACTTTATTCTTAAAAAAATTAGGTCAGGTATTGCCGCAATAGACGCACATTTTGTCAGTGTCGTACGACTGCTTCACTTTCCCCAGTAAGCTGACAGTGTGGTGGAAGCTACGTGACCGTTGCACAAATCGTGCGTCTATCTTTAGCCCCGCCAAAATGCAGACAAAGATCGGCGTCAGTTGATGAAAGAGATGCGGTTGCAGGGTCCGGCGAGCGCGTAGCTACCACCGCATTGCCAACATTTGGGACTGTAGCACCGCACGCCAGAACGACACTCATCAAGACTGAAAGGGCCTGGGGTTTCTTCAGCGGAGCTTCCGTTCCACATTCTCTGCAATGAGGCGGACGAAAAGAATTTCCCACTAAAATACAAAAAAAAGGAAGATACACGCTAGCCACAAGATTCCGTTATAAGTCGTCGAGCCGAGCAGAGGCGAAATATTGTAGCTGGAAATGTCACTTATTGCGCGCATTTATATATTATAACAGGTATTCTTGTGAAACAAAGCGCAAAATGGATGTACAGGCAAGTAAAAGGTTGTTGATAAAAAAAAATATTTTACGTGTTTATTCATTTATTTATATAGAAAACGATTTGTGTCAATAAGGCATAGTAGACATTGCTCGGATTTTCGACTGTTTGATTTCAGAACCGTACGTTTTCACAACATATTTGCCTTCAAACTCTGCGCCTAACTCTAATCGCGGAAAACATGTGCATCCGTTTGAAGGTTTGTGGGCACCCTTGCGACTCCCCAGCCCAGTTGCCGGACTGCGGGGCACAGGTGGCGAACTTTCCCCGCGTGGCGGCGACGTCACGCCGGCCACGCGCACATCGCATGCGCCGCCTAGATAAGGCGGACGAGAGGCGGCGCACAGGGGGTCGCTTCCTGGACTCAGGCGCCGCTGGTAACAATGTTAATCGTCTTGTCCATGTCCAATTAAATGTAGTTTCTTGCTGTTGAAACCGTTGGCTCCGTGTTATTCCTCCGGGTCGGGTATGCAGCAAGGAAAACCGACCACAAGCTGAACGTTGACAGTTTCTCAAAATAACCACGCATGTATGGGGTTGCTCACAAACACACGTCACCACCGGCCACAAAAGTAATCACACTTAGTAACACACTCGCAGCAGACAAAACACTCACACAGCGCTGGCTCACAACTCAATCTATATATGCGCTTCTTTTTCTTCTACGCTTTTTAGGGGCGAGCTCCTTAGGGGCTAGCCATGTCCGTCCGCCGTCCGCCGTAGGCCCGGCGTCGGGTGCTCGTGCTTCTGCTCGTGAGATCACGTGCTCACGAGAATGTGAGCACATGCTCACGTGCTCGTGTAGGGCAAAAAGAAAAATTGAAAAAAAAAATGAAACAAATTATGAAAAAAGAAAAAGAAGAAAAAAAAAAGAGTAGGGTGTTCTGAGATACCATCCTATCTGTCTGCTTAAAAAAAGAAAAAGAAGAAAACCACACATTCTCCTACTGACATGAATGAAAAGGCTCGGCATGCTGCGGCTCGGCTTCTACGCAGACAAGCACCACCAGAGCTTCGCCCCAAGCAACATCATTCACCACGTGGAGATGCGGTCAATTTTTTTATACTTGTGTGAATATTGGCTTCTTTTTCTTCAACGTCCCATGAAATGACGATCATGTGCGTTCATCCTATAGACCAACTCAACTTGCTGACGTCATACGACCGCGGTGGCGCTGCTGTCGGTACTGCGCATGCGCTAACGCTTCATTCCTCCCAAATTTGGCTTCTGCGCATGCGCAGTGCCCACACCTGTTGTGGGCAAAGCGGGCTTGTTTGTAAACAGTGTGTTGCTTTATAGACGTTTCCGCTGTTTACAAAAATCACAGTCCACACGTGTTAAATCACAGTCCAGAACGCGCACGTTCGTCGCTTCGGAAAGCGAGCCAATCACGCGCCATAAGCACGAACACTGAAAATGGAACCTGCCAAGTGTCCTTTTTTGGAAAGGTCTATAGTGAAAGATGAGCTAATTCTTTTCCTGGTAAAGTGAGCGATAGACTGTGTTTGTTTGTAACCCCATACTTGCGCTGTTATTGGCGACGTGCGCGACCGAAAACGTCGCTGTGGTCGGCCTTCGACGATTGGCCGAACGCTGACTATGACGTCAGAAAAGGATTTATCATCGACGGAAATAAGAGGAATGAAAGACCTTTAATTTTGACGGTGTTGGCAGTGTTCCTTTGAGAGCGCAATGATTTCAAGCTTCCACCATGCTATTTACAAACACCATCGAACTTGTTGTTTGCAAGGTAATGACGTCACAAGGGGGAACCATAGGAGGGCGCCACCAAAACATCTCGCCGCTAATTTTGAGACATATGGATAACCAACTCGCCCAAGCCGCCGTTTTGTCGTTGACAGTACTTAACACGCAGCACCTGTTTTCGACAGGTTTTTCTCTTGTCCTTTTCTTAGGAGTCTACGCCACAGAGCACAACTCTTTTCAAATTTTGTCGGGAACAATTATGTGTTCCACAGGCGCGCGCGCAAAGTGGATTAACCACCGGAACAAAATATTTACTAGAGCTCCTACGGGGCGCGTGATCGTGCCCAAATTATCCCTGGGGAAGTCGTGGAGTCGTGTTGCATCCGGACCACCCTCAAAACGATAATAATCTCGCTGCTCGTCGCATCAACTTAAACTTAAAAAAAAAAAAACCTGCCGAAGACATTTAAGATTGTTTACGTGTACGAATGCGAAAGCACTCCTACACGCAGCGCATTCTTACACGGCGTTCCGGCGGTGACATCACGCTCCCCCACTGCGCAGGCGCGGCGAACCCTGCCGGCTTCACGACGTCTTCCGTGAGAAAGCATCTGCGTTGCTGTGCTTTTTTCGCGTCTCATTCCTCAAGTGCCCGCTTTGACCTTGAGAGCAACAGCCGGCTACCGTGACGAAGCATCTGCGAGGCTGTGCTTTTCTTTGTGTTTTATTTCTGAGGCGCGTGCTTGGCGACGTATTTTTATTACCATCTTTTGGGGACAACGCCACCACTTTTCGCGTATTGGGACAAGTAAGGCTTTCGCCGTAATACATCTATCAATACGCACACACACACACACACACAAAAAAAAAAACATTATATTTGCGCATTCTGGTTTCTAATGTCAGCACAGATTTTCGGTAAAAGCTCCTGCAATGCTCATAGTTTAAACTTCATCGTAACCACCTGTCGAACTCCTCCAAAAGCTTCAAAATATTGCGTTTGAGGATAGAAAATAGTTACAAAGCGAGGCTTAGAGAGGCGTGGAAGATTCGTCAGAAGCTTAGAAAATTGACGCATCTATGACACAATGTACGCCGCGGGTCCTGCAGTGCTCACTCGGGCGCCATTGAGGCCCGTCTGACTGCCTTCTTTTCACTGCAGCAGTCCAAGCTTCTTCGTTCGTTAGACACAGTTTTACCGACCGAAACCTACATATAGAGTGTCTGAAATGCCGAGGCTCGATCTAAATTGGCCCGTAAGAATCGGTGTCTGCCCTTTGTAATCGAAACTTTTCGTCAAAGCTGTATTTCACGGGTGGGTTACACCTTGTGAAATTACAAGGTGTAGCTCTTTTTCTGTAGAAAATAAGGCAAAACAAATTTCCAGTGTAAACGGCGGACGGCGATGTAGACGACCGCCTCGAGAGCCGGAGGTCGTTTGGTGCACGTATTGATAGATCGCGCAATCTCCTTGTTTCTGCTAGCTTTAAAAAAAATATTGAGACTGCCCGCGACGAATGTGGTCTGTTAAAATGGACATAATATTTTTGTAATGTACCTTTGGTGTAAACATAAATGCGTATAATGATAGCAAAACTCCAGGTAACAAAAATAAAAGAAAACGCGGTTGCGTTTTTTCTGCCGGCGGATTTCGTCTCGTGTCGTCTGCTTCTTTTCGCTGGTCGGCTACACCCAGAGCCGTTTATACTGAGAGAGTTTGGCCTTCTTAAGGAGATCTTGACAGCCTGACAACCACAGCAGCGTAGTCTGACAACCGGGGGATGACTACTTCCGTCCGCCATATTGTGGCTCTGACTCATAGGAACTCTACGCGATTTCTCAGGAATGAACAAGACAAAGAAGTAACGCCATATTGTGTTACCGCGAAATCCGCTTGTTCTAGCGGCCAACAAGCTCCGCCCATTGGCCAAACTCTCTCAGTATAAACGGCTCTGGCTACACCTTTCGACGCACCTGTCAATACGTACGCCAAACGGCCCCGCCACTCGGCTCAGTCGTCGGCGTCGCCGTCCGCCGTTAACCATGACAAGTTTTTTCCCTGTTTTTTTTGCACAAAAGAAGGTACGCTTTGTACTTTTACTAGGTAAAACAGACCTGTAAAATACCCCTTTAATGAAAAGTTTAAATTGCTACGTGCAGGCGCCGATTTTTACGGATCATTTTAGATCGAGCACCCGCATCTAGACACTCTATACTAGGCGCCATTTTTTCATAAGCTGTGTTCTTGCAGCTTTTGCCGGCAGAGTTTATTAAGTTTAGTTTATTTAGTTCATTCTCGAACGCATATCAAATAAAGTGCATCACATCAAGTAGGATCTAGTTAACATGATTAAACAGTGAAATGCACACTTTATGTTTATATAGGTAGTATCAAAGCCTCCTTTATACTGACGAAGCCCGGCAGGTTACCACGAGACGCGGCCGCCGAAAGTGAAAAGGTTGAGCGTCAGACAACGAATGAGAGGAGAGGCATGTAACGGGCGCCTCGCTGCGGCGAACCGCCGAAACACATTTGTCCCTAGCGATGGAATGTCTGCTCGTGCTGCTCGCGTTCCTCGCGCTGCTGCTTCTTTTCTAATTAAGAATTAAAACCTTAAGACAAGAATTAAAACCTTAAGACTACCACTTCTTTTCTCGTTGGGTTTGCAAACCATGTTTCGGGTCCTCGCCGCTGAAAAAGCTGTTCGCTGACTACAGGCTCCCCGAGAAACACTCTGTGCTACCAGATCCTCGCGCTTCAAGTCTGCGACCAGGCGCTCTATGACTCTGTCGTCAAACTGCCAGGCGTTGTGAGTATGGAGAAGACTATGGTAGTATTCACTGGCGGCCATAGTTGTGAGCTACTGCTGCGCGCGTGCTGACGGCGAGCAGCAACAGTTCTCTAGCAACGTGCAATCCATAGCGTGCAGATCGCCTGTCTTAGCAGCCCATTATTGTAAGCTCGTTCTCAGCATGCACTCTAAACAGCGCGCTCAAATATGGCGATTGTTAGTTACCGACGAAAATAATCCCTGGAGACGGCGAACAAGAGGAACAAAGGAAAGACACTAATCTCCAAACACAGCTAGGGGGCTTGTGCGCGACCGCAAACTTCCGCCTGGTCCGGGCATCGAACCCGGGACTTCTATATTTCCGGGACCTTTATATTTCCAGTGGAGCGCTCTTCCGACTGAGCTAACCAGCCCGCTTGCATCTTTGCAATTAATTGTTTTATAATAAATATTATTAGTTAATTTGGTTTGGATTTTGATTTATTTTGTTTGATTCGTTTCAAACGCTATAGCCGAAATAAACACAGTTTACAGGAATTAAAGAAAACAAGGCGACCCACAACGTAGTTTTTGCTTAGTCCGCTCCCTGAGTAGAATAGTAGAGCGGCGGCACGCCCATTTGCGTTAAGCCTGAAAAAGGGTGCTTACAACTTTTCACGCAAGCACTGCAGCTTTTTTTGGAAAAGATCATTTGACACCTACAAAATCATTTCCATCCTGATCATATACTTTGTTTTTTCTGGGGTTTTTCTTTTTTCCTAAGAAGAAGCCAGCTGGGCGTAAGGCGTGTTTTTCCATCGTTATATATCCAGCCGGACCAGTGGCACGCACCCTGTCTTCGATCGACAGGGTGCTCACGCTGCTCGGTTAGAAACTCCACCGCTAGTTGGGAGATCTCAAGGCCCGCTTTCGCGAAAACCACCGCCTTGCCAACGGCAGCGCCAACCTCTGGAGCCCAAACACGGGCTTGCTGGACTCCCTGCAGCGCCGGAAATTCGGTCGGCTCCTCTGCAAGCCGGGCGCGCAGGGAGCCATCGCTAGGCGCTCGAGACCGGACTGCTAGAAGACAGCAGCCCATGGCAAGCCCGCGAAGACCACCGTTGCCAATACCACTGCTAAGACTAATGATCTTCACAATCTTCAACCACAACATCAACCCCTCACCCTCGTCCACAAGCTTCAGTTAAACTATCATCACATTCATCTGCACAATATTATTTCGTCAGGGCCTCGACGTTCTCGGCGGCAGACTATACTTTGTCTCACCTTAGCATGGACCACGGTGGCATGGACTAACTGCGAAGGCTTTGCGAGCGCGAGCGGGTATCCTCGACTGTCTTGACTGGAGCACTCGCTGCACGAGCGCTCGTGCAGTCACCGAAGATTCATTCAAAGCAAATAAAGGCTCGTTCACACAGACCCGTTTTCTTACGTTACGTTACGATAAGTCACCGGGAAATCTGTGCTTCGTATTAAGCGTGGCTACCAATTCAAGGAGTGGCACGCGACATTCGAGACACGAATGTTTCGGTGACGACGAGCTAGGACTGTGAGTTACCGTGGCAACCAAAGACACAAGGCTCGTCGTAACGCAACGTAAGGAGTTGAGCTCCGTTCAACTTTTAAAACTCGTTCACATCGCACCGTTTTCTTACGTTACTTCTAAGTCACCGAAGCATTCGTGTCTCGAAAGTCGCGTGCCACTCCTTGAATTGGTGGCCACGCTTAATACGAAGCAGAGATTTCCCGGTGACTTTTCATAACGTAACGTAAGAAAACGGGTCTGTGTGAACCAGCCTTATCTCGCGTTTGTTGGCATGCGCGGCTAACTAAGGTGAGATGAAGTATTGGCAACGTGGGCGATCGAAAGTGTCGCTGTGGTCGGCCCACCACAATTGGCCGAATGCTGACTATGACGTCAGCAAAGGATGTCTGATCGACGGAAATAAGAGGAATGTAAGAACTTAAATTTTGACGGTGTTGGCAGAGTTGCTTCGAGAGCGCTATGATTTCAGGCTTTCACGATGCCAATTACAAACACCATCGAACTTGTTGCTCACAAGGTAATGACTTCACGAAAGGTAACCAAACAAGGGCGCCACCGAAACATCTCACCGCTAATAGCAGGCAGACGCGCGTGAAGCTCGGTCCCGCTACTGATGCATAATACAAAAGACAGCCTGCAACAAAAGTCACATGTAATATCCGGAGTTCCAATGCCGCGTTCCAAGTTTCCCCTTAAACTCATTGCCATGCGGCATTCGAATAAGGGATCTCGCTGTAACTAGCTTTCGAATCTGTATGCAGACTTTCGTTTGTGTCTAAGCAGTGTGAACCCGCCTTAAGTGTTTTCACCTTTCTGCTTAGCCTAGCAGGACGCTGTGAACTCACCTGTTCGTGTGCAAATAAATTAAAATTACAATTACAATATTTCTAAATAGTTTTTTAACGTAATGTAGCTTATTATTTTACTTACAATGAGCGACATTGTTGCTTGGTGTATGACAAAGAGGATTGTTGCAATTAAATAAAAAAACTTCGAAAAGAGATGTTGTTGCTTTGACACCTTTGAAAGAAACCCCTCGGCAAGAACTATAAAAATGGCTGACCGTGAAAAAAACGTGAACTGCAACCATATTGTTGTTAAATAGCGCGTGGAGATAGAAAACACCCGGGAAAATTATTTTATATTCTTAAAGCAAGTGTCGATGCTGGAATATGAAGCTGCCGATAAAGTTCACGTTTGTTTGTCTGTTTATTGAGATAAAAGGCCTGGGTAGCAAGGCAAAACGCAGATTTGTTGTGTCTGACGAGGCCTTGTAGCGTCTACATATCTCAGTGGACAAAAACAATAAACAACGTCCAAAAAGATGAAACGCAATACAAACTTGTAAAACAACTATCCGTTACAAAAACGCAAGATATTATGTGCGATAGTTACTTTAAAAATAATATGAACAAAGAACTTCATCGCGTTAGTAAACCGACACAGTGAACCATTGCTCGGAAATGTAGGTGTCATTCTAAAAGAAGCCAACAAAAAAAAAAAAAAACGGAAATAGGCTTTACACAAGCTCGAAAATGTAAGCTTTCAAGAAGGCAGACAAATTCAAATAATGGCCACCATAATTTACGTGAGCTTCTTTTCTTTATTTTTATTCATTTTTATTTTACGTAAAATTACAATATATAGACGGCAGGGCGAGAAAAAAAATGTTTCGTGGTCCCATTGTGTTCGCGAGTTATTCATTTCCAGGAAAAAACCGCTCGCCCGAAACGACGACCAGCCTGCAAACAAAACGGAAGCAATGGCGGGCCGTACCTCGAAAGGAAGCTACAGGGACCACTGGACTGGAAAGCAGAAAGTGAAAGCGCTCAGCGCCCATGCAAAAGGCTCGTCCAAAATGGCTGCATTCTGGGGGACGAGCTCTTGTTTTCCGAGCATTTAAAAGGAAGAGAGTTTCGGCGCCCCAGGCAGAAAGTGGGTCATGCCGGCGGGTTTCCGTAGACCTAGCGCGGGGCCCTCGCTCGAGCTAATGCGCCGAACTGCGGGCGACGGCACCGAAATCACGTCCCCTTGACGATCCCCTTAATGCCCGGAAATAGGAATTAGGGTCGCCTCTGAACTCCTGGAGGTTTCAGTCCGCGTGTGGTTGCGAGAAAGGGGGGTTACCCGGTCAACGTTCTCATGTAGTGCTATAAAGGGGTCCGTATTTTAAACTTCATTTCTCGTTCTTATTATATTTTATTATTATGAATAGTTTCGCTGATTCTAGAAGAAAATACCCCAATGAGTCCGTTGGGTGGAAAACGAAGAAAGGAGATCGAAAGAGAGCATTGCTTTTAAGGATTCGTTCTCCAATTTCAAGGACAAACCTTCGAAAATAACTAGGAGCCTCCCTTCCTACAACACGCGATATCTTCTCTAGAGTGCCATTCTTCCTCTGACGGGTGTCTTTAAGATACGTTTTTAAGGCGCTCAACGAACATTTCCTCACTGCTCAGCACACCGAATAGCCCTAACTACCTTCGCTGGGCCCATCGACAGTCCCTGTACTAATCTCTTAGGTTTTTGACAAAGTGAATGCAGCGTTGAATAGGGGGGGAAGGGAAAGGAGAGATCTGATGTTTCACGTGAATGAAATTCCAAAACAAAAGAAAGCTAATACATACGAGGTATGACCCTGACCCATCGGACCGCCTGACTCGTCGGTGAGGCCGCCCCATTTTCCCGCGGTTTTCCAACATCTCGTGGGAGGCTCCCCGTCTTCCAGGGCGCTTGCGCTGTAAGCGGCTTCTCGGTGCAAGCCAGGGTGGATAAAGACCGCGGTAAAAAGCGGGAAAGTTTTAAAGTTCAAGAGGGGACGATTCGCTGGGAGAGGGATATGAACTCCTATGAGGCGATTGCATCACTGAATTCTTGACCTGTCCCCAACTATTGTTGCAAGCTAGGTACAACTGTACATGCGTCAAAATATAGATTTTATTTGCTCTATTAAACTGTTATGCGACATCTAAAATGAAGAAATGTACTGTAAAAGCCAGACATTTTCTCTGCCGTAGCATGATTCATGCCAAAAGCACATCTTTGCCTAAAGAATTGGTAAAACTTGTTTTGTCAATTTTTTTTTTTTTTAATTGTGAGCCGTTTGGAGTGTAAAAGCCAAATTCGTTCATGTAGAAAAAATGTGATTAATGGGGTTTTCCTGCTTGGGAGTTAAATTAGAAAGAGTAAAACCACCTCGATCCAAATGAAAAATACCAATTAGATCGATTTGAATTGTTAATTATTTTAAACTGAGCACAATACTAGCTTTACCAGCTTAACGCACAGTTTCTCCAGTTCCGCTGGTATCACTTGTTTAGATACCGTGAGACCAGTTTCATTGTCAGTTGTGAATACTTGACTGCCAGTTGGAACAGTTCGACTGCCAGTTTAAACTGTTTGGCAGACAGCTTTAGCATTATGAGACCAGTGTCGTCAGTTCAAGCTACCAGTTTTGCCTGGATAACTACCAGTATCAACTGTATAATTGACAGTTCAGCCAATTCAGTTGCCAGTATGACCAGTTAATTTTGATTAAAAAAAAACTGCGCCGACTTTACATAACAAGATAAACAATTTAATCAAACGTTTCGTCTCCCATGCGGGAAACATCATCAGTAAAACCTTCAAACAGGAATGAGTGAAAAACTTTCAACAGTCCTATTTAAGCAAGTCCGCGTACACATCGGGGAGGGGGCCGCGGTTGGAGTTGCAAGCCGATGAGTCACTTCGGATGAACCATGATTCCACGAACCTGCGTGGACCCCACCTTTGTTCACGCGCCAGAATGGACGCATTCTCAAAGTCGAAACTGTGACCCGTATTCCAACAATGGTCTACAAGTTCTGTCTTCGCTCTTGTAGCATGCGTGGCCTTCGCCACGTCCCTTTTCTGTTCCGGAACCGAGGTTTCACTGATGATGTTTCCCGCATGGGAGACGAAACGTTTGATTAAATTGTTTATCTTGTTATGTAAAGTCGGCGCAGTTTTTTTTTTTTTTTTTTTATCATTTTGATTTTAGGCTTTTGGAATATTTTTTTTTTCCAGTTCATTTTCCAGGTTCGGCCAATTTCAAAAGTTTGATTTCAAATTTGCCCCGTACAATTTCACTACAACCAGTTCATTTCGTGTTTGGCCTATTCCCATCCAAACTGTTTTCAACTCGCTTTTTTAATAGGGGTAAACTACATTTTAATGACTTTTAGTCGGCGACAGCACAAGAATGAAGTGAAAGATTCTCCCACCTCTTTCCACTTTAGTCATGCGAACGGTGAACCGGAGACAACCTCCTTTGCAGCATTCGCTCTTCTAAAGTGGAGAGTGGTGGGAAGAGCTTTCACTTCGTTCTTGACCTGTGACCAACTATAGGCATTTTAACGGCACTATCCACAAGTAACAAAGACCGAATCGAGTGCAGGGATTCTGTCGTTCTCTGTTTTATTTTTTACGGTACTGACACCCTCACTGACGAACGTAGAAGAGGAATGTTAATTTTTCATCGGGAAAAAAATAAATTTTACCTGTCATCAACGTTTGCTTTTGTGCGACGCTGTTGACGCTTGTTTACTTCGATAGTTCTGCAGCCATGGGAAGAGACAAGCTGCGCAAGCGTGTGGCTTTGTCTCCTGTCTGATTCGTGTGCGCTCTGGGAAGTGGCTTTAGGAGCGCTGTGGAAACTAGTTTAGCATGGGAAACGTAGCACAGAAAGGTTGACGCAGAGAGTAACCTATTTCTTCGCTCTTCATGCGTCACTGGATCCCAATTATATACTCTTAGACTTCTCCGGCCTCACAAATTGCCTGAAAGGAGGAACACAACGGCCGCTGTCAGGGGCTGCTTCCTAGTGAAACCACTTCCCTTCGATAGACACAAACAGGCTCCTACAATATTGAACAGATGGCGCAGTCTGTGTAGGCAGTGCAGCAAACCGCAGAGCGAAAGCATGAGTGAGCGTACTTTCCTCGTGAGACATCCGAAGCGAAGTGAAACTCCGCTGTGCGTCGCCTAGCGTTAAACGCTTCTCGAACGTTTCCATTTCCGTTTATTTATAGCAGCAAGAAATAGCGCACCAGGCAGCCGATGTCGTGGACATCATTATCGCAACCTGTTGGCGAGGTCGCCCCAAAGTCTGGCCCCGGCGCGGCTGAGCGAAAACGGCTGCGAGACCCGGGGAGTCGATAAATCGAAACAGTTTCGAGTTCGCACCGCCGACGCCACCTGCGTCACCCCTCGGGAAAGTCGGGAATGCGAGCCGCTATTGTGTCGGCGTTATGCATCGCTACACACCAACCACTCAATTCTACGTCAGAGTACCGCATTCCATTCCTCTAGGACTTCGCAGAAAAAAGACTCACCCTAGCCAAGGATGTTTTGGTTTGCTGCGGTATAAATGGAAGGCGGAAGTCAAGTGCGACGTGCACCATCACTATCATCATCACTGCCCCGAATCGCCACCATTACCTACCATCTCGCGGCCCGCTAGCTTTCGGTAATATAATCTGTAATATAACTACATACTTTTGAAACACAATGAAAAATAATATAGAGAAGTAGCATAATCGGTGATGCAATGAAAGAAGGAAATAAAAAAAATGCTGCTTCTCAACGGGCACCGTCTTAGTCACCACTGAAAGAGAGCCTAGTAGGCCCTGAAACGTAGGGTCCGTATTTTTAGGATTTGGTTGGCTGTCGTCCTTTGTTTATATATTTGTCAACCAGAGAGATTTCTCTTAAAGGCTTACTTTTAAGTCTGAACATGAGGCATCTCGCGTCTCAAACATGCCCGATTTCTGCGCCTTCGGGTGCAGAAGGAGGTCGGACAATGATGAGAAACTCTTCCGGTTCCTTTCAGGTAAGAACGCTTCTGCGAAATGGAGGAGTGATTCGCCTGCGGTTGTAAAGAAAAATTATTTCAAGCACAATGCAGACGCTAGATTTTGTGAAGTGGGTGTATGGGACTGGTCTCCGCATATTGCTCGTCGCCTTGCCGCCGATCCTAGCTCTTCGACACTGAGCTTGGTTTGGCACGAGCGATGCTTGGGAAAACGGTCACATCAGAGTAAGATTTCGATTGCAGTGCTTTAGATTCAAATTATTTTGCTTCGTATGACGCATAGAAACCAATGTATGGAGATGATCTGCCACCGAATTAGGAATCACGCTTTTCCTGGTGAGTTATAACGTATCGTAAAACACTACTGTGTGAATGGCCCTTCGATTGGTTGTAATGTGAGTTTATTTTTGTTGATTACATCACTGTAATCGTTTCTTGTGTTGCTCATAACACTAAAAAAAAATTATCATTGTGCAAAAAACCACGACAGCACTGTTTCAGATGGGACAATGCCTCGAGTGGATGCATATGACTACAGAGCTATTATGGATAATGGCACAAACATCCTTTTTCTTTCCGATTTATGGAGTCATTCATATTGTCACAAATGACAAGGTGAAACAAAGAATAACTGTTGAAACTGAAACATTTAATGAGGGCGAACTTGTGCCCAAAAGTAAAAAGGAAATCGAAGATAATAGAGCGTCGCGGGCGTCGAAGTCGGCGTAACAGCGGGAATAAACGCTGGGCCGAGACTGACCGCAGATCGCCACGCGGAGTCCCTTATGTACGCGCGCTGGCTTCTGGGACAATCAGCCTAGAACGTTCGGCGAATAGAACATTCGGAACTCGAACAGTCGAGAATGTTCTCGAACTCACGAGAACGCAATGTTGAAAGAATAAATAGAAGAACATTCCACCAACTGGAATCCAACCTAGACTTTCCGCGCGACAGTCAAGCGCGGTAACCACTCGGCCACACACGCGGTCTCTCGCCGAACCGCGTAGGCAATATCATCTTGAGACTGATACCCCTGTCAGACGGGAAAGTAAATGTCCTCTTAATCGAACGTCATTCACCTCTCGGCGAATCAGCTCGTGATCCTGATTCTGCACGTGGCGCGTGCACGCGCCGCGTGTCGTATTAAACACGCGGATTGGCCGAGCTGTTATGTCATTTTGCTTAAATGTCATTTAACGTGCCCGTCTGACAGGGGCATTATTTGCGATTCACCGTCACTTCAATCAGGACTACACAAACCATTTGCAGAAATCACGTCGACTGCCAACTGTCTCGAGCAGCGTCGTGAGAAAACCATCGCGGAACTTCGCTGCGAGCTTCATCTGGTCAACAAAGCAGTTGTGAAGCTATCAAGAGGGCTCTCGTAGTTTTCTGGAAATCATGTACTAATTTGTAAATAAATGGATGAAGTGATGACGGTCTTCTGCGGGCCTAAAATTGCGTGCTTTCAATGGGCCACCCTGAACAAAGACTACACACACAAAAAAAAACACCATTCACATTGCTGGACTTGCAACTGTTTAATGCTCTTTTTTTTCTTTTTGTGATGCCGTACGTCTTGGTATTGCTAACGCACGCAACGTCAGTGTTTAGAGGCATTGAAAAATAATGTTACTGTCTTGAAACACGCAAGAGCAACATAATTGTAAGAGATCTTGGGAAATAAGCGTGAGTGGTAAGTTTATTGTATGCACAGTGCCGAAGACGCTCATATTGGCCGAGGAACGCTATCAGTACGGTGATGAGCCATAGCGATTTTGGTGCGACTGGTTTTAACGACCCTTTCGAAGCTTTGAATCTTTGAAAGGGTCCAAAATGGCGATCACCGTGGCAATCGCTTTCTCGGCCTTTGGCTAAGATCAAAGAGTAGCCCGCGGTGGCTAGATCAATGCCGGCCGAGTAGCACTGTACACCTGCCCTGGGGCGGGTGTTGCCTTCGGGCTTATGTAGCATTCGGGCTTACGTCGCCTTCGGGCATTTGTCCCCCTCTCCCCCGTTGGGGGGGGGAGGTAAATTTTTTTCTTTCAAGCAATGAGACAATCACCTTGAGAGGTTTCGTCGTCTGTACGATGGTATTTGTCTGTGTCCCGCTAGCAGGCGGGAGGGCGATGGCGCAACTTTCCCAGATCCAGTGACTTTAGCCCATCTTAAGGCCTGCATTACGAAAGCTATCTTATCCCTCACTTTTCGGGCGAGAGACGCGCCAACGTGGCTGTGCACGTGAGCCTGTTTATTTATTTTTTACGCGGGCATTGTGAGCGGCTAGCCGACGAGGCAATCAAATAGCGTCGAAAGTGCAACGTCACTGCGCTCATCACCTTTTTCTGTAGGTGTGTTTTTTGGCTTCTAATTCAACAAAACTCATTAAGTGTGCCGTGTCGTTGCGGTTTCCGTCCGCTATTGTGCAGGAATTTCAGAGTTGCCAACAGAGAGTAGTCTTTTGAAAGGAGCCTATTGTCGTTTTGGAGGAAATTGCGATTAAAATAAATGCTACCGCTCGCAACGCCCTGGGAAAGAAGTAGAAAAGAAAAAAGATAAACGGGCTCGCGAGCGCAACCACGTTGGCGCATCGCTTGGCCGAAACGTGAGGGATAAAATAGCTTTCGAAATGCGGCCTTCAGGATGGGCTGCTTTCTGCCGGTCACCCCCGCTTTGAAACATGGAGCCTGCCTGGCACTCTTGCTACAGTGACACTATCGCTATCGACAATAGCGCCGCGTGTCGCGATTTTGCCACTCCGGTGATCGGTGATTTGTGTTTTTTAAAGAAGCTGTGCAACGATTTTAACGTCGAAAGAATTGGCATCTTCTACTTTTGAAATTCTTTATCTTGTCACAAAGGACAGAAAACACACCTCCTTCCTTCGAAATGTTGCGATTCCGGCGCGTAATCGCGAGGCAAAAACTAGAATATTTCCCGACCTGCAGCCGCGAGCGGCGGCCATGAGAACCACACGGCATGACGTCAAGGGGTCTTTTGTAGAAAGAGAGCAAGTTGTGCGAATGCCCGCTTGATAAAAGGTAACTTTTCTATAAATCTTGTAGTTCCAGCATAGATATAAATACGTCAAAAACCTGGTATCATCGACAAAACTTTTATTATACGGAGTTTTAGTGGCGCCATCTATCCTAGGTCTACAAAACCGTCAGATCTATCTGCTACCGCGAACAGCCGCCAGAAGCCGGAAGGGGACGGGGATGGCCGGACTCGGATGAAACTTTCCTCTTTTCACCATACTGTTCGCGCTGCGCCAGCACGTAGTCACGCGGTCGCGAGCGGATGAGTTCTCGCTGCTCACTGATGGCTCTAGAGAGAGAGCTTCACCGGAACCTCGCGCGATCCCCATTGACGTCACAGCACAGGTGACTCGGAAGTTGATGAAGGAGTTGAGAGGTGCCGAAAACCATTAATCTTTGTCCATTTTTAAAATAAAAACTAGGACATGCAGGCAAAAGCGGTTTTTGTTCTTTACTTCACAAAGGTCGAGACACCAACTCCCAAATTATTTAAGCAAAGCACTGAAATTGTTGCACAGCTCCTTTAAGGAGTTCTTTAAGATTAAATGTGTTAGTGACTAATAAGGAAGGCGGATTTGCTGTGGTGCCTGAAGACTTATTTCAAGAGAAATCGAGATAGGCAATGTTAAAGAATTTTATATGCTTGTCGGGGGTGGTTTCGAAGAACGTCAAGGAGCGTGCCGTACAGCTCTCTGCGGAGTTTAGTTAGAGGCTTAGAAAGTCGGTGCCAGGAGCGAAGTGTCTTAACTTGGAAGCTTTCTTTACTGTAAAAACCACAAAGAGTTGATGCCGTTTAGGGCTTTGTCACCCAAAGAAATTCATGGCAGCTGCAGGACCTCGAGTCTACCTACGTTGCCTACGAGATTGATACCTTTTTGAAAAAGAGTAGCGTCTGTATTGCGTCTAGCGTAGCGCAGTGTTAGTGATATTTATACGGCAAAGTGTGATAGAGCCATTGCTGGAAGACTAGATGAACGCGTTTTGCGAGTCTAAGATTTGTCGATGATTATCTTATTGTCCTTGGCCCCCATCCATGACCACGACTGCGTTCAATTGGTTAAAGGGACTGTGTTTAAAAGGTTAAAGAGATTGTAGATATTTTACGGAATGTTCCCAGAGCCCAATGTTTAAGCTCAAGGTAACGACAGAAGGGGCTTTGCAATTTTCGGACATTCATCTCCGCCTTCAGACGTCACAGTTGTGCTAGTCGTATGATCCCAGATCAAAGAAAGGGTTACTTCTTCATGACTCAACCCACTCAAAATTGGTGAAAATGGCCGTGCCGGGTCCTGTCTTCGGGCGTCTCTGTTGAAGTCCTGTCACCATAGGTGCGGTTTAATTTTTGTGACCCAGGTTACATGGCTTACCTCTGAAGGCTTCTCCTCGGTGGTTGTTGTGGGTGTTTCTGAGTCCTTCGTGAGTATGTTTAGGGGGTATACTACACCTACCGAAAAACAAGAACCAACCACCAGACCTGTTGTACTCCCGTATGTCCATGCCTTGTCCCACCGAATCAAGCATATTGACAATATGTTTGATGTGCCTGTCGTCTTCTCGGCGCCATCTGAACTGTCTCACCTTTGTGACTCTCTGAAGAGAAGGACGCCGGCCGCTAAGTGTGACATCAAACATCGCTCCTGGTATGTTGCATGTGCAAGCGGGCTTGTGTACCAGATACTCCGTGTAGCGGCAGCCTGTATATTGGTTAGACGGGATGATGTCTAATCACAAAGGCGAGGGAACATTATCTTTGTCTGCGTTCTTTTTCCTTGGAAAACCTAGCGGTTCATTGTAGTAGGTGTGGTTGCTCGCCGTCATTCGATGACAAATTTTTTGTCTCGACACAAAATCGAAACTAAAAATGCGAGAGAGATAGACGAATCGTATTTTATGGCGACTCATGAAGCGGACTCGTGCGTATGCGCTCCTTCTGTTACCCTTGTAGGTGACGAAGTAGATTTCATTAACAAGTGTGGCCGGTACGTGCGACTGTATGTATACGTGGCTGATGACAGATGTAATCGGTTTGCTTTTGTAGCGTGAGCTACACTGACCGAGGTTGAGCAGTTTCGCGTGGCTCGCATAATGAGCCGTGCACCGTGCTGCGCATGCGCGAGGAGCAGTGAAGTCACACGGCGCACAGCTGGCGCGCCGGAGCCGCCGCCGCGCCCGCCTCGCCGGTCTGCGCATTCCAGAGGAGTGACGTCATAGCCGCGGCAGACGCACTGGCGCCGCCGCGTGCCCAGCTGTGCGCCTCCGTTGCGCAGTAGCCAAGTCTGACGCTGCGCCGGAGCCGCTTGATAGCGCCTCTCATTTTGTGCGCATTAGCTCACGCTACGTATATCCTGGCATAGCCGACCTAAGCCACCGCAATTCTTTTTTTCTTTTTGGTTCTCACCTTTTCCCCTTTTTGTGTTTATTTATCTTTTTGCGGAGCAATAAACTTTCAGGTATAAGTCATCGCCCGGTTTGCGTGTTTCTTTCTCCTGATCCTCCGTCTTTTAGCAATTTTCCCACCAAACATGTAGATGTGGGCTAACATTTTTCCGTTGCAACAGTACAGCAGGAAAAACAGACCCTTTCGCAGCTCCCTGGGTAAGCAACGTCCCACAGCGGAAAAGACGCGAAGAAGGAAAACGGTGAGGTATACATCCTATCCAGGTGTGCAGCAAAACCTGAAGCGGCCTGGCGGCCTAAATGTTAACCTGAGAAAAAGGAATTAAACTCACGCTTTTAAAATTGCGAGTACAGGCATTATTAGTTGATTATTGCTCTGCAAGTAGCTTGAATTACACCATAAAAATCGTGATGCTATGATATACCACACTGCGTTCATTGCATCCTGGGTCGCTAAACCCGTCAGACACAACTTTCTTCGTGTTATGACATAGCGGGGGGAGGAGCTGAAAGATTGCAGCGAAGTTTTCTTTTCTCACAAACCCGCAGATCCGTACATCTTCGTGACGTTTTTCATTGAAAGGGCCAGAAATCCCTACTAATCCATAGGCGCCGAGATAGAGCAGCACGAGTAAGCACGCTGAGACCAACGTGCGACTTTGATGGTCTCTAAGAAGCACAGCAGAAGCTTGGGTAATTGCATTCTAAAATCAACACCGTCAAAGTTGATAGTCTGATATCGTTCTTATTTCCGCCGATAAAGCATAATTTACTAAAAAAAACTTCCCTGTCGTCCCTTTTATTTATCTCGGCCTTTTGAATGTGATCAGAGTGTAGCCCGACGTGGCTAGGTCACTACCAGCCGAGTAGCATTGTCCATCTTTGGACGGATTTCGCATCCGGGCAGTTGTCCCCCATCGGCGGGAGATAAAATTATTTTATGATAGACTTTCAAAGATTAGCCAAACTGGGATTAATTCTGAGTGAGTGAGAAAACGTATTTATTAAAGGATTCTGCGTTCATCAACTGAAATAAGAGTAATGTCAGTTTGTCAATATTGACGGTGATGTTTCGAGAACGCGAGGACACCAGGCTTTCATCGTACACAACCAAACTTTTCACCGTCGACTCGAACACGCATCATCAAATTTGTCGTTCACAACTGATCATCCTGACCCTGACGTCAAAGTTATGAAGTATAAAAGCACGTCACTGAACGCGCCTGCACACAACAAGCCCTGGCACGAGCCTCTCGATTGAAAGTCTGTCATGGCCGCTCGTAAGTTCATGGAACGCGCCCCGTTTTAATTCCAGAATCTCTAGAACCATAATTTCGAAAATTGCACGCTGTGGTGTTCCTCGTCATCGCTCAGTTGGAACGCCTCTAAGCAGGGTCGTCGAAACAGAAGAACGTGGAGAGGGCCAATCCCCCACCCCCAAGTGGCGTCGAAAAACGGGGCCCAAAGGGCATAAGGGGGGGGGGGGGGGGGGGGGGTGGATATCGCCCCAGCCCCGGACTATTGCATTTCAGAGAGTTATAATAAAAAAAAAAGACAGACGTTTACAGTTGTCTGTAATGTCGAATTAAAGCGCAGCTCTTGAGGAGGAGGAGGGGAGGGTACGGAGGGGAGGGTATGCCCCACCACCCCCCCCCTCCTCCTATCCTGCTACCCTCTCATTTAGCGGGGAAACCTAATTGGTGTTAAAATCACGTGACGTCATTTTCCCCGCTAAATTTAGTGAAAAAACGTCCCATAATGCAACGCGCGCGCGGTTACGCCGACGGCAACGCCGTTCAAGCTCGAAACGGGCGCATAAGAGCTACGCTCTAAACATTCGGGGGAAGGGATATCCCCCTTCACTACTATCACCCCACTCCCCCCCCCCCCTCCCTCTCTTTCTCTCTATCCCGAACAATTTCTACGGCCCTTCCTGAGCCCTATTTGAGTGTGTGTTTGTGTTGGTTATACCTTTCTTTTCCCCTTTCCACAGCTTTTTCTCGCCATCCCCCCTCGCACCCTCACCTCTCAGTCATTAGCGACGTCTCTATACATAACGCCTGTGGGTGACCCCGATCGGAAGATGAGCTCTGAAACCGCATACACCGCGCACGGCTCCACAATATCACAAAGTTTAATCTTCGCCTCGATTCCGAAGCGAAGATTTTGGCCTCAAATAACTCCTTCCCAAAGTTGTGAAACGTCACTTTGTCGTCAGCAATAACTTCCACAAACGGCGATCTTGCGACGAGAAAGTTCAGAGTATTTACAGCCCGCCTAGGTACAATCTACGTTTCATTAACTCTATCGCGGCGTAGGGATGTAGGGACACGAGGGCGCGACGTCATCAGTGCAGCCGTTCAATCAGCTGGCCCCACGGTGTTGCTCGCGCGCGCTTCGATGAAGCTTGCTACAACTTTGTGCCTAACATTCTCGCTGAAATTTGAACACCGAGAGAGCTTGGATGATTGACATCTCGTCCCGCGTGACGCCAACGTCACGAGAGTCCAATCAGGACGCTCTGCGAACTTCGTGCCCAACTTTGTGTTTGACGAGTTTAGCGATCCTGGTGGTTTTAATGAAGAAAAAAAAAGAATACTAAAGCTTGATGCGGATGAAAAAAAAAAAGGCAGTGGAGCTGGTGAATGAAGTTCATGGTAAACCAGAGACAGATGAATAGTTTAAAAAAACGGACAGAACAAAGAAGTCTTAAGACCTCGTTATTCCCTCCGTTTTTATTTTTTATATCATTTTTTTGTCTCGGGTTTACTAATTATGTTGATGCTGACATGGATGTTTGTTTATGGTACGCGTTAAGAGCTGCTTATACAGACATACTGTATCTCTGAGATAAAATGCGAATCGTTTAAAACGAATAAAACAGGTCCATTAAATGACGTTAAAGAGGCGTTTAAATTTAAAGAAACTTAAAAATTGTATCTTAGGTTTTTTTATTTTATTTTATTAGCAGGGGCGCCGTAATCGCTCGTTAGAATTTCGTCAAAGCACCGCCCGTTGCGCCGCGCCGAGCGCAGGAGAGCGCGACGGCGTAGAGAAAAACTAGTCACGTCTTCGGCGGAGAGACTAGACATGTCTTCGGATGACTATTGCTCGCCACCAAGCTGGCTCGAGGATTCCGAAGATGACATCAGGACACTTTGAACAGATACTAGGCGGCGGAGAGGCTAGCCGTATGCTCTGCGGCAATCGGTGCGAGTATTTCTGAAACTAAAGGCTGCTTACGTTTACTTATGTCCAGGTGTGACAACTGAAGTTACGGGACAAAAACCTGTAGTAGTCTACTGCTGGCTCAGGTTTCCTGGAAAGTGACTCAGCTCCCCTTTAAGCATAGTACCAGCGGTGAGCCCCCTACATTTGGTTTCCCGTTTATTCCGTATACGCCGCCGACGCTACAAGCAGATGGATCGAATCATACCACTTTCTAAGGCGTGTCACCATGCTATTCTGCGTGTTCCTGCACCTCCCATACCTATCTGCCACGTCCCGTACCTCTCTGGCGCCCTCTATCTAATAAGCAACCTAACCATCTATGCTGAATGAAATCCATAGAAAACGATCTTAACCATCTATGGTGAATGAAATCCATAGTAAACCAGCATAACCCTCTGTGGTGAGTGAAATCCTTGGTAAAACAGATACGGATGAATAATGAAAAAGCGGACAGAACAACGAAGTCTCAAGACCTCGTATACTCACGGCTATCGGCACAAATAATTTAAGAAGCCTAGGACATTGAGAAGCCGATGAGACAGGATGACCGGTCCAGTCTACACGTGCCATCGTCATCCCGCGTTTACCTGCGTGCAACCTCCGACACTTCGGGAGCCCACAAAACGTGCCTCAGCATTCTACCCGTATTGGTACGCAACATCTACAGTAATATAAATTGGGGAAAAGTCGCATATTTGAAATTGCGAGCACTGTATGTGGTCGTGACGGGATGTCGTGAAGTGAGGTTGTTCAATGAAAGCTGAAACTTAGTGGCCAACCAGTACCCAAGTTGCTTCGTATGACCTCTGGCCGCTAGAATCGCTTCGATTCTGGAAGAGGTCTATTGTCTTTTAAAGAATGAACGCTCGAGCAATGCCGATTTAAACAACCGCACGCACGTGAAACGTTTTTTTACAAAACAGCACATAGGGCAAGCTCCAGAACGACATCTATTACGATATCTTTCATTAAAAGTACAGTAATACAAAGAAATTTTAAATGGGCGGAGAAATAATTTGGACTGACGCGTCAGTACTTCCTCTGAAATTGTGAAAAGCCGGTCAGACGAAGAACTGCAAAAGCCGAAGACGACCGGAAGCTCGGGTCGAACCCGACGCTATGGACGGACTTTCTGGCTCTGAGCGGGGACCCGAAATAGAAGAAGATATCGATCGAGTCGCAGGCCGCGTGCTGCCTTCTGAGCGCGGTGACGTCCGCCGAGGACAGGGCTACGACTGCGGTCATCAACAGAAAGTTCACACTGCTACGGAGGATACCTCACAGCCTATAATACCGTGGAAAAACTCCTTCTTTGGCTATTTTGCTTGCGATGATTGACGAATGGTGCGTAACTGCCGCTACCCTCCACGTAGCGCCGGTTATTCGTGGTATGTAGAAGACACGCAATGGTTCTGAGACTTCGCCCTAATTTAAATGTTCGCAGAGGCCTAGGGAGAAACGTGACTGCACCTTCTTCTCTCCCGAAGTTTTTGTCCCGCTAAGTTCTTCAGAGAACATTTAATGAGGGCACAACCGCGGCTCCGGGTCGCCGCGCCAACGTCTGAACAAAAATCCGAAGGATTTTGTAAATTGGTCACTTGCTAAGACTTCTCTTTTTGAGCCGCATTGATATGCACATTCGCCGCCAATAAGTTATGCACAAATTTTTTATTTGCAACACAGAAAGTAAGAACGCAGAAAGATGCCCGTTTTCCAGCACAAAAGGTGTATTGCTGCTTTCCGATTTTCACAAAATCTTCCACGATTCATTCAAGTTTAATCCAACTATCATCCTCCTAGCTGATCAAATTTTTCCTCGTTCCCTGACCATTCCCAAGTTTACGCTACATTCAGAAAAACTAACTTATTCGAATTTGTTCCCTTCCTAAGGCAACGACCGACTGGATTGAATTGGCAAACGAAACTACTCTTAACAGAAACTGTGAACACTTCGTGTCACTCACGTGAGATTTGTTAGTGTGACACACTATTTGAAGCACGTTTATCATTTTTTTAGAAGCCGCTTTTTTATTTTGTTCCACATGACCCGATGTTTTAAAATATATATGTGTGTGGGTTACTTCTTAATGCGCAGTTTCCTAATTAATTCTATTTAACGTAAACCTGTCTGTGCGGTTTTTTTTTTGAGAACTTTAATGATAATGATATATAATAATAATAATAATTCTTTATTTTCTGTGCCCACAAGCAACTTTTCAGTCTCCACTGTGGTCCACTAAGATACTAAATACAACTACAAAAAAAACTAAAACACTAATTACAATTACCACAAAATAACTCATTAAGATATCTAGGAGAAAGACATCCATATACGAACAAGCAAGGCAAATTCCCGACGACACATAAAAATATCCAGGTGACGTTCCTTATTCAAGGCGAATTAAATCCGTGACAAAGGCGATACAAGGGACATGCAAGATGATTAAAACGTTAATACATTCGGGCTGGCCCTTGATGGTACATGGAAGTCAATGGATCGTAGTAAATCCATTGACTTGACATGACCATGAACAACTTATGAAGAAAAACAAAATCTCTAGGCTGCCTTCTCACGGCAAGTTGATATAATGCAAAACATTCAAGTAACGTTTCATAATGATAAAAACACCTCATTTTAATATGGCGGTCATACACACCCTCTATGTAATGGCCCTCTAGTTTTTTTGTTTTTTTTTAAGTTATTAGAATAAACAAATGAAACTAAATTTCTCAAATAGCGAACACGAGTCAACAATTAAAAAAGGCGAGCGTGTTGCATGATAGATCAAGCAGTTCAGGTATCCTTCCAAACGGGCAGCTTGTGCGTCTTTCCCCTTGAATAGTTTGTGCCGACCTGGCTTCCCGTCCGACCGGAAACATCGAAAAACACGAATAAACCGACCATGCAACTATTAGTAGCACGTAGATAGGTTATTGCCCCTGGTGAGTTATGCCATCCAGTTCATGGGCGTACGGGTAAGACTTGGGGGCAATAAAAAGAAACTGTGTGGCCCGAATTCACATTAAGTTCGGGTCTAAAGGCCGAGATCAGTGTGAAATAAAGCGACTTAAATAGTTTTTTTTTTATAAGTCACTTTTACATAACAATGTGGAGCAGTTATTCGATTTTTACTTCGGCGGTAGCGGTCTAGGTCATAAGTAAATATCAACAGGGTGTTTTAGTAGAAAACATCCCAGAGACCGCCACCTCTCGCCGGCGGATCGGACGGCATGGGGCCAACAACTCGTCTTTGTTGCCCCAATGAGAGGCAGGCTGTGTCACATATCTCCGAGGCCTCGGTTGAAGACAGTGACGTGAACAACATCTCGGAATTTCGTCGTCTGAGAAGTGATGTTCCGGCGAGCGAACTCTTGTTCGATCTCAGCAAACCAACGTTTCGTGCCCGCCGGCCAGAACGCCGGGAGCCGTCGGGTGACTGAAGCGAGTTGTTGAGTTAAGCGACGGTTTAGCTCGTCCTGGTGTTGGTCTTCGTCGGCTTCAGCCATGTCATACGGTGTGGTCTCCAAGGCCTCAGGCGCCCACGGAGTTCTGAGACATCATAAGTGGAGGTCAAGATACCGGAGCGGGGCGGCCTGACGGTTCTGGAGGCGTAGTAGATCACGTCCGGGTCACCACATGAGGAGTAAGCCTTTACCCCTCATTTTATTTACATATATACATCTACTAAAGGCTACCAGGGTCCACGGTGAATCGATCAAAAAGGCTCTTCCACGAGCTGTATCTCGTCAAGCTTCTGCTTCTTCCTCGATGTCCGATGTTCCTACACGCCCATGAGCCGCCGGCTTTTATTTTTAGGATGTCAACAGCCGGCAAACTTGGCACTGAGCAATGTCTACTCGCTCCAAAGCAATTTAGCAGTCACTACTTGAACATGAATGGTGGTATGGCGGCCAGGACTGTTTGTATTGAAGTACCCAACCAGTGTATTAAAAAATGGGAATAAAATATTAATATATACACACTCTACAGGCCTTCAGGTTTACAAAACAAAATGCCAATAGCACGCGCTCGCTGCTTCAACATGAATTCAAAAGAGAAATATTGTTTACTGAGCCAGGGGAACGCGGGAAATTTGAGCGGGAAAAGAAATTAAAAAGGCAGATTTGTGCACCCCGCATACGATAAAACATAAAAACAATTTATTATTCGGAAAATCACAGTTGACAAATTGTATATCTATACCATGTTAGTACAAAATTACAACAAATACACGTTTAAGAAGACACTAAAAAAGCAAAGGGTCCTGAGGAAAATAGAACGTTTCGTTCTGCCACGGGTTTTCACAAACTATGGTAAAAGGGCACGACTTTTTTATGTTACACATTATTATAACATGTTGCCAGATCGACTTTTGAATTTGCAGTCACTTAATATTGTTAAGAGAGAGCTGAGAGAGTGTTGCAATAACTTTGCTGTTTCACCAAATTGTGCGCCGTTTTTTGTGTTTGCATCTTTAGATATTCAAAATTTTAACTTTACAAATTTTGTAACTTGGGTTTCGTAAGATGTAACATGTCGTTTTTTTTTTCTTTTTTTTAAGCCAAAACTATTCCGGTACGTTGTTTTGTTTTGTGAAAGAGTAAAAAAATCCTATCCAATGCAATAGTGTCCCGCCCCCAAGCACACACGTGCTTTTGCGGGCCTGGATAATTCATGTACTCGTTAAGTATGCAATAACCTTATGAGGGCATGCATGCATACATGCATACAGAGCGCGCCACTGATGGCACGAACAAGCGATCATCAGTTTTCTGTGTTTTTCTCTTAAAACCGAAAGGTTCTCATCAAAAATATCATTGTTATAGAAAGAGCTCATTTAGAGCTCAAATATAAGGGGTAAAATTGTGTGCCCACTAATACTTAATAAAATGCTAAAAGGCGCCGATGTCGTGTTCGCGCTAACAGTGTCGCGATGTGTACATACATACATACATGCATACATGCATACATGCATGTATACATACATACATACATATACACACACACACAAACATACACATACATACATACATGTGTACATACATACAAACTTACATACATACATATGTACATACATACATACATGCATGCATGCATGTGTGTATGCATGTATTATGTGTTGGAGCTGGGACGAGAGGAACCAGCTCGGACAGCGTTTGGATTTGAACTGATCTTTTTAATCTCGCGCGCTGCAGAGGCATCTTCACCTCGTCGTCATCGTCTGTGCGACATGAGCGGGCCGTGAGTGTCGCTACAAGGCTCCCCCCTGTAGATCCGTAGGCCCCGGGAGGGCCCATGTGATATGCTTTGGGCTGGTTGTGCGCAGCGAAGGTGGAGACGGGGCGGCAGGGGTTGCTGCAGCAGCTGAGGTAGAGATGCTGGCTAGATATGCCGGCTTGACGCGGTCGGCTGTGACCACGTCACGACGGCCGTTGATGTCGAGTATGAATGTCTTTGCTTTTCGATCAAGCAATCGGAACGGTCCGTCGTAGGCCGGTACCAGAGGTCGACGCACCTGGTCGCGTCGCAAGAAAACGTGCGAGCACGTCTCGAGGTCTTGGCTAACGAAGACGTGTCGATGGCTCCGTTGAGCTGGTAAAACGGGACGGAGAAGACGAAAGGTTTGTCGAAGGTCGTCGACGTAGCCACTGGGGTCTTCTCTTGACTCAGATGAGGGTGGAGAGAAGAACTCGCCAGGTAGGCGCAGTGGCGTGCCGTAGACCAACTCGGCTGCAGAACAGCCAAGATCTGCCTTGAGCGCCGAGCGAAGGCCAAGCAGAACGAAAGGAAGGTGGTCGGCCCAACGTTCTCGCGGCTCGTATGTGGCAAGAGCTGCCTTCAACTGGCGGTGCAGCCGTTCCACCATGCCGTTAGCCGACGGATGATAAGAGGTGGTGTGGATGTGTCTGATTCCCAGGACGGTGGTGAAGGCGGCAAACAGGGCGGACTCAAATTGCCGTCCCCTGTCAGTAGTGACCACAGCAGGGCAGCCGAAACGGGACACCCAGCCGTCGACGAAGGCTGCAGCGACTGTTTTTGCTGTGATGTCAGGGACAGGGAATGCCTCGGGCCATCTCGTGAATCTGTCCTCGCACGTCAGCAAATAGCGGGCTCCCTGTGATGATGGAAAGGGTCCCACTAAGTCGATGTGGATGTGGGAAAACCTGGAGTCCGGTGGACGAAAGGGTGAGAGGGGGGTGATTGTGTGTCGTGTGATTTTGACGCGTTGGCATTGAACGCACGTTCGTGCCCAGCGACGTACTTCCGCGTTCATATTCACCCAGAAGAAGCGAGCAGTTGTAAGTTTCTGTGAAGCGCGGATTCCGGGGTGGCTCTTGTTGTGTAGATGGTGAAAAAGAGCGAGACGAAACGCTGGTGGTATGAATGGGCGGGACACACCAGTTGATGTTTCGCAGGTTACCGTTACCGGGGAAAACGGGAGGGGAACGTCTGCAAACTTCAGCGATCCGGGAGAGGCGCGCAAGCGTTGGAGCTCAGGATCGTTTCCTTGAGCGGTCGCCAGCTCTTCCCAGTCTAGTGGATGTGCCGAAGAAAGAGCACCGACGCGGGAGAGTGCGTCAGCAGCAGTGTTTTCATGACCGCTGACATGGCGGAGATCGACGGTGAACTCTGATATGAAGCACAGGTGCCGGATCTCACGCGCTGTGTGGTCGCTGTGGTTTCGTTGGAATGCGAAGGTCAAGGGCTTGTGGTCTGTAAGAACGTGGAAGTTCCGGCCCTCGAGGAAGTGGCGAAAGTGCTTGATTGACAAGTACACTGCCAGAAGTTCGCGTGCAAAGGTGCTGTACTTTTGTTCTGGGTTCTTCAGTTTACGCGAGAAAAATCCGAGAGGCTGCCAGCCATTGACGTTCTGTTGAAGGACCGCACCGACAGCTACGCATGACGCGTCGGTGACGAGTCGTAGTTCTGCGTCTGGAACGGGGTGAATAAGCATTGCAGCGTCAGCGAGCGCCTTTTTCGCTGAGGAGAAAGCAGACGCTGCATCTTCGTTCCACTCAAGCGGCGCAGAGGGCTCTTTCTTGGTGGCGAGCAGGTCGGCCAACGGCTTGATCATTTGAGCGCAACTCGGTAGGAAGCGACGATGGAAATTCAGGAGGCCGAGGAATTCACGCAGTTTCTTGAGAGATGCTGGCTGCGGAAAGTCTCGAATGGCCGTAACTTTTGCATCTAAGGGCTTGATTCCTTGCGGTGTCACTAGATGCCCCAGGAATTCGATGGTCGTCACGCCGAAGGTGCATTTGTTTGTGTTGATGACTAACCCGTAGTCATCGAGCCGGGTGAAAAGAGCGCGCAGATGTTCTTCGTGCTCGGACTGGGACGTGCTAGCGACCAAAATATCGTCGAGGTAAGCGAAGACAAAGTCTAGACCTCGAGTAACCTCGTTGATGGTACGTTGAAATGTCTGTGCAGCATTTCGCAAACCGAACGGCATCTTCACATACTCAAAGAGGCCAAATGGTGTGGTGATGGCGGTCTTTGGTATGTCGGCAGGCTCAACCGGAATCTGGTGGTATGCCTTCACCAAGTCGATCTTGGAGAATATCTGGCAACCAGCCAGATTCGTTGTGAATTCCTGTATGTGGGGTAGCGGGTAGCGGTCAGGCTGGGTGTTGGCATTGAGGGCGCGGTAATCGCCACATGGTCTCCAGTCGCCTGGGTCTCTCTTGGGGACCATGTGCAGTGGGGAGGCCCAGTTGCTCGATGATGGACGAACAATGCCAAGTTCAAGCATATGCTCAAATTCACGATGAGCAATGGCCAGGCGTTCTCCAGACAGGTGTCGAGGACGAGCGAAAGCAGGGGGGCCAGTGGTGACAATGTGGTGAGTGATTGTATGCTTCACCGGCGACTCCCTGGTGTGTGGCCTCGTGATGTTCGGAAAATTCGCGAGAATTTTCTCATAGGCCGATGCTGGTGAAAATGCTCGAAGTCCTGTTGCCATTGTCGTGGAGAGCACGCCGTTCACGGAGAGACGTGTCGTCTGGTCGATGAGGCGTCGTGAATAGATGTCGACGGCCAGCTTGTAGAAACTGAGGAAGTCCGCTCCCAGGATGGCCTGCTTAATGTCGGCAACGATGAAGAGCCATCGGAATGTGCGGCGCAGTCCAAGGTTTATCGTGAGGGACCGCTGACCATAGGTTGCGATGGGCGAGTTGTTGATCGCCTGGAGCGGAGAGGTCTTTTGTTTGCGTTGTCGGTCTAAAAGAGAGGCCGGTAGAACGCTGACCTCGGCTCCCGTGTCGACCAGCAAGCGATGGCCAGCCACTTTGTCAACTACATAAAAAAGGCGGCTTTCCTGTCGACCGGTATCATTTGCCGCCGTCAGTGTCCGGTCTACATAGTTTCCCGCCGAAGAGCAGGGTTGGCTGCACTTGCGGGCATCGTTGCCGAAGGTACGGTGGTACCAACACATGCCCGAGTCAACTTGACTGCTGTTGGAGAAGGTGGAGCGCTCTACTGAGGTTGAGTGGGAGCGCAGGCTTCGGCGAGAGTGTGACCGTTGTTGGCGACGTCGTGACAAGGGTGCGAGGGTGGCAAGCTGACGACTCATGGTCTCGACATGGTCCTCAAGACGAGACAGACTGGAATCTTCCGAATTTGTTATGGGTGCTCGGTTAGTGACAGCCCTAATGCCAGGGGTTCGCGAGTAATCGCCGACACGGTCGGCAAGCTCAGCGAGCCTGTTTAGCGACATGTCTTCCGCAGTCGCTAGAACCGGGAACATGGTCGTTGGACGTTGCTGCAAAAACAACTCACGCAGGAGGTGGTTGTTGAGGTCCGGGTTCTGGGCTCCCAGCAGCTGACGCATGCGATGGAGAAGCTGGGATGGGCGTCTGTCACCGAGCTCCTCGGTGTTGAAGAGTTGTTGAAGTCTGCTGCGTTCCGACTCGGTCTTGCGGTCAAGGATGGCGGCCTTCAGTTGGTCGAAGGGGTTGACCGGATCCGGAGCGGCGAGAATGTCGGCTAGCTCCTCGGCGACGTCCGCTGGTAAGGAGGACACGGTGTGCAGGTATCGCGTCTCCTGACTGGTGATGTGCCGGAGACGGAACTGGGCCTCGACTTGCATCAACCACACGGTCGGATTTTTCGGCCAAAATGGTGGTAGCCGAAAATTCTGGACCGCTGCCAAGGTTGACTGGAGCGGGTCGCCGTCAGGAGCGTTGGACGCGCCGGAATGAGCCATGGAGCAGCAGACCTTGAAGGAGCGAGTTCGATTCCGGGTCACCAAATCTGTTAGAGCTGGGACGAGAGGAACCAGCTCGGACAGCGTTTGGATTCGAACTGATCTTTTTAATCTCGCGCGCTGCAGAGGCATCTTCACCTCGTCGTCATCGTCTGTGCGACATGAGCGGGCCGTGAGTGTCGCTACATATGTATGTATGTATGTGTCGCATTGGAGAGGGCGCGAATCTCGAGTCAGCGTCTACATCTTTTTGGGGGGGAGAGACGGTGCCTAAAAGAAAAGTCTCGGTAATTTCTTTTTAATGGCAAAAAAACGTTCTTGAGACAGCCTTTGAAAGACAGCCATGTATAAAAAAAATTGTCTGGATAATGGAAGGTATCAAAAAATCGAAAAGATATTTTTATACCCTCTAATTGAAGCAACAATTCACTAACCGCAAAACCTTTTTTTTTTTTTTTGGGGGGGGGGTGCTTTTGTTTATCAAAAGATGTGTTGGAATTAGTCTCTCAGTGTAAAAGCATGCGCCTCCACGCGACTGTTGCATAAAACTTACTGTGACACCCTGAGGGTTCCTAATTGTCCTCTGTATCTAAACATAAAAAAATACCGTTCCGCCCGGTCATCCGACGCGGAATGAGGGGCCTTTCTGTCAACGGCAGAAGGTCGCTCCGTCATGGCAGCGGCTGGCCGGAGGCACTTGTTGCGCAGTCGCCCCGATGATGGCGAATCGAACGGGGCAGGCTGCAGCTGCGCCCAAGTACGACGTGCGCCAGATGTCGACAACGCCGGGGCCTCCCCGCCAATCAGGGAACGCTCCCCAAAAGACACCCCGCAATATCGGACGGAGTGTTTATTTCTCTCCCGGTGTGCTTGGAACGATTCACACGTCATAAAGAGGAGTGGGCGGTCATTAGAACTTAGAACGGGCAAGTATTTAGAAAAAAGACAGCTGTTGAAACGGTCCCGTTACAAGTGGTAATAAATGAATACAAAGAAATGGCAAATGCGAATGATAAAAAAGGAAAACGTGAAGCATTGCGTCCCTCAATTGCTCTATTTGTTCGGAACTGCCAGAAATTGCGGAGCAGAATGCCTTTAGTCCTACACGACCTTCGGACGTACACGAACATATGACCAGACTAGCTTCGCCGCACCGTTTAAAGCAATCAACGAGTAAAGAACGACAAGAAAGGCATTTTCACTCCCTGGTAAAGTTTTACGGCTGTTTAATTAAATTCGAACGTTCGCACAAACGTAAGATGTCACGTTACGTTGCTCGTCTTTCCCTCCGAATCATGTGAGCGTAAGAGTCAAAGACTAATGGCGAGCAATTTACTTTTAACTTTGCAGCAGCATATTCGAAACCATGCCTATCAAGCTTGATTATCTCTCGCTTTTTAAATTTATTCATCGTCGCATGGGAAACACGTACAGCAAACTGGTTCCAGTATTGTTCAATCACCTCTCAGAAAGCATTTGATGTTAAACTAGTAAAGCGCTACATAGGAACTTTGAGCCATTTTTGAACCCCTTCTTTAACATGTATATGCTATATACTGTATTTTCTAAATAGTCATAATTATACAAGATGTATATCAGCTCCGTACTTTAGTTTCAATACATGTTCTCTAAATGCAGCAAGACGCGTCTTCCCATCACAATTGGAAAAAACTATATGTTATCTTAGGTTGGCTTCCCATCAAAGTCAGTGCCTACACTCCATAAACAAACATGCTAGTTGGTGTTAGACTGGTGGCAGCTGATAAAACCCGTTTGCTCTACTGAATTCTAACCCCTGGTTAGCTCAGTTGGTAGAGCGCTCCACTGGAAATGGAGAGGTACCGGGTTCGATACCCGGACCAGGCGGATTTGTTCGGTCGCGCACCAGTCACCCAGCTGTGTTTGGAGATTTGTGTTTGTCCTTTGTCCCTCTTGTTCCACCTCTCCAGAAATTATTTTCTTCAGTCTTGTCCAGCTCGCTTGCACCTTTGCATTTCATTGCATTATAATCAAAATGTCAGAGACGCTTGAGTCTTGAACAACAAAGTTAATATCGCGCAAACCAACGCCCTCAGTCTTGTACCTTGCTTAGTAAGCTCCGAAGACAACGATGATTGACGTAAAAAGCAGCAACATTGAACCCTGTTGGAAACCTGCTGATGTCAAAGTCGACCAAAGCTGTTCGTTTATTTGCTTCAATGTCAAAAGGCGACTGGTGGATGGAATAGGAACTTCTCGCGCGTCTAGTTTAGAAAATGTCTTCACCGATGTGTGATCCTGCTTTAATAATCGATTTTTTTCACTAAATTTCCAAGCCTTTACCAACAGAACTGTAAACGCTGTACAGATAACGAAAGTGGAGACTGCTCGCAGCGTGGCGTCCTTTACGCCACACTGTCTTAATCTCGCCAAAATGTTAATTAACGTCAAAAGCAGAAGCTCAAAACAATGCAAAAAATCGCCTAAAGCATATAAGGATGACTTTGCACCTGCCGAGACGGCAGAAACATGAGAAAAACCCAGGTTCCTGTAATCTCGGCACGTACAAGTTTTTATCTCACAATACCTAGTGCTTTGCAGATATCCAATGATTCTCACAAGATGAAGGTTCCCACAAGCTGGATCCCGTGACGTCTTACGCGCACGCAATAAAAGCACTTAAAAAAAATACAACGAAGGCGTTTTAGGTTTTGTCAAGCAGACATTAATCGACTTCTCTGAGTGCCCGGTAACCGTGGACGTGTGTTGGGTGTATAATTACGGGCCCTCGACGAAAAATTAAATTATGTTTACAGCCTGTTTGTATAGTGCTTTATAATCCGCGTTAGTGATGCACCGACATATAGCATAGCTTTCAAAGAGTGTTAAGTGTGATCTGAAGTGAAAGGGGCGGGGGGAGGGGGGGGGGGTAGTCTCTCTGCGTTAAAAATGTCGCCCTCTATAAAAAAAGGTTTTAAACAGTATTTACGTTTCTACAGGCCAAACCGCGTAGGTGGCTGGTGCGTCCGTGTTGCCATCCTAAGAAGAGTGCTGTCACCCGTGCCATGTTGACGTAAGCCATTAGTGACCGATTCACCCAATAGACTGATTCGCTAACGGATTGATCACGGGACGACATGTCCGCTCTGTGGCACCGCTGTCCGATTGGGTAGGAGATCGAACAATACGGGGCGATTTATCGATCTTGTTGTCCCCACAACCCAGTGTTTACTAACACAGCATAACAAAGAAATCGAACCTCTCCTAGCACGGTCCGGGCACGAGAGCTTTCGTCTGATCAGTGCATTGGTCGCACGATCAGCAGCCTTAGAATCGTCATCTTCGATTGCTCTGATCAAAAACAAAGATTAAAATTTGGTTTATTGTCCACACAGCTGAAGCGTACAGTTAGAAACGTGATTGTTCGATCTTTTTCTGAATATCTAAATTGACGTGTGTTCCCTCAAAATAGAATCGTACCCGCTGTTACGTGTCTATGAGCGCTCTGCCCTCACAGGCAGAACGCGGTGCGCCACTTTGTTCACCCTAAGCTGAGACTGCAGCCAAAGCTGCAAGCGCGAGCTGGCCCGCGCTTCATGTTTTAAGAAGTGCATTTCTCGCGCGAGCGCTCGTTCTGCGCAAGAACATATGAAAGCAGCGACCTTGAGCGGAATATAGCTTTACTAACCGAAAGCATGACAGTGGCTGGGTTTACATGAATGCGATCATAGCGGATCGAATCGAACAGAGACCAATCACATGCACCCTGTCTTCCTACTTCTTCTTGTTCTACCCATCTACTACCAATCCAAATAGTCAAATTTCGATTTGAGGCGCTACGGTCGCACACATTTCAACGCAGCGAGTGACATCAGCATGGTCCTGTTCGAGCAGGATTTGGATTAGTGGCGACAAAGTCCTGTGCTAGCTGAGGGACATTTGAAGATACCTTCACGTGCTCGGCACTCGCGCACAACACTTCAGTACACCGCAGTAACAAAAAATGTCTTGTTGGGTGAAAGGTTTATTAGACTTGCACAAAATATTGCGGCGCACTAGACGAGTTGACAGAAGAGCCTTGACACGGACCCGGAGGAGTACCGCAACCTGCGTCGCGTAAGCCGGGCAAAATTTCTGCAGCTTCGTTCACTGGTGGAACAAATTATCGCGTGACAAAATAAACCAGAGAACCCACAAAACACAGAAATGCGCCATATTTCTTTTAATCGTCCAAAAACAACCAAGAATGCTTACCGTTTCCAGACTAAACGCTTTTCAAGTGAATCACCCGCCAAAAATCCTCGAGTGAAAGAGAGCTCGGTCATTTCACTCCGCGCGTCCGCGGACGAGGCGCGGATCGCAGGAATTGGTGACGTGCCGGTCACGTGGTACACGGTCCGCGGACAGAAATCGCAATTCGGTCCGTCGTGTGAATCGACCATAAGCGTTGGGACAGGCGAGTTTAGTGTGCTGGCCTACGGCATTGCAGGAGTATTCTGACCGTCTTGAATCGTGGTTGGAATGTCGTCACTGAAATTCGGAGACTCTGAACCGTTTCCCTGGTTGATGCTGCGGGAATGGGCAAACTTTCTCGGGGTATTTTCGCACGTGAGTTTGGCGTGTTGATTCGTAGAGGTTCGCTCTTCCTCCTTGGGTACATGTCTCAGCTGTTCAATGAGCCGTTTTCAAGAAGTTCCGTCGTTCGTGCGAATTTTGTGTGTTCGGTTCCACAGAACTCGTACGACCAAGCCTTGAGACCATCTTTTGCCGTTCCTGTAGTCTCTTGCCCAGACTTGGTCGTTTTTATGTAGGTGTCGTTCTTTAGAGTTGCACCACCGGTGCTGTTTCGCAGGTTCCGATCGCACTACGCTGGTAATGGATTGTCTAAGAAGGTAGAACCTTGTGCGAAATTCTTCCCCCTAAGAACATTTTGGCTGGTGATCATCCAGTTTTCATGTGCGGGGTTGTCTGATGTGCCACCAAGAAGTTATGGCATGCCTATTTTATGGTCAGCCCCGACTTCAAGCTTACGTTGGAAATTTTTGTTTTTTAGTGTTCCTGCAATTTTTTTAGTTTTACCGTTTGTTGCGGGGTGGTTCGGGGGTGAGAATGACTCCTGCACTCCGTTACTTGTCAAGAACTCCCCAAACTTTCTAGGTCAAAATTTCGAACAATTGTTTGTCACCATCCTTTCTGGCAGTCCATATCTTGCAAAGACAGTGAGCAGCAGTCTTATAATGGCTGCTGAAGTCGTCAAGGTCATGTGTACTATCTCGGGCCATTTCGAGTATGCATCTAAGATTACCAAGAGACTCCTTCCTCGAAATAGCCCTGTGAAATCATCATGCAAGCGTTGCCATTTCTTTTTGGGGTATGCCCATGGATGAAAAGGAACTTTGGATGCCTCGCTGTTCACTTCCTGGCACACTAGACAACTTCGGACCATTGTTTTGATATTATGATCCAGAAGTGGCCACCACAGAAGGTGTAGTACAAGTCGCTTCACCTTTGTGATCTCCGCATGACCTTAATGCAGGTCGTTCACAACATGATTCTGGTACCTCGAGGGTACGGTAGCGCGTGGTCCGTTCATTAATCCGTCAAGCTCCCTGGTGAGTTCTGTCCAGCGGGGGAATTAAGGCTTGAGTTCAACGGAATTTACTTGTGCCGGCCATGCTTCCGTGATCAGTCTTAGAAACTTTGAAAACACTGTGTCTTTTTATTTCTTTCATTTCATTTAATTACTCCAAGGGCCCGAAGGCATTAGATAAAGGAGTAGGTTATTTATTTAAATTACAAGAATACAAGGCCAAACAAGGCAAAATATATTAATAGTAATTAACAAGGCAGAAAATACATCAATAAAAGAGTGAACAAATAAAAAACAGCTAAATATTAGAAATACAAAGGCGCGAAAAGTGCGTGAACCAAACAAAAAAATACCAACATGACAAAGTAATATTATTTAAAAACTTGTAATCGCAATTTTAATACTTGTTGTCTACAGCGCACAAGAACCATTCACACTCAAACACGCTCACCAGTAAAAATAATTCACTCACTCAGCGCTGACAATAAGCTCAATCAACTCAATTAAAACAATGCAGTTTTAAAATCACTGCCATCAGTTATTGAGGCTTTCGGTGCAGGAAGGCGTTTCCAATCAATGAATGTCTGGGAGGGGGGGGGGGGGGGAGAAATAAGCATCAAAAATAGAGGTGATGCAATGGGGGATGTCTACTTTTAGTTGATGACCTATGCGCAATTACATGTAAGATGGTTCTAAAAGTGACGCTGCACAAAGTGCCAGGGTAGAGTAACAAAACCTTGAAAAATAAACATAAAGGATAGATTTTTTTGCTAGTGAGGAGAGGCTAGGCAATGAGAAAGATGCTTTCCTAGAGGTGACGCTGGTTGTGCGGTGATAGTTTAACAAAATAAAACGAGCAGAGCGATTTTGGATCGATTCAATTGCAGAAGTAAATGTGATTCCAGGGTTCCAGATAGAGGCCGTATATTCAAGCGTAGTGCGGAATAGCATTTTAGACAAAATTATTTTTAAAAAAACAGGAGGGAGCGAAAAACCTTTTTTGAGGTAACGTAGTAAGTGATTAGCGTTGTTAGTGGCACATTCAACATAGATATTCCAGGAAAGGTCATTGACTATAAACACTGATGTATTTAAGGGAGAAACCCGAAAGGGGGAAATATTACAGTACGAGGACAAGCCTTTTTTGACGGGACACTCTCATTCACCTACATTTAGAGATGTTAAATTCCGTAAGCCATTCTGTGCGCGAGTGGGTTACGTTATTAATATCTGTTTGAAACAACGATGTCAAAATTGTTATTAAACTTTTTTTTTTTAAAAACAAAAACGTCAGCATACAAGCTATTAGAGAAAGAGATCCGCATAGGTAGGTCGTTAATGTATATAAGAAACAATAGTGAATCAAGTACGGAACCTTGAGGGACACCGGAGTTAATACGATAGAATTAATATCTGGTTTCGTTGACGTGAACAAATTGACAGCGGCTTGTTAGAAACGATTCCATTCAAGCTAGTACATTAATGTCTATGTGTAGGTACTGAAGGTTCTGTAGAAGTACTGAGGAACCTTGTAGAAAGCTTTTGAGAAGTATATAAACATGCAGTCAGTCCTGAAACCCTTGTCAAGAGTGACGTGAAGGTCTTCAGTAAATGTCAGAAGTTGAGTTTCGCAAGAATACAAACTTCGGCAGCCATGCAAGGCTGAATTTAAAAAAAGAAACTGAGTACAAAACGTCATCAAGATACGAATAAATTGCGTGCTCAAAGATTTTGCATGGAACTGATCGTTAAAAAAACGGGACGAAAATTAAAATGATTATGTTTATCGCCAGCTTTCTGCAGAACGAACACCTTCCCCACCTTCCAGTCTCCTAGGATTATATTTTGTTAAGTGATTTGCTGAATATTTTAAATAAGATAATGATGGAATACACTTTAGTATTTTTCGAAACTTGGCGCTAATATTATTTATCCCTGCTGTAGTTGATGCGTTCACATTTGAATAATGTTAAATTTATCTTTGCAGTCTACATTTACAGGATGTATTTAAACAAATTCATAGAATAGAAGTATGGGACAGAAAGATAAAACTGGTTTTAAAACAAATTTTACGACCACATCATTGAGTAGAGAAGGGAAGCGATTACCCTGTACATCTACTGTCATTGTCTTTGAGAGTTACATCAGTAACTGGCAGTGGGATTAATAATTATATAAAAGCTAATATGTGTCAGTGGGAGCTATAAATTTGGATTCCGTCGATTCCTGTAGTTTTTTTATTCCGTAACACTCTTCCCAGGCATCGGTAGACTTGACCGTTCCTCCGCACCTTCAAAGATGAAATCGTGTCTTTGTAGCAAACTTGCGATTGTGGAGGTTTCAGCACGCACGTTGTACACTTCTTTCCAGTTCCCTTACATGTTCTGAAGCCATGCACCTCACAGTATGGCATTTTTCACCTCTCTGATTTTATGACGCATGACTTGCCCATTGCACCCCCTCTACACTTGAACCATTCTCTTTGGAGCGATGGGCTTACCGGTGTGGGCTTCAGCGTTATTCTAGAAGGTTTCAAATGGATGTCTGCAAGAATTTTTTTAAAGGCGTCCAGGTTGATCACAGTCACAAGTGAGCCTGTGTCGATCTCCATCTGAAGAGGTTTGTTGAAAATCTCCACAGATACTCTGATAGTTTCGGGTAACCTCAGTCGATTAAACAAAACTGAGTTTTGTCTCCCAAGTTCTGTGTGGTGTCATGGTTGGTAGGTTCTTGTTTATCCTTAATTCCTTGATCGTGATGATTTCGTGTCGTGTGGCGGCAGACCCATTTGGAAGTGTTCTTTCTTGCCAAACATTTTACAAGTCGCGTTCTTTGCAAAGCATTTTTCAGGGTCGTGATTGTTTTTGCCGCAACGGCGACACAGTGTCTTGTATGTGCGAGGTTTTCCTTCGCCTTCACTAGCCTGTTTTTGGAAGTGACGTCTTGTATTCTCCAACTTGAGCCTAGCGATTTACATCTTGTTGGGTTTCTGTCTCGCTCCTTATTTCCTTGGCGTCCTTCACGACCACGTCAATCGAAGTGGCAAGATCCACCGCTGCCTTGAATGTCAGCGTCGGTTTAGCCAGAGTTTCTTTAGAATGTTCCCGTTCTAAATGCCGTCAATGAGCTTGTCTCGAAGTCGGTTGTTGAGCGAAACACCGAAGTTGTATTGCAGTGAAAGTTGTTTGGGCGAAGCTACGTTGTCTACGACGATTTCGAATTCCAGCTGCTTCCGGTGATGGAATTTGTAGCGTTCAACCCTTTCATTGTGCGTCGGATCAAGGTGCATCTGCCCTAGTTTAACGGTCTGTACGTACGTTTTGGTGCTTAATTTGACAGGTGCCGTCAAGTTTCGTATTTGTCCGTACATTTCTCGTCCGGCCAAAAGGAGAGAAAACATCGGCTCGCTTAGACTCAGCAACGTCGTTCGAAGCAACGAACACTTCAATCCTCTCAATGTACGAAGACCAGGATTTCAATTTCTTATAGATCTCTTCAATTGTTCCTATGCGAGGGATTTTTAGGTTTGAGGTTTCGGGGCTCATATTACCGCTGCCGTTTTTTGTTCCGATGTAACTGAGTTGTTTATATCCGTCGTTTGTTCGTGGATCCCATCCTCGTCGCCAGTGAGGTGTACTGGTCAATTTGGGATAATGCAAGCATATTTTTTAATTGATTAGGATACAATCAGATGATGTAATGAGAAGGGTCTCGTTCCGTCTATAACCGAGCAATGTCTGTGGCTTCCAGGCGTTCCATGCTTCGCCGTGGCTCGCTGCTTGGTTGTCCCCTTCTTGTATCTCGGGTTGAATCCGCCGTTACTGGGACTCAAAAGCTCGTGTTCTCTATAAACGGCAAATTCGCACGCAATACACTGCAGATATATTACGCGACAATTTTTTAAACCTTACGCTGTATAACTGCTGTTGTAAACTGTAGAACTGCATAATTAAAAGCAGACCGAAATGACAATGATTTTTAAAGCGAATAGATGGGACACGTCGTTTTTTATTCGTAATTTTATCGCGCAAAAAACTTTCGCGCGATATATAGGTCGTTATACACAATTTAGGTGGAGGTCACGACCCACCCTAAGCCCCACCCACAGATCAAAATCCCCGCCCATTACTATTAGATAGGCTTGTCTACTCACCCGAAAACGCTAACAAGCCTAGTGTCTCCCTTTCGCAATATCCGGTGCGTCTAGTCTGGCGTCTGACACCACCTGCTAGTCGTGCGAGCAGACGCGGGACCGCCTCCGGCATTTTATTCCACCACCGTCTATCTTAGTCAGCAAAACCCCGAGCACGCGGACAGGAAAGCGGCACATCAATGTTCGTGTTCGCTTTCGACCGTCTGCTATAGGCCTCCTGCACTGAAGCTTTGAACAAACTGTAGCACCCTCGTTTTGGGTAGTAGGAGCACCTGAATGGGCCTCGCACTAATTGAGGCACCTTCGCTGAGCTTTTCCTTTCTGTGTAATGCCAAAGAACAAAAAAACACCTTTCGACGTCCGAAATCGGCTGGATTCAACGCCGCAAGGCAATCGAATATGGCAAATTTATGCCACCACCACTAGGGTACGTTACTCTTATCTCTGGTTGGTGACGTCAGAACATCTGGTGTCCAAACGCGTATTTTTTTTATTACCTTTTTTAACTTTGGAACGCGTGAAATGGCGTCTTTTGGTACACGACCTTAGCGTCATGACTTTGACCTGAGTTTCGAGGGCGTTCGATTTTTTCTTGTTTCTTCGTATTTTCCTCGCGATCGCTATCTGCACCACAGCGGGCACACTTTTAGACGTGTGATAGTTTGAGACGCTCAAGTTTGTCCTACCCCAAACTATAGACTCAGTGAATATTACCAGAGTAACGAATTCCATTCAGTTCTCTTACCGGAAGCTAATCCCACAGAATCCAGTTATGATTGGCTGGTTTAGCCCCTGGCGGAAGTTATCAATCGGCCATTTTTTGGATCGGCTCAAAACAACAAAAAAAGTATATAAAACGTTTTCGCGTTACCACGTCTACGACGTGTGCGCACGGGTAGGGGCTCTGAGCACCGATGAGTTAGGATTGAACATGAGGTGCGTTGATTTTCTCTAATTTTTTTTTATATATCAAGTGGCAGCTAATCAGGTTCACCGAAGAAGACTACCGGCTCGTTTGCTCGTTCCGATTGCGCCGGTGCAGCGTTTCAAGCTCTACGCCTCAGACGCTAAGCCTAACACTCGACTTTGATCTGTTTCGAGGCGAGAGAGAGAAGGACACGACAGCGAGGAGCAAGTCGCGCACCGCTCGGAACGAAGGAGAGAACTTCAATCAAAACAAACCGGTGTCGCCACAGGCCAGCAACGTGGATTGAAGAGCTCCCACGAGAAGGAACGCTACACTGTATACGCGCTTAGCTTCGACCGCACAGGGCAGCCCCATGTTGGGGATCGCCACTGCTGCGCCGTGACTCGGTTCTGAAACTAAGCTTGGGAGTTTCGGTCCTCTGGGAACATTGAGTGACTCTACCCAAGACGAGACCTAACAAGTCCCTTTTGGTAGCGGCCCCTGGGCAACGCACGGGGCCTATTCCGCGTCCGTTTGAACACTTCTACAACGCTCAGAAGATGCGATCATGAAGGCGGCGTTCTAGCGTTCTATCGTGCCCGAGCCACGGTTCAATTCAAGCGCCTGTCAGCGACTCTCAATGTAAAGAAATAAGGAACTGAGACTACACAAAAAAGCTAACAAAATAAATGTACACTCCTTCCACCGTTTAGTCGTCTTGTTATTTATTTCACGTGACATCCGCGAGCAAGCTGGTTGAAGGTCATGACGCAAAATTACAACGCGACCTAAAAATATTCGCTTTAGCGAGCAAGCTGTATTGCTCAAAAATTGAGAGCTACGTGCCTTCCAAAGCGGAATGACGTAAACGTATCTGCACGAATCTGGCGCGAGGCGAGCACCTAATTTCTTCCAACCAAATGACTCGCAGACCCTTACCTGTGTACGTTGCGTCTCAGTACTGAAACCATGGTCGCAATTACAACAGCTGCACGATTCTCACAGTAGCAGAGCCGCTTTTACGGGAATTGACTCATTTATTCGGCATCAAAAAGTGCGAACGAACAAATTAAGCCAGATCCAGCAAAATAGTCGACGTGGGAATCAGTGCTTACGCCAGTCCCTCAGCGAAATCAAGCACACGCACATCGTTTTCGAAGGCGTGTGCTTCCGACAGTTGCTTGCTCCAAGCAGCGTCGGTTGAGCATATCTTCCACTAAGCACCTCGGTGAACGCGAAACGATTCGCACTTCCCAAAACAGGCGAGCTCAATGAGCTACGCAGTGTGTCAAACGCCCGCCACTAGCGCCGGCAGCCATGCTTGTTATTGTTTGTTTGTTCTGTGATTATTTTTAACCATTATAGCTCGATCTATACTATTCTGTTTCTCAAACAAAACGAAGTCAAGTAAAAGACTACCACGAGACGAAGAAACAATTTTACGAGGACATTTCATACGTCAATAATCTTTCCAACCACTGAGACCCGAGAAAAGGTGCTTAGCTAGCTAAGCAACGGGTGGGGCATAAAGCAGGCTACCCTCTCCTAAAAATGTAAATATTAATAAAGACAGTGTCGTGCAAGAGTTTAAAGAAAAATATTATCTCATATAAACCCTTTAATTTTTTTTTCATTTTAGTGTCCCTTTAAGAGATAAGCAGCAGTATGTTCATTAAAACAAACTCCCTTCGAACAAACTTTCCGTCCCTTCAGGTTTATTCCAAGGGTCAGTGCTTGGACCCCTTTTGTTTTGGGTTCACATAAATCATGACCTCCGAAATCCCGTAGCAAGCGCGCAGAGGCCGTTAGCTCGCTTCGGGATCTCAGAGGGCATGCGTAAATAATATAATCACTGCCATTGTTGTTTCTCTTAGAATGTTTGCAGATGACTCAGTGTTATACAGAACAAATGAAAACAACGGAATTATCAAATTACAAAAAGCACTTACTAATATCCAAGGATGGACTTAAAATAAAAGATGGAAATATAATCTATATATATATATATATATATATATATATATATATATATATATATATATATATATATACTTCTCCCGTCTAGAAGCTCCACTGTCTAAGTTCTGCCGGTGCCAGGAAACAGGACAGCATGATCAAGGCCGGAGAACGAGACAGCGTTAGAGTCAAGCCCTTCGACGAAGCACGTGATACTCTCGATGTCATCCTACTTGCTGTAGGCTCTGTCGAAGACTGCTCGGCGTTTTTCATTTTCTCAGCATTTGTCTTGAGCGTGCTCTCTCGAGATGGTACAGCAGAACAGCGAGTGCACGTTCCTCGGGGCCAATGGGATGTTTTCCTGCATGACTGGTATGAAGTTCTACGTCTTGCACGAAATATTTGCTGAGTGTCGTAGGCGAGATACACAGAGCTATCACGAGCAAGCCGTTGTTGATCTTGGCGGCACACAATTTACCAACTTCGTCTGACATGCCGCAGAGATCGATGGGTGCAGCACAGACCCGTAACCATGTAGATGGCCACTTGGATAACGAGTACACCACGTTTTCGTACGTGTTTCTTTCTGATTTATGAATGGTGATATCACTTGCCCGCAAAACGGGTAGCTGGCATCTCTCCTCCTCCTTCTCCTCCTTGCTCCTTTCTTCTCCTCTTCCTAATCTCCTCCTTCTCCTCTTCCTAATCTCCTTCCTCCTCCTCTTCCTCTAATCCTCCTCTCTCCTGCTCCTCCCCCTCCTTCTCTCCTCCTCCTCCTCCCTGCTCCTTTCTTCTCCTCTTCCTAATCTCCTCCCTTCTCCTCTTCCTAATCTCCTCCCTTCTCCTCTTCCTAATCTCCTCCCTCCTCCTCTTCCTCTCATCCTCCTCCTCCCTTCCTTCTCTCCTTCTCCTCCTCCCTGCTCCTTTCTTCTCCTCTTCCTAATCTCCTCCCTCCTCCTCTTCCTCTCATCCTCCTCCTCCCCCTCCTTCTCATTCCCTCCTCCTCCCACTCCTCTTCCTCCTCCCCGTGACGTCACACCTGAAGTCACGTGTGACGTCATTGTGGGAAACGACCCATAATGCAACGCGTGGTTACGCCGACGGTGACGGCGACACCGACACCGCTCAAGCCGGAAACTGTGATAATTACAGCATGTAACAAATCCCATTCAATGCCTTTATGTTCTTGATGAACTAATTGCAAACCGCGTAAACCAATACAAATGTGTAGGGCTTGTGTTTAATAAACTAAACTGGAACCAACATTTAGGAAAAGCAGTTAACAAAGCCGGGGCAATTTTGTTTTGCACTGCGAAGAAAATAAAAATTTCTTGATTGTGATACTAAGCTTCTTGCCTACAACAGATTTGTTTTAAATTACACTGGATCAGTGTTGTACCCTTTCACAAACGATTAAGTTAACAGGGTAAAATATAAACACGTTAGCTGCTGGGATTATTTTTAACACTTATACCACGAGATCATCATCCACCGAATTAGTAGAAAGAGCTCACCTTCTGACATTACGGGAAAATTTTATAATTAAAAGTTGAACATCTATAATATAATTTACGGGCTCATGCAAATAAATAGGTTTGATTATTTAAAATCACTACAATCCGGGTCCTCACGCTTAAACCAGTGCTGAGCTTTAAAACATTAAATTAAAAAACGTCTGTTTTAGATTTTTGTTTTTTCCCTCGAGCAATTCGGGAATGAATTAATTATAAATATGATATTGTGACTTTAACTAATATCAATGACTAACTAATATCGATAGGTACGAACTATCGAAAGTTACACTTTGTATAGTTTATCCCGTAGTGTGCCGATGTTTTTGAGTGTATCTGGTACTACTTCCAAGTAAATTTAAAAAAAAACTATAAAACGTGCAATGTTTGAATACTTGTATAAAAATCATTGAAGTTTTAGTACTGTGGAGCGTCTTAGTAATATTCATTGTTTTATGTAGAAGCGTATTATTTCCGTTGTTGTCACATTTCAATGTCTCCCTGGTATCGTCCAATTGTTTTCCGAGCTTTTTTTTTTTTAAAGTTATCACAACATTGTATACGCTGTAAGATAAACTGAACTTTAAACTTTGTACTTGATGATGTTTAGCCATAAACCACTCTGTTTATATATATCAGTGGTTCTCAAATGGGGGTCCGCGGACCCTTTGGGGTCCTCGAATGCATTCTAGGGGTCCGCGAAGCCCTGCCTCATCAGTCAAGCCCGGCAGCATTTTTCCAGATTGAGCAGAAATTTTTCAATTTCCGTGTGAGTTTTCAGGTGTGTATCTCAATCAGAGCAGTCTACTTCACACTATACTTTGGTTATTTCCCCTTATTAAATCATTATCATAGTTAACCTATACATTTCCCTTCACCTCACCACGAACGGGGTCCTCCAACATCGCCGCCTATTCACAAGGGGTCCGCGAAACATCATTGGCTGAGAACCACTGATATATATTATCAATAGTCACGTGAGTTAAACCTAAATGACGCTAATCTAGGTACCTTCTTTCCAAAAATACTGCGGCTCCGTTCCTGATGTTTTTTTGTATTATTGAAAGTATAGTTCACGAACAAAATACAGATCTGAGACACGTTCACATTAGTGGCGGCGCCCAACTTCCGAAGAGTGCGCGCTCATGGTCTATAAGTTCTTTCATCTTTTTTTCTATTTTTTTTTGTCTTCTCGTTGCATTGGTCGTTCATCTTTGGTTGGAAGGGCGGCACACTTGAAGCCTCAATTTCCGGGCGCGCATCAAACGACTCGGGGACACTCAAGAGCCTAAACAACAGCAAGACAATATTTATGATAGAGGCTATATTTAGTAATGCACTTAGCTCGACGTAGCAGAATGCCTCTCTAAACACTTTAGTAGCGGAACTTTGGAGATGACGTCGAAGATAGTATCGTAACTGTTGACCTTGTTTTTTTTTTAGGCACTGAGGCGAGAAGCTGAGGACCTCCCTTCTAATGCGTCACAATGCTCGGTTGCACACACACGCACGGGCAAACGAATTACGCGCGCATGCACACTCATGAACACGCCTCCACTTATAATGGGCATCTTTTGTGCCTATGTCTGCGTGCACGCATATGGGCGATCGTTCTTGTACCGAAACATGCACATCCGCCCGTACACACAAATGCACGCCCGCGTTCATGCAAGCACACAGAGTCTACAGCGCGCGAACATTCATACACACGAACAGAGGAATGCTCGTATGCAGCAGCACTACAGCAGCCGTACCTGCGCGCATAGGTAAGTAGAACAGAAAAACATTACAGAAAGACACACTGGTGGATTCTTAGAGAATGCGTTAGCATGACACTTAGAAAGGCCACACATGTTCCCCTTTGGGAAACGCTGACGCTGACGCCTTCACTTTTTTTTTTGCTTCCTCGTTTGTTTCCTTTATTTTTGGCTTCCTCCTTTTGGCCTAGTTACGGGGTCAAAGAAGTCCTGTTTTCGTCCCCATCCTGGATGCTTTATCCTTTCAAGTATTTGTATATATTCCCCAACACGCTCGTTTTTAATTATTACGGGGCCAGTCTTGGTATTTCCCGAAGGGGGACGTATGTGGCGTTTCCCAAGGGACATGATAACGTATTTCCTAAAAATACACCAATGAATCGTCCTGCAATGTTTTTTTCGCCCCCTTTTCTTTACCCTGTTTGTCAGACTACGTCGACACCCTTAGATAGGGTCATCCATATCACTCGTGGGAGGAACCACATCCATATAACTCGAGGAGGGAACCACATTCATAGCTTTAACTACACAAACACACACATCACGGGTGACGCACCGCTACTAGTAGAACCCAGAGCTAACCACAGGCGACAGCAGAGTGGCAACTGAACACGCCCGCATTCAACCGTCTCGCAGAGAAACACCCCCTTGATAAGAAAACCGTCGTGCTGAATTAGATAGCGTCATCTGAGAAGGCCAACGCATAGAATGGACAGAACGATTGCGTAAACGTTCGGCTGAAACTTGACTCGAAAAGCCAAGCGCTGGCGCCGCACTCGTTTTCCATCTGTGTCCAGCCGTTGGCTTTCTCTGATGACGCCGTCTCATCCAGCACTATGGCTCCGCTATTTAAGAGCTCTTGTCCGGTGCCTCTTCCTCTGGCTCCACGCCAGCTGTGTGCGTAACTTCCAAGAAAACGAAAGGGCTCGTTTTGACGGAAACCCATCGGTGTCTGTCAATTTTTCAGCGCCATGGAGAGAGGGAGCGTTTGATGAGATCTGACGTCAGCACTTCGAACCAATGAGGGCGCCGCACGTGTCACCTTTACCCCCTTCTTTTCCCTCTTTCCCCGGCACTCAAAAACGAAAGACACCGCTGGGTTTTTGTCAAAACGAGCGTTTTAATGCTCACGCATTAAAAACACAAATCCGTGTAGAGTCTTAGAACCGAATAAAATCGCGCAAGAGAAGTTGCCGATCTAGAGGGTGTCCCCCTAAAAATATGGAGATTTTCTTTGTTGTTATTTTACCTAAAAAATAAATTGCGCAACACCAAACTCTTATTCTCCGCTCAAATGTAGCGTTAGAGGTCCGAACCAGATGGCGCAGTTTCACAACGAACCGTACAACTTTGTTAAAAGTTATAGCTGATTTTCTAAAACTTTTAATGGGAAAATCACGCAAAAAAACTAGCCAGTTACCGTCTTCGGTAACTGGCGCCTATCAGCTGCATGTATTATAAGAAGTTCATCGGCCGCCATTTTCCCACTGACAATTTAAAAAAAATCGGTTATGACCTTTAACTGAGACAGCGGTTCTAAAGCTTTGGCATATGGTTCGGGCCATTTGGGTTACTTGTGGGCGCCGAATGAGTGTTCGGTGATGCCTAGTGTATTTCTGCACCAAAACAAAACACGTAAATATTTTGGAAGGGCACCCCATACGCCCTAAAAACCAAATACGTGACAGTGGTTTCTCAACGCGTACAAACAGCGGCTGGCAGAGGACTACTATCTCAAGCTTTGAGTTTCCCATGCGGACGATTAAATCGAGTTGGTGTATAGGGCAATTGATTTACTTTATATTGTATCATATATCGTGTAGGTGGGTGTTTCCCAAATTGTAGGTCGCGACCCTAATCGGGGTCGCGAAGCCGCCCCAAAATTTTAAAAATGCAACTTTGGCTTCTCTGCGGTGTCATTGATGACAACAAAGTACAGGTCGCAGCTAAACATCCAACCGAAACCGAGAGTTGTGACGTCCAAACACCACCCTCTCTTTTAGAAACTTCGCTCTAAAAACAGCTCACTTTAGTCATTATGAACAATCATTCCTGCCGGCGCATGCTTTTTAAGGTGCTTTTCAGCATTGCTGAATTTATCTGACTCTACTTGGTTTCGGCTTACGTTCGGACGCAGCCGACCCTACGAACGAAAGGCACCAATCAAGGAGCGTCAAAATCACGAATTATTAGGCCTTTTCTGTTTGGTTCAGCGATAATAGAACACGTACAGAAACATGGCGAACGCCATGATGGTGCGCTTTGGATGTTGTCTAATTGGTCACATGATCCCGTAGCGTCGTATAAGTCTTAACTTAAGGTGAAACCAAGTATAGATACAAGTGTTCAAATACAGGTACAAAGTGAACAAGTTAACAACAACACGGAACGCACTCGCTACTGAAAGTTTATGAGAAAATACGCTGACTTATATAACTTAATAAAACCACGTCACTTCCAGCCACCCCACTCTCTCACTCTAAAATTAACGTTTTCTCATCTAAATGAGCCACAGACGGCTCACTGATGCACCAATAAGCGCCCCTTTTTTCGATGACAGACGCTTCGCGAATTTCCCTAGTTGTTTTTTCGCTGTGCCGTCCCAGGATGGTTGTTGTTCGACAACCAGGGGCTGCACGGACATCGATCTCGTAGCACTGCCAAGTGTCCAGACTGACTACAATGTCACTTACTCCGAGAGTGTATCAGAATCGAGAACTACGAAAGAAAGAAGAAATCGGGAGTGGTGTTTTCTAAGAAGTTTGGTGCGATTCACTTGTAGCCAGACTTGTGCCTATCTCAAATACTCTACTAAAGATGCTGTATTTCAAATACTTCTTGAAGTATCTATCTTGCCAACACTTTTGATCGAGAGTATTTGATACTCTATTTTAATTACATTTCTGCGTATCTGGTACTCATTATCTCAAATAAATTTTTGACATTCCGCCATTTTCCGAGTTTTTCGTTGTGAAGTGACGTGGGCGTGGCACGAGCAAACGTGAACATTCTTTCGAGCAACCAAATCCTGTTGCTACCTCCGATTAGCTATGGTGACTTTGGTTGACCTCATGGAAAAAGCAGCGCTTTTTTGCTGATTGTGAGTCATATTTCAGTTCAAATTTCGTACAATGAAGGTTTTCCCCTCGCCTTCCCAAAAGCGACTTTTGTTTCCTAGGGATTCCCCCGAAAACTTCTCAAACAAAAGGGGTGGTTTTACGGAAGTTAGGATTGCCACAGTGAGGCGCAACGCAGACCAGGGAACGACCTACGACAACAATGCAGACTTGAGTGTCAAGAAAACAACAAATAGAAAGAAACAAAATGAGAAGTGGACAGAAAAAAAAAATTTTGTTTTGCTTGTTGTATATTTGACCCTCCTATGGCAAAACATCCAGGTTTTCTTTTGTGTATTTTCCTTTTGTCGTCAGTCCGTCACCTATTGCTCTCGCGAACACAGTCTGTAAGCGAACATTGATAAGCAGAGAACAGGACAGGAAACAAACTAGAAGCTGGATGACCTCACAAAATCCTAACAAAGCGCCTCCCCCCCCCCCCCCCCCCCCCCCAACGCTGAGTGCCTTTATGAACGCAACCTACTTGAAGAAAGTGCGACCACTGCCGTGGCTATTATGTGGGTTCTCTTTGTTATCCATTCACTCATATCCGTATCCCAAGTTCGTTTATAGTGAACTCCCCATATAGGGAATATGGATTGTAGTTAAACAACGCGTCGAAGATGCGCCGCAAGACGTTATATTCAGCGATTTCACTATATCTGAAGCGACCTCTTTATTTCCGTCCCAGAAATGTTTTCTAACATGCATCAGTGATATTGCCACGCGCGTTGCCGAGCGAGCGCGAGGCCGAATGGTTACCGCGCTTGGCTTTCGCGCGGAGCCTCCGAGTTCGATTCCAGGGAGCGGACTCATCTTTTATTTATTCTTTCAACTTGACATTCTCGTAAGTTCGAGAACCTTGTCGTGTGATCGAGTTACGAATGTTCTACGCCCGGAACGTTCTACGCCGAATGTTTCAGAAACCCACGCGGCTACATAAGGTGCTCCGCGTGGCGGTAGCAAAAGCTTGTGCTGGCAACCTCCTTGGTTCGATGCCCCCACCCGTTTCGATCTGGATGAGTTTCATACCGGCACGCGTTCGTGTGATCACTACTGCGTGATGCACGTTAAAAACCCCAGGTTTGCGGTTGTACTGCACTGGCTCGATTTCTCATCTACAGCTCAGCGACCGGTCACCCGTTGAGGCGTACCAGTGTCAAGGCTGCATAAACGTACAAAAGCAAGCCAATTTTTTTTTCTGGTTTGGAGTCAGTTTTGTTCAGCACTCGATCCTGCTGTTTCGCCGACATCGACGCCTGCGACACTAGCCTTTTTCTATTTTGTTTTGGGCACAAGTTCGCCCTATTAAACGTTTAGTTTCACCAGTTACTCGCAGCCTCATCATTCGTCATTCGTGACAATATTATGCTCCTTATAGTTGGACTGCATGAAACAGCCCTACGATGCTTTTTTTTTTTTCGTTTTGCCATTTTTTTGTTGTTGCGCGCAAATAAACAAGATTTGCGCAACTGTTTAATTGTCGTTGTCACTGACGTCGATTCAAATTACGCAATGCGGAAGTATCTTCAAAAGTAATTAAATTAGATTTCTAAGTATTTGTACTCTACTCAAGATACTTTACAGTGAAAGTAACTTGAGTAGTAATTTAAATACTTTATGAAGCAGGTATTTAGTAACTTAACTTACATACTTTTATCGAGTATTTTGTTCAACACTGCTCGTAGCTAATGACAGCTTAACAAACGCAATGTGTGGCCTAAGAGCTTAAAGCGTTTACTAAAGATATGTCCGGCGTTTTAATGTTCGAATGTTTGGGACTCGCCCCGCCCTGCGTTTGTTCCGCTCAATCCTCGAAAAACTCAGTGAACTGAGATTGTGTTGCTGAAAGTTCTGGTTTGCTGAGGTGACAAGGGGTCCACGAATGCGAGTCCACAGCCCCTTTTGAAATCTCCTTTCTTTCGAAAGCATTAAGGCGCTCAGGGACTCACAGGGGCCATAACACTTGCGAACACACGAACATGCGCGGTACTTCAATACGAACTGAGACCCAAGTAACCACGATAACAACACCCTCGGTCTCGATCGCAGTAAAAGCACCGCAGCTGTTTTGATAGGCTGTTTACAATACCAATCATTATTTGAGCTTCCAACTTTCACATAAAAATACACTCGGCAGAAGAGGCACACCAAAGTCGCCCCTGTCTTAGCCGTCTTTGGAGTGTTTTTTATTCTAACAAAAACAAGGAAAACTCGGAAGCCGGGAGTCAATCGAGATGGCCAGAACTCCGGGGCAGCCAACACCCGCATCGTGAAACAACACTCGGCCGCGACCCCAGAAAAAGAGACGCCACTCAATTCGCGTACAACCCAGAAAGCAGAGTTTGGTCGCAGCGGCGTAACGTCGAAATTACGAGCGGCAGAGACGGCGCTGGGAAGTCAAACCGAGTTTGTTTTCCTCCATTACAGCATCGCCTCTTTAACGGGTTCTAGTGGCGGGATTTTCTTTTTCCTCGCGAGTAGCTACACGCGTAGTGTTAGTGGGTCGCCGGCACTCGCTTTCATTAGCCCGAAGCCCAGCGCTGGAGCACCGCAAGGAGCGGGACGGGGCTGCTGATAAAAGCCGAGAGCCAATTTCCTGTTCGCCCGATGGCCTTGCGTGAAAAACCGGCATCCGGCGCCTGTTTTTGTTTGGCCAGCAGCGCGGGACACAATGCGGCGACACAATTGACGTCCCGGCGTGCAAGGCCGCTCACATTCCCGTGCGCCGTTCTCAGAGAAACGGTGATTCGGTCTCTTACCAACCTTTTTGCGCATTTTCGAGGTGTGCTAACTCCGGCATCTCTCTGAGGCATGAATTGGGCAGCGACGCGATTCTATTCACAATATTATTTTTGCGCTTATTAAATTAAACGCTAGTAGTATACATAAATACTGAGACTTGGGATACACAGCACCGGAGCACGTTATCTACCGCGCGAAATTTGTCGCTGTCAAACTTTTAGAACAGTTTACTTCCACTTTGACAAGAAAAAACAGATGCACTGGTCTCTAAAAAAAACATCAAATGGCGCGCGCCAATAAATATCGAGGCTGATGCGGCGCAAGAATAGTTCCCGCGCGCGTACTTCACTAATTCCGCGCAAGAAAAACGATTCAGTAGGCCCTGTATGTTGTGATACAAACTTCTTCGGACTCGACAAAAGCCCCAGGAAGGCGTACTATCTCAGCCCCTGTAAAGGGTGCACCTCCGTCGGCATACTGCTTCTGAGGGGAAGCCAGCCGTCTGGTTGCAACTTAAAAGGGCGGTGCAACGATATTCGGTTGGAATGTTTTCCACTTTACACGAGCTTGCTGCAACTAGAAGGACTCAAGGATACTCGCACGCAGCGCCACTGGCCAAGAAATTCCTTTGTTGCGGTGTAATTTAAAGGACAAAAGCGAGCGTTTTCATTCAATCTCTCCTTCGCAAAACTTGATGACGTAACTGGGGGATTGCAGTATCCTCCAGTGACGATATTTGAATGCGGCTTATAGATTAGACCCGAGCATTGCGTGGGCACTCGATTTGGGCTCGCGATAATCAATAACTCGAGAAGCTTTCGGTTCGTTGTCCGTGTTTAACCGCCGCAATGACGACAATAGCCGAACCATAACAATGTCTGGAACTCAGCGCGTGTCCTGTGCCTTGCCAACCCCATCGCGTGGCTAGGATCAATATTAGCGGCATATAATCGGCTCCAGATCACGGGGCCACTAGTTCTGGCTGAGAGTTGAGTAGGTGAACGCTAGTGAACACTGCTCGTTTTTCTTTCATTTTTTTCTGCGACTCCGATTTTGTGTGGTGAAAAATTAACGGGTGTTTCACAGGCCATTAAAGTCAGGGATCCGTTCTAAGCGGTATTGGCGCAAACCACAAAACTCGTTGCATCGGCCCTTGAAAGCTAAGCTTGTCAGATTATGAGCTAAAAACAAAAAACTCAGGATGATCACCTACAAGTAAGCAATTGGGCATACTAAAGTGCTTTTTATTTGCACTTTGGCTACATGCCTGTCATCGTTTAGCGCTATTTTTATTGGTAAGCATGTTGTACCATAGAGTCCGAGTTCCTGCCACGCTCATTTTATGCTGTCGGCTTTCCTCCTCTCGTCAGTTCCATAGCACACACCTTTGCAACTAGGATCCTTGGTTGTCATTCATTTCAATCATTCTTTATTTGTTGACGCGAATTCGGTCCGCAGAGGGGGCTTAAGGCAAAAGGTGTGAGGCCTGACAAGGCCTTAGCCCCTTCTTGGAGTATACATTGCCTAAAAACAAAATACACACAAGCAAAAACTTTCAATATGTGTTATAAAATTCTATACAAAAGAGCATACAAATTGGCATACTAGTGTACACGAAATTATTCTACAATATTGTTCCGCAATAAAAAAAAATTAAAGTGCAAACAAATGCACATAAATGTACAACAAAATATCAAATTTAAGTTAGAAAACAAAAGCCCACAGAACAAAGTATGATCTACACAATCAAGAAGTATCTCTAAACCTAAGGGAAAAGCACACATGCAAATTTACGATATGGTCAGAGAGGCACAAAAGGAAATCAGAAACCTTTAGCTGTACATAAATTCACATAATATACCGGCACTCAATGCAATCATCATTTTCAATACAGTAAAAAGCCCAAAAGAATATTTTAAAAAATCACTTGAATCAAGATACACTCTAATATTTCATTTAAACTGCGGTATAGAAGCTTGATAATTAATTTCAAGCTCCTCGCGATTTAGGATTGTTGCTAATTGAAAAGTTAAACATTTTTTCCCATAGTTTCTTCTTATACTAGAAACTTTGCGTTTCGGACGCCGCATGTGATTGTTCATCATCTGGTGTCAGGTAGAAATTATTTCTATGGATTAATTGCAGCAGTTTCAAATAATATATATGATTGGCCTTTGGCGTGTTATGTTTAAGAAAACGTGGATCAGTGCGCAAGTTTCTATAATCAGAAGTGCATTTTTCGTACATCCTTAAATCGTTTTGTGCAATTAATAATATATTTTAATTTAATCTGCTTGTAGCACCCCATATCGAATTTGCGTAACTTAATTTAGAGCAAAATAAAGAGTAATGGATATTATTTTGTTCCAGATCGGAACAAAATTTGATATTTTACACATAATGCCAATAATCTTATCTACACAAATCAGCTTTTAGCTTGGCAATATGCATATTCCATGAAAGATCTTCCGTGAACCAAACACCAAAAACTTTTTGCTCACTCACTTGTTCCAATGTCAAATTTCTGAAATTTTTAGTTCATGGATTCAGAGCCTCATTTATTAGCTGGTTTAAAAATTATGTATTGAGTTTTGTTTGTGTTTAATTGAAGTCTATTAATTTGTAGACATTTTGAGAACTTTAACAAAAAAATAGTTTTCTGTAATTTCAATACTGTCTTGTTAAGCCATTAAAAGAAATGTTTGAGTCATCAGCGTGCACAATTATATCCTGCAGAACGGGTATCATCGTTAAGTTATTTATTTATATTAGAAATAATAAGGGGCCTAGGATGAATCCCTGGGAATCATTATGCTGTAGTTTATGTTGGAGGAGCCTGTTTTGTTGATGGTGACATATTGATAACGATCAGTAAAATAACACTTTATAAGTTGTACCGCTACTCCACGAATATCATATCTCTCAAGCTTCTGCAATAATATTTCATGCTGTAGTGCACCAAACGCCTTCCTCAGTTCAGGACAGATTCTCGCAGCGTATAATTTATTTTTGAAGTTCAAAATTATTTTATCTTTGATGCCAAGACGGGGTTTCCCTGTAGACTTATGTATCTGAAATTCATACTGGCATGAGGATATGATATTGCTTTTAGATGAAAAGCTTTCTAGCCTAATATTTATTATAGTTTCAAATATTTAATAACTATAGACAAACCGGAAATCGGTCTATAATTGTTAATATTTTTTTCCCCGTTCTCCTCTATAAGACGTACAATTCTAGCTATTTTGATTCTGCTAGAAAATATTCCGCTTAAAATCATTTTATCTGTTAAGTTCGAGAGAAGAGAATTTCTTAGATGCACAATGTACTTAATTGGCTCCGATTTTATGTCATCATCTCCGCCTACAGAATTATACTTCAATTTGTTTATACTCTGACAAACGTCTTGAGATCACCTCGAACCGCGTCGAGTTGAGGCGAATTTACTCTCCACACAAGACGTTCGGTGCTTCTCATAAAATGTTGCCAAGCGTCTCTTGCGAAAGAAAAAAAGTATAGTTTGAAGAATATAAATATACAAAAAACATAATGATCCCTTCTTGCCTTTGGAAACGTTTTTAATACGTGCTATGTGGCCATTTTCATCCAAGTTAAAACCAAAACGAAAATAAAAACGCTTCCAAACAATGCAAACGGGAATGAGGTCAGGAGCTGCATGGCCATTGCGTCAACGATGACTGCGCTCGCGGCTGCGCAGACTTCCACCACAGTGCTGAAACAGGGGCTCCGATCGTTATACAGTTAGCTCCAACATTTTAACTTGCCCCTCCTACAATAGTTGATGCTGCGATTATGCGTGGACACGTCCCACTGCGTTCCGAAACACTAAGTGCGTCGCTTACTCTGCCCATCATCTTGTTTTTGCGCGAACAGTTGTGTTTCTCAGGGACATGGTTCCCATTTCCCGCGTTGTTTATACATTTTCGAGTGTTGAGGTCTCATTCGGAGCTTCCATTTTGGAAACAAATGCAGACGGTCAAGTATCTACCGTTGCGGGGTCTCCCGGAGGTGACCCGAAAGCGCTCAATGTTTATGTGCTACGTTCGAACACCGCGTCCGGTAGACAGCGCCAAGTGGTTACCCGGTTACCGGTCAACAGAGAGAAGGTACCCAGACGGCCCCATTTTCCGTGTACAGCCGAAACGGCTTTTTTTCTTTTTTTTTTTCCTAGCGCCTCAGTTTCCGTGCATTACGCGCAACTGCGCATGCCGTTTACACTGTGTATGCATCGTACACGCCACATCTCGAGTTTCCCCGCCGCACGGGGGTGCATTTCCCACAACAGGACGTGGCTCCAACAGACCGGAGGTCGGAATGCCGGGTTGTACTTGTCAGCGTCTGTCAGGTCGTTCCGTAACCTACGGGCTAAAAGCTTCGCGGACAATTCGACCCTAAGGTTCGCGTTGGGACATGTAAAACAAAGTTTCGTGTACGGCTGGCACGTTTTAATTTTTGGCTTTTTAATGTCCACACACACTTCGTGGTGGAATGACATCGCCCAGCGAGGCACCTTTTCGCGATTTTAGCGGATCCGTATATTTTCTACGGCATGTAAGCGGACGCAGCCGTATAATTTTCCCGGCATGTAAGCAGAACGGGACTTAGGTTCGGGTCCTTGAATTTCAAACCAAGAAGAAACTTTTATGACCCTACGTGAGGACCGCGATCTTGCACGTAATTCGCTTAGCGTTCGTTGACGCATGGGTCCAGTTTAATGTTTTAAAAGCACTGGTGGGACGTCCAGGGCTACGAACAAGCTGTTTTGACCCCTGGCCGAGCAGTAGATCTTCCACGCGTTGAAACGGGCTCGTGCTCGACCCCTCGTACGTTCAGCTCTAGCGGTGCGACGCCATACCTGTCGTGCACGACAGCGTTTTTGTATTCGCGGTTTCAAGCTAGCCGCCGTCCTCACCGTGCGCGGTAGGACACCCGACTCTGAGGCGTCACACCTGTAAGCCCTGCGTGGCAGTTACTTGTAGCCTGTAAGCATTTCCTTTTCTGTAACTGTTTTTGTTCAAGTAACGTCTTAACGTTCTCGTAGCCCAACAACGAAGAGTTGGCCGTCTCTGCATCTTCGTCGATCGCAAGCCCTCCAGCAACCAAAGTCATCGACAATCCCCCGGTCCCCGACGGTAGCTCAAGGTGCTTCATCAAATTTGGAGAAAATCAACATAAACATCATCGCTCCAAGCTCGCAGCGCGAGACACTAGACCGATCTCGCAGCCAGCTTTATAATGCCACCGCTGCCGCTACGCATCGTGGGGTCTTTCTGCACGCACGATAACCCCGCTGAATGTCTGAGCGAGCAGAGCATGAGGCGGCACGAACTGGTTCGTGAACTGGCGCCTGCCTCCTATCAACTACAGTGATGGCGGCGGCACGCATACGTTGAACGCTTGGTGAGATCGGTCTATTTCCGCGTGACTCATAGGCCCTGAAGAATTAACAAATTTAATGAACTAATCCAAACATTGTTGAAATCGATTTTCCGTAAAAATGGTCAAGACTGATCGTAATTGAAATTCACAACCTCCTTCCACAAAAAAAAAAAAAAAAAAAAAAAAAGATTAGCGTCCTTTTTCAAAAACCAAATCCCAATTTTCTCGAGCAAGCTACATTAAGGTGGGACAACACATTTCCGAAGCTTAGTAAAATATTCAGCAGAACGGCCGAGACTTGTTTGAAAGTGCAAATAAACGACGGACCCCTTCCTGTATTGCTCGGTCGTTAACACCACGAAGGGAGTGGTCCGCCCGTCCAACTCTTCCCTGTAGAACGGTGCTGGTTGCTAAGCCTAGAGTCTGGGCGGAGACCCAAGCCGCTTCGGAGCGACCGCGGGTCGATAAGGGCCGCGGGGGTCTGGCGCATGAAGCGCCTGCGCGGCTGCTGCCTGGACGTCCCGCTCAATCCTGAACTGCAAACGGCGTCCGCCCAAGGCCCTCGCCCGACTCGCCAAGATCTGCTGGTGCTGTTGTGCCTGCGTTCTTCGCTCGTGCCGCTTTGGGGCTCTTGTATCAGCACACACTATAGAAAGGGATCCTGGCCCAGGTCTGTGTATGAGCTTAGGAAACGATGAAGCAGTGAGGAGCTATTCGTCATTAATATTTTCTGCCTGTCTACTCCCTCAGATGTTCTTAGAGAACATGATTTCGAACTTGTTTTAGGCAGCTCAACTAGTGTGAAAGGAAGGAAGCGACGTTCCATAATTTAATGGCCCGGTCGCCATACAGAAAATAGGGGAGGTCGTCTTCTTGCCGCTGCATAGAGTTTTCAAGTCATGCCACACGCTCTCCTCAGTGGCAACATGAGTAAAAGGAAGATTAATCGTGGGTGTCACACAACCCCGCAAGGTATATTGCCGCCTCCATGGCCAAGAAGATACGTGTCTCCATTTATCTAATAGATTCTTGTAAACTCTTACCCCGAGCGTAAAAGAGAGGGACATTGCCTAGTCAGTGGCGCCCTTGCTCTTTCCCGAACATATTCTATACTTCGTTTCAGTTTAGGTCCAAGCGCGGCCGATGTTATGAGCCCAAGGGCCAATCAAACAGCGCAAAAAGCGCAACGTCATGGCGTGCTTTCTGCAGTTGATAGGACCAGCCGGTATTCGCCGTCTCTGCACTGCTCCTCCGCCGGCTAGTCCTGTCAAGCGCAGAGAGCACGCCATGACGTTGCGCGTTTTGCGCAGTTTTATTGGCCTTTCGGCTCATAACATTGGCCGCGTTCGGACCTAAACTGAAACGAAGTATAGGTCGAATATTCGAGATGACGAGCATAGTAGATAAAGAGCCGAGCGCCGTATTGTGAATCTTTCGCGCGATAGCTACCTGTTACACCAGACGTACCGTCAGTTGCTGCTGCCGCCGTCGATGCTCGCTGCTGGTTTCTCATAAAGTCCCGAGATAAGAGCATCTTACAAGTAGCGAAATTCTTTGAGGCGCCGACTGTGTGACGGTGCAGGTTTTAGGAAGCGAATGGCGGTGCACTGCAGAGGTTTGAGCTGAATTCCGCCCTCTAGTTCCATCAGATTGTGCTTAGTAATTTGTATTGGTTGTTGTTACTTGTGTAGAAAATGTCTACATTTTCTACACATTTTGGACAGGGCCGCTGCAACGCCCATGTTAGACTCTATATTGAAAGTTTTCTGAGGAGACGATGAAGTTGATGCTCCATGACAGAGAAAACCAAAGGTGTGTGAGACTCAAAGTAACTTTCCCCTAGTTTTAATGTGCTTTGAATTATATAATGCTTGCCTCGAACCGTGGCCGGATTACATAACGAGCCTATTTCAAGAAGATTACTGGAAGCCTCCAGATTGGAATAAGTTTGTTTGTCTGACACATCTTCTGCGGGACTCCGAAAAGGCCGAGTTTCCTTGCAAAAGGTAAGTTCCTGTTCTGAGGCCTTCAATAAGTGTTTCTTAAGGTTCGCCCTACAACTTTAGGCTTTCTTGATGAATAGTTAAGACAGAACTATCGTAAATACTTAAACGCGTTACGGTTACGGCTTAAACGCGTTACGGTAATGTGTTGATCCTTATGTGCGTTGAACCCAATATCTGGCCTTGACTAAATACAAAATGAATACGCATTGAATTATCTCCGAGACCATCCGGATGGTGTGTTAGATTGCTGGTTTTGGAGCGTCTGTGGGGTTGAATATGCAACCTTATTTTTTTTTTTTTTAACTACGGTTAACCAACGAACACAGACGAAAGTTGTGCTAAGCTGTCAAATAAATCAAGATCGACAAATGTCCAAAAATAACTTGAGCCGACTATGGTCGCTGACAGCTCAAGAGACGGAGGGCGCGGGGAGTGCATCGAATCGTTGCTCCGTAATCAAAAACACTGCAGGATTGGAAGAACGCCATATAACAAACCAGGGAGAAAACCACCTGATGATAGTTAGACGCGCCTTGCTTTTCCTAAGCTCTCATTAACTATAGGTATACTTTATTTAAACCTAGTGTCCCAGTCCTTCCGATGAAGGAAAAAAAATGAAGAAACGAAAGCCTCCAACAACCTCGCAAAGTGTCTTCCCCAGCCGGTAAGCTCACGGCTTCCTCCGGATTCTTTTTTTATTTCTCGGGAGTCTGTGTCAGCGTAAAAAAAACTCAGGGGCGAAATAATTTGATCAGCCAGAAACCTGCCGCGCATTTCAATGTCGTGCCCTCTCCTTTCTTAGGAGCAGCTTTTCACTTCATCAGGTTCCCCGCCATGAGCCGCCCCGTGCCGCGGACGTGAGGCACACGCTGACTCTTCAAACTGAAAAGGCGCCTTCGGGAACCAAGACAGTCCGCAGAGGGCCTCAACTCCCGCATTGGGCGACGGGCTGATCCCCTGGAGAGACAGTGCGACTCTTCGAAAAGTTCACGAAGAGATATTTCATTCGTGCTACTCCAAAGACAGGGCCGATCAGTATCTAAGGGTACCAGCTGGAATGAGTCTTCTACTGTGCTTTAGACCATGTTCGTGTTTCATTCGCATGAAAATTTTGTTTTGCTCGAAATATATTCACTCTTAACTGTCCATGTTTTTATGTCTCTTCTTGCCGTTTAAACTGTAACGTTTTAGAAGCAATTGAGGGTTGAAAAGTGTTACTGTTGTTTCTGCTTCCAATTTTATCACAATTGTAAGCGCGCATAGCAAAGAGGGCTCCAGAGAGCAAGAAATGCAGAAGCAGAAAGGCTACCGGCGTAGAAGGATCGCGCGCAACGGAGAGGAGCAGACAAAGGGCCGGAAAGCGCCCTTCCTTTCTCTTGGTGACCCAGAAAATTCAGCGCAAAGGATTTGGATCCAGAGGGTGCTGAAGGGAAGCGGCGCGCAGCGACGCGAAGAAACAATGGTGTAATGTAATGTGAATCATACAACGCCCAGCCGTAGGCACCGCCTGAAATAAGAGCAACCACCCACTCCAAGCGCTGAAAGGCTACGGGTCATGCTTCCCTAGACACCACCCGAATGTAACCCTAAAATCTACCACATTTAAACGCGTTTTTTTTGTTTTTTTTAACGTGCCGTATAGATGCGTTGTTTGGGTTTGTTCATCTTTTTTTTTTCAGTCTCGGAATAACTGTGGATGTACGAGATCAGCTATTGAGCTTGCGTATTACTTTACTTATGTTCATTGAACGGCGCGTTCTCGGACCCCAAGCTATCGGTTGTACTGCACTGGCTAAATTTCTCATCTACAGCTGGGAGACTCGTCGGCCGTTTAGGCAGACCGAGTTCTCGGTTGTTTAAACATACACACACCACAATTTTTTTTTCATCGTCGCGTTCACTAGCGTGCACAGTTAGAGAGAGGTAGCCGCGCTTCAGAGATCAATAACAGCCGCTTAGATGTAGTTTTCACAAATCTCAAATTATTTCAAGTGTAATGAAGTTAACGAGTTCTATGTTGTGTAGCGTCTTATAGAACCTATAGCTATCCAAATAATTAGTGACCCGTTCGGAGTAAGTAAGAAATCTTCGAGATTAGACCTGCCATCAAATGTATGCTAGTCTGATAGCACTAATGCACAGTTACTCTCCTAAAAGCACCCCGCTTTCCTACAAGAATTAGGGGCAGGGGAGAAAGGTAAATGTCAAAACGCACCGCCTCAGGCGCTATGGCGTCACACCAACAGCTTCTCCGGTGATCCGTTGCTAGCGCTCTTCATTCCATGACCTTGCTACTGTGGTACCAACACCGAGATTCATTTGTTTACTGAATTCAGCCTTCGGGCCTGAAAGCACTATATATGTGAGCAGGCAAACTTCGTGCAGGACATTCATATCAGGCTATCCTTTTAAAAGTAAGCCAAATAGAGACGAGAGACTGGGCCTACACAAATTATATTGTGTTTTTCCCGAATATACATCTTAGAAGGAATACGAGAATATTTATGGTTGTTAGGCTACAAATTCTTTTAACGTACTGCTGGTGAGCGAATATCCCAAAATCTTGGGGTACGAACAAAAAGTGTGTTATACTACTTGGTGTTTTGACCGGCAGGCGCTGGGAGTATGCTAGAGTTTCATCAATGAAGACAACTTTGGTCTTACCTGACCTCCCTTTATGCCTTAAATACCTTCGTCTTTGTCTTTTCCATAAAATCTATTATACTTACCCAATTCTAAAAGATCAACTGCTTTTTCACGCGTCATATGTGTCACCTCGCAACGATCACCAGTGTAAGGTTGGCACGCCGACATGTCAAACGAACATCTATTTTGACTCTTTAATTCCAAGAACGTCTAACGATTGGAACCACCTCCCTGCCTCCATCGTGTCCATCCAGGACGACACATACTTCAAGAAGTTTCCCAACAATTTATCTGTATCACCCACCCCTCTCTGTAGAGCCTCCAGGCCTTGAGAGTATGAAAATAAATAAATAAATAAATACGCTTCCGCTTAACAGCGAGTGAGCTACCCGCAGCCAGCTGAATAAACGTGCAGCGACCGGCTTCGACAGCTGTGTGCTCAAGCCACTGAGCGTTATTTGACTATAACAATAATGTACTCGTTAGATAGGTATTATTGAGGCTTTTATTTTATTCATAATTTATTCCATGAAATTGAGATAATAAATGTTATCCTCCATTCAGGGAAATTCGTCGCCGAAAAGGCCAGGTTCCGAAATTTTGTACAAAAATAAATAAAAACAGACACAATATTTAGCTCTTTTACTGTAGCCTACAAAACCACGTAAAACGTTCTTTATTCTCCGGCAGGCATCTGAGACTGGTGAAGCTCCAAACAACGCGATCCGTGACGACCATCCAAATACCAAGATCAACCACTGGTCCTTTAGAAGAAAAAAACAAGAACATGAGAACTAAAAATATGACGCAAACATTGTTTGCAGAGCCCTCCTACAAACGATTTGCCCAGCGTATATTGTTTTTCGTAAGCTTCCGAGACACAACCCCATCTTTCTGCACGATTTGAAATAACATCTCCCCGGGACAATATGCCTCCGAACTTTTAGATAGCTCGCTTCAGTAAACAAGCACCGAGTCCACTTCGGGGGAAGCTCGTATCTGGCAGATCTAACCGCCCACTCGTTCCTATGAGAAGTCAGGTCCTCTCCCGTGTCGTGAGCACGTTTTCTCCTAAACAACCTTTCTCAAAATTAGTTCTACTTATGTCACAGCTGATGAGAGACAAGTTTAAAGGCACCAGCAGCGGGCATCTCGGCTATTTGTATGGAAATGATCGCGATTTAGCGTCGTTATTAGGGTGACATTACGGAAGCCTTTCCACCTCGTGAGCGGCATGATACGCTTCTAGAAGAAACCGAGTGTCAAACGACGGAGGCCAACGCTTTTTCCGCGCCTTGTACGAGTCGATTTGCTGAATTTGAGTAGCGCGGAGAAAAGAGGAATTTTCGAACCACGAATAATTAAAGCACGCGCACTAGAATTTTGAGGTTATCGCAGTAAGATCGAGCGAGGGCATAGATTGGACGAGAGTTCTGCGTCGGCGTTATCGTATCCAATGAAAGTGCCGAAGGACGCCCAGAATCGGACTCGGGCTCAATTGCTGCGTTGGCGCGACTGCCACGACGTTTCATAGAGGAAAACAAGGATGTTCGCGGGCCTCGCTTATCTAGGAGGTGTTGGGAGAGCAGGGCACACCCGTCGAGGTCGGAAAACATCGCGCAGCAACTCGTTGCAGAAAAAGTACCTAGGGACGACAACCCCTCTAGGTACTCGCGACTCGTTTGTCCTGATGCCGCGAGTCACGTGATTGCTTCCTAAAGGCAGTTTTTGAGCCCTATACAACGTGCAGTTTTTATGTGAATTGTTCTACGTCAGAGCCAAGCCGCTGCGCGATGCACCGAGCGACCCCATGTCGAGAACAATGGCGAAGCCACAGATTGGAAGGAGTAAACTATAAACGAACGAACTCTGCAAAACTACGATAACTAAAATACACGAGGGTTAACTAGAAAAAAAAAATCCGGTTTCCTGGTAAGAACGCATAAAGTTGGACTAGTTGTAAAGAACTTACGACCAGAAAAAGAACGAAGAACCTGGAAAAAAGTGCAGGGCCTGGAAAAGGCCACGAGCAAAGGGGAGTGATGTGTATGTAAACTTTCCTCTTGGCCCTGCGTTTTTTTTTGCGTTTTTTGTTTTGTTTTCACCCCAAATTTATAAAGCCGGAAACGATAGGCTTCGCCATCATTCCCTTGTCGCACTCGGACAAACACTGCTGGGCCTGTAAACCTTTCTTGGGAGGAAACGTAAAAACAACGTGGCCACAACGAATGTGGTAAGGGAAGCAAAGGTGATTCCCATGCCAAGGATGCGCAGCACCACTATCTTTTGTGTCCTAACTACCCAAACTCTATAAACATGTTTGTTTTTATTTTTTCTGGAAAACATGTTGACTTCGTATGGATTTTGATTACTTTCTTTTGACTTTGACTTCCTGTTGAAACTGTAAACAGAAAATAGGTTGATGTTGTGTTGAAACCTTTCCGTTGATTTTCTGCACCCTGAGTGCAAAAAAAAAAAAGAAAGCTGTCGAATTTCTGTTAACACTGCGTCAATTTTTTTTTTTTTTTTCTGCCGACTTCCTTTTGACAGGTTCATCAAAAAGACGGAAGGCCTTCTGTTTACTTCGTGCTGAAAAGGTTCAGTTGACTTTCTGTAGCCGGTATTAATAAAAAAATCTGCAGACTTTTTGTTGACTTTTTATTGAACATAGCATATCTATATGTTAAATGTTCCCGGAAGTTCCTCCATAGACACTCACAAGGTGAGAACAGCAAGGAGAAGCTTCGGCTGTCCGCCCTCCAGTGCAAGCCTCCTACTCTTGACAATCCCTTGGAGTCTCGGGCGCAGTTAAAACACGGCGGAAGGCATGGAGCGCACAGTGAAGGCCAGGCGTTCGGAATACACGCGTTCCCGTTCTGAACTCTCTCGGTAACTGTAGTGGCTTTATTGACCTTATTAAACTAGTCACTTAGTACAGAAAAGCAACACTCAAAGAAATATTTTGAAGTGGAGCAACTACCGTGACTCGCCTCGTCCTGAGTGGAGCTATAAAGAGGAACGATAACATACCTTCCAGGAGCCGCATTGTTTTCGCAACTGAGCCGAATAGTTATTGCTTGAACCAATGCGCTTAACTAAGGCGAGTCCACGAATGTTGAAAAATTGCATTCCCTTGATGAGACTTCCGAAAACTGGGTAGGAAACTTGGAACCTTAATAAATGCTGAGGTGGCCACCGGCCAAATGATTACCTCTAAAATGTAGGGTATGTAGGGGATGTGGAACATTCAACACGACCGTGATTCAGGTGTTGTGAGTGCTACATGGTGTTTGTGTCGTTGCGATTTTACAGCGGAGCTGTTAAGGGCTAAGTTCCCCAGGATCGTGTCCGGTATCAAACGACTGTCGACACAAACCTACCTGGACAGCTATCGCCATCTATAAGCGACGGCGGAAAGCCCACAGCCAATCTGGTTTCCGCCGTCGCTCGCCGTTGATCATAGAAGAATGGATAGTTGGGCGCGTTGGTGGGAATTCATCGTAGGAAACAGCGCGAAAAACAGACGACGACAAAGAAGAAGCACACGTAACAAGCGCAGCGCTCGTCACGTGTGTTTCTTCGTCCTCTTCTGTTTTGCGCGCTGTTTCCTACGCTCTTATCAGTTTCGGTTGGGACTTAGGATGGGTCGGCCGCGCGCCCTTTCGGGGAAAGAAGACTGGCTGCGGAAGGAGCGGCGACGTATACGCAGCAGCGCGAATGGGTCCGTAACTGCCACAAAGCCGCTGTCGCCTCGACTTCCACTGCATCGAGCGCTTCAGATTCCCTTGCCGAAAACGAGGAAGAGCACATCGCTCGCCTGGAAAGCCTCCGCCGAAAACAGAATCAGCGATGTAAAGGGCGCCAGCGGGCCAACGCCACGGGCGACGATCGTGCCACGAAGGCCAAGCGCAAGCGCGAGGCCCGGCGACGACTGCACTCCACGCCGGCTGAACAGTTCCCGGCCGCGACGGCGAGGTTAAGGAGGGAGTTCGTGGATTACCCGTCTGGTGTCATGTGCGCCGTTTCCGACCGACTACTGTTCGCCGGAGACGTATCCACGATCGGCAGCGTGTCGGACGAGAAGAAGCGGGAGACGGGTGCGTGCGCGTTGGGCAGTGTGTCGAGTACAGCTCCGCTGGTCTTCCTTCTTCACGAGAGTGGAAAGGCTGTTTTGGTGTGTGTTTACTTGTGGGATGTAGTGCATTTAGATATTAAAGAGACAAAATTTTCAAACAAAATGCAAAACATAAAATAAAGATAGCTGTTTTTTTACGTTATTCTGTGGCAGCCAATCTGGAGAGGAGGAAAAATCAGTAGTAAGTCGTCCAAAATGTTGTTAAATAAATAGCCAAGGTTAAATAGTTTTCATTCTTTTTGAACGTCTGTAGCTTTCCAAATAAAAGCATCTTGGAGGCGACGGAAAGTACGTTGACTTCCTATGCGGATCGCAAGTTCGTCTGCTTCTTTTTGCAGGGGTTGTGGTGACGTCAGAACGCCGAGCTTGATTGGCTCTGATTGAAGGATGGTGGGTAGACCTTGAAGCAAGCTGCCTTAAGGTCCACCCGCTATCCTTCCACCGGGGCCAATCAGAGCTCGGCGTCTTTATGACGTCACCATAACCCCTGCAAATAGAAACAGACGAACTTGCGCCGCGCATTGAAAAAAGAACCAATGTTCAAACGTCAACAGAAATGCTAAAGAAAGTCAAATAAAAAGATGCTGATATTTTATGTCCTCTGGTGTCTTTTTTTTTTTTTTTTGCAGCTTTTCAACAGAAAAGCACCACAGTCTTTTGTTAGGGAAGCCCACAAATTGATCGGCTGCTGTGCTGCTTCCGGACATAACAAGCAGTCTTTTATTGCGACCCGTGCAATATCCGGCAGTACTGCGTGTACACGAAAACGCGTCAGCAATGTCGCTGGTTGGGGACGCTTAAACCTATGGAGAATTTCTGACGAGCTGATTTTGCACGTCTGCATGTAGTGCCTAATAGACCCCTTCAAAAATTACGCCCTCTTACGGTGGATCTCGAAATACTGCAGTTTGACCCGCGCACGAAGCATAAAGAAGCTGGCAAGTCTATAATTGATATAATACTCACTTCCAAGGGACTGTATACAGTTGATTGACTTTACATTTTAATGGTGTCCTTTTCGCACGCTACTATGAAGTATTTTCAGATCAACCGTAAGAGGGATTAATATTTGATGGGGTCTATAAATCTCATCTGCTAGGACTACTCCCTCCAGCATGTCACCGAGGCTCCTTGCAAATGTCTGCCGTCATAAACCGTACATTCAAAGTACCAAATATGACAAAATTGGACGTTGTCAAGATTGGTACGGAGACTGGTCAGAGTTCGTTTTAAATCCACCGGGGAAAGTCCAACGTGCTACAAAAACACTTTATCTAGTGTAAAACAAATTCGCCAACAACACGTCATAGTAGGAACTCATCGCAAACCGTTACCGCGTTACGCGTATCGCACTATCGGAGCTTTTGAAACATTATTTTAAGCGCGCACCCGGCTGATACCGTGACCACAGGGCGCGCGGTTAAAAGCATGCTTCAAAGGCTTCGGTAGTCAGGCACGCCAACAACTGTAACTTTTTGCTAAAATTTCCTATCGTCAGAATTTGTCCTGATGATCGAGAGCCAAACGTGTTAGCTCGCCGCAACTCGTAGCACGTGGAGCGAAAGCTCACGCTGCAGGGCCGAGGGATACTGTGTTCAATTCCAACAAACTGCCCGTTTCAATCTGAGTGAGCATCTTACCGGCGCACAGTCGGGCATGTAACTGGTAGCAGGAAACATGAGCTTGGGCTTCTATCAACTCGTGATCACTGGGTTGAAAGTACAGAAGTCAGCGCGTCTGCTTGTTGCGTGGGTGGTGAGGCGGGTACGGCTGTAGGTTTCCACCTCAACCTGTCGGCAGAGGGGTAGTAAACGCGACGAACGCACATACCTAACCCGGTCTTGTTCGTTTCCAGCCAGAGACTCGAAGGTGAGACGAGTTCATCGTGTATCCTTCGGTGAAATATCCCTCGTGTTCTTTACTCTCACGGAAAATAGACGCGCACTTTATTTTTATATTCGGAGTAGCGATACGTTGACTGCAACGGAGCAATATCACCAGTTCCGCCTCGGGAGAGAAGAAGAAGCTCGTTGGGAGCACCCGCTCCCATCCCAGCGCGAGATTCATCCATCGAAAGTCCTTCGTCGAGCGAAAATACCGCGCGAAGCGCAAGCAAATCGCGAAAAGGAAAAGGAAAGCCGTTGTTTCTCCCCCGGTAGCCGGCTTTGTCTTTTCTCGCGCGGCTTGTTCCTCGGCTCTGCTGGGCGCGGCATCGCTGTTTGCGGAGGTTCCCCGGCCGACAACCGAGGGCGGTGTAAGCACGCTTCGGGGATCGCGAGACTGACCGTATTGTTTCGGCTCGTCGCCCCGGACCCCGACACCGGGTCGGCTAGAGCGCCGAGGGCTGTCCCCTCTTCTGTTTCCCTCGACGCCCCGCTCGTCCCCGCCTGCCCTCGCTCCCTCCTGTCTGTCTCTATCAACGGGAGCTCCTTTTCTCACTCGGAACTTCCAAAAAAGGTTATCACGCGCATCGCAGTAAGTGCCTGCGAATAATTAGGAAGGTGGGTTACTCAATGAAACTTAATATTGTGACGTCTGTCTTTTTATGGTGCGTGTCACTCATTTTCATTTTTCACGTGGATCCATTTCGGCACTTTGATCCGGGAACTTGATAACTTGTTTTCACAGCGGGAACTTAGTGAAGCTCAATGTGCGTCTGCATTAGATCAAGGAGTATTCACAAGAGGAAGAAATCCCCAATATTTCTCGAAGGCGCGCATCGTTTTTTTTTTTTTTTTAGTACCTTAAGAACACTGAGAGGATATTACATAAGGGAGTGGGTTAACAAAATAGAGAGGTCAACATTTGGCGGAACAAATCGATGTCTTGAACTGATACGATGGCATCAGGCAGGCCGTTCCAGTCCACATATGTCGCCGGGAAGAAAGATTTAAGGAATACTGTATTTCGAGTGAAAGGAAGGCCAACGTTTGCAAAGTTATCAATGCGGGTTTGATATGCGATGAGGTGACAAGATGAATGAATTGTATAGATTATCATCGAAGTAAAACCCTGGGGAAATATATCATTTAGCGACGCGCCTGCGTGAACCCAAAGGGGTTCGTGAATAATTTTGCGCGCGACGAAAACGTCAGGCTTTTGCGATGCGGCGCTATGACGTCAGCTGCGCGGCGGAGGGAAGAAGGGAGGGCGGCACAAGCAATCCTGGTTTGGCGGCCGATCAGTATGGTTTCAATAACATTTTTTCCTTGAACTCTTCGGCGTCCAATGTAGAGCACGCTAAATTCGTCTGCTGTGGTGTCAAGTGCGCAAACCGCTCAAATATGTAAACGCAGAAACAAAAATGAGTCGATAGTTGTTTATACAGCAGGAGTTTCGTCCGCCAGAACGTGGCGACATTGTTACGCACTGTAGATAAGCACTTTAGCCAGTACAGTAGATCCGTTAGCCTGGGTTCATTAACGTGCATCACGCAGTAGTGATACAGGACCGCACGCCGGTACGATGCTCATCCAGATCGAACCGGGCAGGGGTGAAAGATTGAATGCAAACGCAGACATCCCCTTCCCCCCCCCCCCCCCCCCCCCCCACAACCACACACACACTTTGTCGGAGTGGACGACGAAGCTGGGGAAGAAAATGGGCCTGCCGTCGACGTCACACACATCCCCGCGCCGATTTCTCCCTTGCATTATACTACTGGCGTTCTGGGGGACTAAAGGCCGGATCTCACATGCAGCGAAGTGCTGATGTAGCGCTGCTCACGTGTCGTCGGCTGCTTATCGTCTGCCACGGGCAACAGGTTTGACTGTGCGATACAAAGCTGGTGAGCGCTCAAGTCAGCACGTGCTTAAATAATTGGGGTTGTGTGGATATTTATACAGCGAGTCGTTGGTCAGCCATTTTTAATGTTGCGACGAGTCACTTGCTGTAGATGAGCAATTTAGCCAGTGCAGTATAACCGCTAGCCTGGGGTCTTTAACGTGCACCACGCAGTAGTGATACACGGCCGCACGCCGGTACGATGCTCATCCAGATCGAAACGGGCAGGGGTGGGGATTGAACCCAGGATCCCTGGGTTCTGAAGCGCAAGCTTTCGCTCCACGTGCTCCGAGCTGGTGTGCGCTCGCCCACTGGGCCACCGATCCCCCCAGCACGTGCTTAGCGCGGGGTCAGCGCTATGCTTTTAGCGCTCCGCTGCATATGTAAACGGGCCTTAGAACGTGCATCGGGCTGCAGTCATACACGCCCGCACGTCGATCCAGATGGGCAGCGGTGGGGATCGAGCTCAGGATCGTTGGGCTTTGCAGCGCGAGCTCTCGCTTTTCGCGCTCTTCCTTTCATTCGGGGGCACTCACTTGTTTTAATGCAATAGCATAATTAAGCTACTCAACACATATTTCTGCCTATGAATGCCGCTTCTAAAGTACTCAATTTTCCGCTAAAGTTGGCGGAAAATTGAGCTCACGTGACTTAGGCACCACTTGAGGTTCCCCACTAGATTTAGCGGAAAATTGACTTCACGTGACCTGTGCACGAATTAGGGTTCCCTCCAAATTTAGTGGAATCAAGTTCCCCGCTGAACTTAGTAGAAAATTGACTTCACGTGACCTATGCACTAATTCAGGTTCCCCGCTAAATTTAGGGAACCGAACACCTGGCCGTGTGTGCAACGATAAATGCTATCGCATTAATAGATAATCACCCCTGTGGTTTCTAGGTGGTGGTGATGTTCTTTTAATAAATAATCTAAAAGAAGAGGTTGGATGCAGAGTAATAGGTTTGTCTCCCAGGAGAGGGGACAGCTGTATCATGCTGCTGGGAAGTGGGGTGAAAAAGGGACAGAGGTGAGGAAGGGAGAGGAGTAAGTATACATCCAAGTTGGGATACGAGTCTGGATGACGAAAAATAGTCGAGGACCACTCGAAGAACACTTATTCGCACTGCACGTGATCCCGTTGGAAACCAAAGCTTTGTCGCACTTGGAGAAGGTATGGCGGCTATGTTCACATTTCCAAGAAAACTTTTACGACAGTCTGCAAGTAATGGGCACGTAAATAAAATATGGTCAAGGTCTTCCACCACATTGCAGGCTTCACATAACGGGGAAGAGGAGTGCCGAATTTGGTGGAGACTTGCTTTCGTGTTGGCGCATCCGACTCGAAGTCGACGAAGAAGCGCCTGTTCTTTTCTTTTAATTTTTTTTCCTCTGAATGAGATGTGGAGGAGATCCTGCTGCTGTCTCGGGGTCAGGGTGTAGCATTCTAATGCTTCTTTGATAAAGGAATTGGCCGAATTGTATGTGTGCACGAAGAAGCTTGGTGAGCTGTTGGAGTGGGCAGCTGTGGCAAGAGCATCGGCGTTTTCGTTACCTTGGAGGCCGACGTGGGAAGGAATCCATTAAAAATAAAAGGTGTTTCCATTTCTGCCTGCGGTTTGTGCAAGTTCTGCAGTGGTTCGAGCAAGAGGGGAAGCATCCTCCAGGTTCATGAGTTGGCGTAATACTCCTTTTGAATTTGTAAAGACCACAACCGATCGGGGAGCAGGAGGGAGGGGTGTCTCGGTGATAGCTAGCCAGATAGCCATTAATTCAGCTGTTGTGGTGTCGAAGCAAGTATCAAGCTGTCCCATGTTGCTCAGGCCAAGCTCCGGGACAGTGTACGCTGCTGTAGCTGTGTTGTTCTTAATACTGCCATCAGTATAAATATGTAACATTATATCGTAATCTGTCTGTATTAGTTCTAGTGCAATTTCCGCGATATCACCGCTGCTACCCGCCAACGTTGTAGTAGGTCAAGAATCTCCGTGGCAACTTTGAAAAGTAACTCCTGATGTGGTGGTGGCACAGGTGGGACGTTTTCCGGATAGCCGATTGAGTCACGGAAAGCTTTGGCGAGTTGACCAAAGTGAGAATGGTGTCGGTATGCAAGTTTGTCGATCACTTCGGAAGTTGACTGGACGCGGTGAAGTCTAGTCATGTGTTGTAGAGCCCCCTCATGGGCCTGCAGCTCTAGTGGTGAATCACCTGCTTCCATTAGTGTAGGTAGGCACTGCGAAGTTTTAGGGAGACCTAAACATATGCGTAAAACTTTTCAGTGAAAGAGCTCGAGCTTCTTCCATTGCGCGTTTGATATTGTCAGAAGAGGGCAGCTCTTGGAGAGCAGCTCTTAGGCGCCTGTTTCCGTGTTTCGGGGCGTCGGCGTCGGCCTTGGCGTCGTCGTAACCGCGCTAAATTTAGCGCGAAAACTGACGTCCTGTGACATCAACACTAATTCAATTCCCCGCTAAATATCTGCTAGATTTAACGGACAAGTTCAGTTTCTCCGTAGCGGGGAATTCATTTGGGGTTGAGATCACGTGAAGTCAATTTTCCCGCTAAACCTAGCAGAGAAACTGATTTTTTTCAGAGGTGACGTGACACCAAGTCATGTGACATTATTGTTTCCGTTAAATTCAGTGGGAAAACTGATTTGGAGAAGGAGGGGAGAGAAGCGGATGGTGGAGGAAGAGGAGGAGGAGAGGGTACGGAGGAGGAGGAGGAGGAAACCCTCCCTCCCGTAACCTACCCTCCTCCTCATCAAAATCTGCGCTCTTATTTCGCATTACAAAGATTTGTAAACGTCTTTAGTTTTCCTGCTACCTCAAATGATCCACGATGAATATATATGACTACGTATATGACTAAGAACAACTTAAGCATGCATAGAACGTAGTTACATGCGCTGTGCTCGCTCGCCTTGCTTGTATTAAATATTTTATAGAAATTATAGCGTTTTCAGACGCAGGTGCGAACTGCCACTTGTTTAATATTTTTGCTTCAAACAAATGCTACTGCCAACGTTAGCACGCGCAGCGCTTGTAATTACGTTCCCTGCATGCTTCTTGATGCTTTGGTAATTAGCAATAGGTCTATTGCTACGTATACCAAGCGGCTCACGCCCAATCGTCTACATATTCACTGCTAAGTTTTGCGCCAGCAAACAGTTAGCCAGCCGCCGGTGATTGTCTGCAACTTCCGCCAACCTATTTGTAATCTACGTTATCTTGCCCACGTGCTAATGATATTATGCTGCTTCCGTGATTTGCTGAACAAGTAAAAAATAAAGAAAACTTGTCATTGGGAGATTGTGGTTTGGCTTCTAGGAATTGAGTATCTTGCGATAGTTACTAGCATCTTGAGAACGATTTTACAGGTTCCTTGGCCTTTGCTAACGTACAGGTCGCTCCTAGGACAAATACTTCGAGAGAAAAGCGGATGGACGAACGTGTAAAAAGACAGAAGGTTTGACCTTATTAGGCATCCGTGAAGCCATGTCTTCAGAACGTGGATTGCGGAGCGAGATTTGACGGATAGGGCTTCGTTCCCGACCCTGCCTTTGGCGGTTCAACGCATAACTGCGTACTGCAACTGCTTCAATCGCTTTGTTTGTGTACGGGATCGAGGCGGAAAATTTTGTAATCTGAAAGGGCAAAAAGACGAGCCGAAGATAGACAAACTCACACAGTACACACACTAAGATAGTTTACGCCCATATGTGCGTCATAAAAACACCTGTTTCAGAGGGTTCTCCCTATGGCTACATTTCATCACCGTCATTTTGACTGATACGGCCATTCAAATGGCCAAATGGGACCTGTTGCATAAAACACCCTTCATATATTGGAGGCTGTTAAAGGGGTGGGGAAAGGGGTCTCCAGTAAAGTGTGACGAACATCATCTTTTAATGGCGTTCGCCCTTCAAAACCGGCTTTTGAAGAGGTTGCCTCAGAGACTATGTCGGATACTTTTGTCTCTACCAAACATTTGTTATTTCAAGACACATTCTTTGAACTTGGATGTATTATGTTTTCCTTGAAACATTGACGAGAACAAAGCAATATACTTGTAACCCTGGTAAGTGTGGAAACGGTGACTTGCGGATTAGTTTCTGAATTGTCAGGCACAAAAGGCGACGGAGCAGTCACCAGGGGCACAATTCTTCTTCCTTACGTAGTCTACTGGGACTGGAGGGTGCAGGCGCAGTGGGTGCCACGTCGACTAAGTTTTAAATGCTTTCGCATTTAAATATTTCTTCAAGCGGCATATAAAAACACGATCGCGAATGATATATTACGTTAGTGAAAAACTAAGGAGGGGGACAAATATACAGGCCCAATGCAAGCACCAAGGGGCCTGGGTCTTTTTGTCGGCTAGGCAAACAACCCGACCGAAGGTGAAGGCAACAGTTCACAAAGAACGTGTCTGATCTGGAAACTTGAAATGCTACGCCGAGAATGGGCTAGGGGCTGTGAACACCGCGCATCTCATTCAGCCAGATAAGGGAGCCCCAATTGTGAGCCTCGTGCACGCTCGACGCTGCTCATTATCGGCGTTGTTTGCTCTCGAAAAACAGCTCTCGTCGCGATCCTTGAGACTAAATCCCCTCCGGCCGACCCCGGAGCTCTTCTGTCTCGCCGCCAGAGTCAAATAGAGCGGGCCGAGTCGCGGAGGAAGGAAGCGGAGGAAGAAGATGCGACTGCCGAACGAGCCAATGAGGACGTTTCGAGAACCTCTACGCAGAGACGGCAGGGAGCACGCGAGGCGCCCATTGGCTCGTTAGCTAATTGCTCCTGGCTGAGGAAAAAATGGCTGCTCGGGACAGGCTTGTACGCGTGGTTTCGAGGAGTAAGAGCGCCGTTTCGCTGTTTGTATTACGTATTATGCGCCTTTCTAATTCTCCTCTAACACCGTAACTTCACCAGCACGCACCATTTCTATGACTGCTCACGCGGCTGCTTTCTCGTGTACTTGGGTGTTGACAAAAAACGAAGCAGAGCGTTGCGCTTATGGTACGCGTTGAAGCTTTCAATTCGCTCAAGAAGAGCTTCCAGGTGTAACTTTAAACGGATAATGTTTTTATGAGTAGTTTTCTACAATAAAATCGTCATAAACGAGCGTCATAGACAAGTGACACGCTGAGAGAATTAAACGACGTTAAGGTTCATTTCATTCATTTCACGAAGGCGCTCGTGCCCCTGACTTTGTGCTCGCAGGGCGAGTCGGGAGTGCGAAGCATAGAGTTATTACAATAAACGCTAGAGGCTCAGCTGGCGCTAGTGTCTACGGGACTTCCGGTTGCAAATTGAAGCAGGCAGCATGCAGTCTACTTTTCCAGTCTCCCTGTGTATTCCTATGGGAAAACGCGCGTGAATTTTGTCTCTTCGCCGGAAAATAACAAGAATAACGTTTGTTATTTCGGTTGTACCGGATAGTATGCACCTTTATTTATATGGTGAAAGTGTTATTGCTTTTGTTACAACATTTTTTCTTTACCACTGAACGATGTTAAACTTCGCTATATTTCAGGCCCAAACCTCTGTTCCATGGCAGGTATGTAGAAACGAGCGACGATTCTAAGCAAAATAACAATCGAAAGGAATGTAAAGTGTGTTTAAAGTTTGCCAGCATTCCGCTGGTGCTTATATATTGTTAATATGCCGTCCTGTCACTATGTGAAAATGACCCCGTCGTGCATCTTTACGAGTGGTTAAAAAAACGTTCGAAACGTAAAGAATAAAGTACGTGGGCTACTAAAGGTGTGTTTCCTTATTATATCCTATGTCGGGCAGTTTTTATCCGGCACCTGTTCTCTGGCCTCTCCCTATTTGCAAAGATTTGGAGCGTGCGGGTGATGATTTGAACCCAGAAGAAGCATCTTCGCACATATTCATGAGCAGAAAGAAGAAAGCAGTACTTATTTATCGCAAATCGAACTATATTACGTGACTTTCAAATTATTTTGATCGTCTGCAAGCCCAAGGAGTTATTTATCTAGTGTTACTGCGTAGTTCTTGCCATCTCTCTTGGTTTTCCACATGTCCTTCGTTCGTTTGGCACGTATATCCCCCATGCAGGAAAGCGTCGACGCCGTGTTCGCGCTAACAGTGTCCTACAGTGCACATAAATACACGTACGAAGCCGAAGCGGTTCATGCCACAAATTTCAAATAAAAATGCTGAAACTGACCAATTATTTCGTCTCCGTGACTGAGAAATGTTCCAATGTGCCTAGTGCATACAAATTATTCGTGATATTTTCTTTTATAATCGAGCGCAGAGAGAAAATGCACTCGCTTTTTCCCATAGAAATGCATTACCGGAAGTCAATTTCTGACTGCTTGCTGTCTTCTTCAAAATGCAACAGCACACTAGCGCCAGCTGAGCCTCTAGCGTTTATTGTAATAACTCTATGGTGCGAAGTCACCTCCTGACCTCTGTTGGCCCTTTTGACTAAAGGATGAATGGATGGATGGATGCCGCTGAACCCCTTGAGTCGGGCGGCGACCTGCGCCACCTAGCCAGTATATTTTGTTCCTTAACATTTATTTAAGATAGAGTTATATATCTAGATATTTATTCTTAAATGCTATATACAATTCCTACGACGGAGGTGCCTCTATGCAACCGGGTACTCACACCTTCCGCCCTACAGGTCGCCTGGAAGGGAATAAGACAATATCATCCTCCCCTCGACTTATGCCACAAGTCTCTGGAAATAGGTCTTCAAACTACCTTCACAAAAATTAGAACGTGATTTTACGCAAGGAGACTTGAAGAGCGACCTAATGATACTGTGTTTTACTGACTTGGAGTGAGTGCTAAAACGGGAAGGACGGGCTTACCAATCTTTGCTGGAAGGTTCAACAAAGAGCAGAAGGATGAGAATAGAAACGTAAATCAAGAAATTTTAATTCCTCCTTTGATAAAATTTTCCTTTCGATTGATTTATTGATTGATTGGTTAGGGTTTCACGGCGCAAATGTAAGGTCTACTTAGCATAATTTAAAACACCATAGATGCTGTCTGCGGACCCGTACATTGGATGTATACGACCAAGTAATCATCCACATACATAAAACCACTGCAACCCACAAGAGAGTTGTCTATTCGAACTTTTATAGCCTTGTTTACGAATAGAAAAAAACATTCACTGCGGAGAGTCGGTAGGCAAGAGCCAATACAAACACCTTTATCTTGTGCTGACCCTGCACTTATAAGCCTTGTGTTTTTAATAAAGGTTTCTCTTCCTCCTTTCTTTTGTCTGTAAATCTTTCTTTTATATTCAACTAAGGTTCATTGTTGGCAGAAGCCTATGGGTTCTTATCTGCAAAAAAAAAATGTATTTCTAAAATCTACCCTCCACCTTTGGGGGTTTCTAATTCTCTGAAACTAATTCCACGTTTTAGCACTTTTAATTCACTTACCGCGCCGCACTCAGTTTTATGTTTCGACATTCAGGACATGTACTATATAGGATAGAACATAAACTCCTATTTAATTCAATATTTAAAACCGTCCAAGAACATCAACTATGCGATTTCCAGAATTCCTTCGGTGTCTTGGTTGAAGGCTTCCCTGACCTGCTAAGTAGTACTTAATCAAGGAGTTCAGGTTCTAAACTATAATGCATGTCCTCAATGTCGAAAGACAAAACAAAGTTCGGGGTGGTGAAAGAATGGAGAGTCCGGAAACGAGAAATCAATTCAATAGAATTGCAAACCCAAAAAGGCTGAGGAAGGTAGGTTTAGAATTATATTTTTTGCTGATAATGATGTATAGGCTTCTGCCAACACCCAATATATGACACAATGCACCTAAAGGGTGCACCTTCTTTATGTGTCTTTGCAGTAAAGACGACAGATAGGTACTGTCTAGCAGGACTGCCGATATCATTCTTGAGTGACATCAGGTTCAAAGAGAAAAACAATGTTTTGCCCTCGAGTGCAAGGACTCCGAAGGCCTCGTTTGTTTTTCATACCTGTGTCGCAGACATCAATGTCTGTATACGTCTGTGTGCAGAAATCTAATAAACGAAATTCGTACGTTTAGGGACAACTTTGGTATCTTGCTCACGACTGTGTACACATATAGATGCACGGAGCTCTGGTGACGTCGCGCAACTCATGAACGTATTTTGATGGAAAAATACCCGAAGAACGGTTTTATATTCACGATGTGATAGAGAGGTTTAGCGAGTCGTTTTTGGAACACACTGTTTCGAAATCATCAACAGTGCAGCTGCTTTGTTTTTTGAATCCGTACGTAAAATATAATATGTTTTAGTAGACCGTAAGACTGGCAAAAACGTGTAAACGATGATGATGATTGCGTTGGACCGGCAGCGCCATGTTCTAGTAAACGTCTGAAAGGTTCTGCAGCGTACAGATCAGTGGCTTGAGTTTCACGGCGTAAGACCGACGTAAACAAGACGGCTGAGCTAACATTTACTGGCCGAACTTTTAATAGCTCCGAAGTTAGGTAGAGTAAAAAGTGCCTGAACGACCGCAAAAGTGGGTGATGTGTCTCCGTCATCTTGAACTTGAACGATCGTTCACGTTGTGCGTATCGTCTAAGCAAATCATTTTGTCGGCTCGAGGTCGCCATGGCAGCTAGTTAGCCCGGATCACGAAAATTCACTGTCATCTACGCATACCTTACAGCATTCACGATCGCTTACCATTGTGAGTTGTCCTCGGAATTATTTGGTTCGACCTCTTCTCCAATGATGCAGAGAGTAGCTTGAAGGCAAATCGCCTTCCGCTGTCCTAATCCACGCTCGGCTGGGCCGGCGGAGTCTATCGCCAAACCGACCGCCATCTTTTTTTTTCTTTTTTTTTTTTTTACGCGAGTCGCGAACGGTGTTGGCTGCGTTGCGGTGACAGCAGCCGGGGAGTGGTACGAGAAGAGCATCCCGAAGCCCCGAACGACTCGCGCGCGCATGCGTAGTGTTGTTGGTGATGCATTCGAGGACGAGCTGTTCATGTGGAAACGCCTAGCCAGAACAGCCTAATAGGAAGTTTAAAGGGCCGCCCACACTAGCGAGAAAACGCGAAAACGACTGCGAGAAACCAGGACATTCGTGCTGCATATATCGCGTGCCAAGATGATTCCTTGAATTGGGTTCCATACTTCATACGAAGCACAGATGTGCCGGTTTCTCGCAGTCGTTTTCGCGTTTTCTCGCTAGTGTGGGCGGCCCTTTAGTGAGTAGTTTTGACGCGAAAGGTTCGTCCCTGAACGACTCGCCGATGCCTCTGCGCTCGCGCGCACGAATCGTTGGGTGCTTCGGGGCGCGTTTCTCAATCCTTTCTTCCACTCCGGCCGCTGGAGTCACCACCGCAATGCAGTCAGCATCGTCGACGACTCGGGGGAAAATACCAGATGGCGGTCGCTCATAGCGTCGGTGGCGGTGTGACGCGGCACCACGCGATACTTACTCACATGCGTTTCACGCTTTAAGCGCGAAACTCATGTACGACGAAACCGTCCGATCCGACGTCCAATCAGGCAATACGACTGTCGGAGGAGAGGGTTTTCAACGCTCTCCGGTGCTGCGAAAGCCTTCGCCCCCAAAGGTCATTCCGGCAGTTCGCACGTCGGATCGGACGGTTTCGTCGTACATGTGTTTCGCGCTTTAGGCTTGGGGCAGGGCTGACGATTTGCCGTCCTTCTACTTTTTGCTTCATTTGAGAGATGAAGCGAAAACATTTGGAGTGTCTTCTCACAATGGCAAGCGATCGTGAATGCGTGTGGGTGTATTTGTAAAATCCTGGCTAACTAGCCGCCGTGACGACCGCGGGTAGACAAAATGATTTCGTACGACGGCACAGCATGTGAACGATTGTTCGATTTCAAGAGGATAAAGACCCATCACCTCCCTTTGTGGTCGTTCAGACACTCGTCTTTTGAGCTCTTGAAATTGTGACCGATAGATGTAAACTCGGCCATCGTGTTTACACCAGTAAAACGCAGCGAAATGTGAGCAACGGATGTGTATGCTGCAACACGTTTCAAATGTCCATTATAAGATGGCGCTTCCGGTCAAAAGCAATAATCATCATCGTTTACATGGTTGCGCCAGTTTTACAATACAAAAAACACGCTCAATTTCGCATACGGTTTTGCGGAATGAAACCGCTGTACCCTTTAAAGTTTCGGAGCCGTGTGATCCAAAAACGACTCATAGAACTTTCTAATGACGGTTCACGTTTCTTTTCACTCGCCTATTAAACCCTGATTCTAAAAAGAAGAGTCGTTTCTACTTATTTTCTAAGGTCAGCATGGCGCTCTTGGCAAAGTTTATATTTAGACCAATTTTGCGCGGGTTATGCTTGGGCACTGGCTTCAGCGTCATTCTTGCGGACATCGTACTTGTGTCCACTAAACATCTCTAGACAGACCTCACCCTTGCCAGCGTAAAAGGCCGGTCAACAGGCACACATACATCACGGTAGAAAGTGTAAATGACCTTATCTTTGCGGTCTACATATTTTTTGCCTCAGGAGGATTTTGTAGGCACAAAGTGTTGTGATCGGAAGTAGTATGCTATTCACTGCATTCTTTACAAAGAGATAATATTTTCGAGCAACCAAACGTTGGCGAAAATATTGATGTTTATAGTAAGTAGAGCGTGTACTTACCGAAGACCCACTATGAACAAGTAACTGAACTGGTCTCGAAGCGACAGATTTCTGATAATTAAATTTCGGATAAGAGTTCGTAATTTTTGGCCCTGGCAACTAAGATGTAGCATAATTTTGAACCATTACTGACAAGCGGCACAGACAGAAAGGGATGGTTGAACGAAAAAGAGGGCAGCTTCGGCGGATGAGCCAAACACGATTCACTGGAGCGGGTGAAAATAAATAATATTTTCACAACGTACAATCTGTACCGCAAAAGTGGGTGATGTGTCTCCGTCATCTTGAACTTGAACGATCGTTCACGTTGTGCGTATCGTCTAAGCAAATCATTTTGTCGGCTCGAGGTCGCCATGGCAGCTAGTTAGCCCGGATCACGAAAATTCACTGTCATCTACGCATACCTTACAGCATTCACGATCGCTTACCATTGTGAGTTGTCCTCGGAATTATTTGGTTCGACCTCTTCTCCAATGATGCAGAGAGTAGCTTGAAGGCAAATCGCCTTCCGCTGTCTTAATCCACGCTCGGCTGGGCCGGCGGAGTCTATAGCCAAACCGACCGCCATCTTTTTTTTTCTTTTTTTTTTTTTTTTTTACGCGAGTCGCGAACGGTGTTGGCTGCGTTGCGGTGACAGCAGCCGGGGAGTGGTACGAGAAGAGCATCCCGAAGCCCCGAACGACTCGCGCGCGCATGCGTAGTGTTGTTGGTGACGCATTCGAGGACGAGCTGTTCATGTGGAAACGCCTAGCCAGAACAGCCTAATAGGAAGTTTAAAGGGCCGCCCACACTAGCGAGAAAACGCGAAAACGACTGCGAGAAACCAGGACATTCGTGCTGCATATATCGCGTGCCAAGATGATTCCTTGAATTGGGTTCCATACTTCATACGAAGCACAGATGTGCCGGTTTCTCGCAGTCGTTTTCGCGTTTTCTCGCTAGTGTGGGCGGCCCTTTAGTGAGTAGTTTTGACGCGAAAGGTTCGTCCCTGAACGACTCGCCGATGCCCTCTGCGCTCGCGCGCACGAATCGTTGGGTGCTTCGGGGCGCGTTTCTCAATCCTTTCTTCCACTCCGGCCGCTGGAGTCACCACCGCAATGCAGTCAGCATCGTCGACGACTCGGGGGAAAATACCAGATGGCGGTCGCTCATAGCGTCGGTGGCGGTGTGACGCGGCACCACGCGATACTTACTCACATGCGTTTCACGCTTTAAGCGCGAAACTCATGTACGACGAAACCGTCCGATCCGACGTCCAATCAGGCAATACGACTGTCGGAGGAGAGGGTTTTCAACGCTCTCCGGTGCTGCGAAAGCCTTCGCCCCCAAAGGTCATTCCGGCAGTTCGCACGTCGGATCGGACGGTTTCGTCGTACATGTGTTTCGCGCTTTAGGCTTGGGGCAGGGCTGACGATTTGCCGTCCTTCTACTTTTTGCTTCATTTGAGAGATGAAGCGAAAACATTTGGAGTGTCTTCTCACAATGGCAAGCGATCGTGAATGCGTGTGGGTGTATTTGTAAAATCCTGGCTAACTAGCCGCCGTGACGACCGCGGGTAGACAAAATGATTTCGTACGACGGCACAGCATGTGAACGATTGTTCGATTTCAAGAGGATAGAGACCCATCACCTCCCTTTGTGGTCGTTCAGACACTCGTCTTTTGAGCTCTTGAAATTGTGACCGATAGATGTAAACTCGGCCATCGTGTTTACACCAGTAAAACGCAGCGAAATGTGAGCAACGGATGTGTATGCTGCAACACGTTTCAAATGTCCATTATAAGATGGCGCTTCCGGTCAAAAGCAATAGTCATCATCGTTTACATGGTTGCGCCAGTTTTACAATACAAAAAACACGCTCAATTTCGCATACGGTTTTGCGGAATGAAACCGCTGTACCCTTTAAAGTTTCGGAGCCGTGTGATCCAAAAACGACTCATAGAACTTTCTAATGACGGTTCACGTTTCTTTTCACTCGCCTATTAAACCCTGATTCTAAAAAGAAGAGTCGTTTCTACTTATTTTCGAAGGTCAGCATGGCGCTCTTGGCAAAGTTTATATTTAGACCAATTTTGCGCGGGTTATGCTTGGGCACTGGCTTCAGCGTCATTCTTGCGGACATCGTACTTGTGTCCACTAAACATCTCTAGACAGACCTCACCCTTGCCAGCGTAAAAGGCCGGTCAACAGGCACACATACATCACGGTAGAAAGTGTAAATGACCTTATCTTTGCGGTCTACATATTTTTTGCCTCAGGAGGATTTTGTAGGCACAAAGTGTTGTGATCGGAAGTAGTATGCTATTCACTGCATTCTTTACAAAGAGATAATATTTTCGAGCAACCAAACGTTGGCGAAAATATAGATGTTTATAGTAAGTAGAGCGTGTACTTACCGAAGACCCACTCTGAACAAGTAACTGAACTGGTCTCGAAGCGACAGATTTCTGATAATTAAATTTCGGATAAGAGTTCGTAATTTTTGGCCCTGGCAACTAAGATGTAGCATAATTTTGAACCATTACTGACAAGCGGCACAGACAGAAAGGGATGGTTGAACGAAAAAGAGGGCAGCTTCGGCGGATGAGCCAAACACGATTCACTGGAGTGGGTGAAAATAAATAATATTTTCACAACGTACAATCTGTAGTCGTGAAGCGTATCGCACTTCTGTGATTGTCCTAAACCGGGGTTCAGCAACTTACGGCCCGCAGGGTAATATTATACGGCCCCCCACACTGCCACCACAATTGACCCCCTTCCCATCTCAAACACAGGTACCAGAGGTAACTTTGTTTGCAAGCCCCTTATATTCCGACGTATTAACTCGAGAGATCTGACAGATAACATTTTCTGATCCGCTGGCCTTCAAGCAAGCAATAAGCTGAAGAATGCATTTGCAACGAACGACTTTGTTACGCTTTCCGCTGCCCTCCCTGAATTAGTTTTCAGGTCTACGAAATCTCGCAGCGGCCTTGATCGAAGTTTTTGCTACAGCATAAATCTGCGAACATACTTTTTTTAAATAAACATTGTGAAGTCAAACGTGGGTCTTGCGAATGACAGATGAGTACCATCAACATATTTTAGGACTCTCAGTTGAATGTTTTATTGTGAATGTTCGCAACTTGTCAAGCAAAATTGTATACCAAAAGTCTTACTGAGAGGAAGCTCGAGTAATCTTACCCTACGTGTGGCTTATTCAAGCGAACATTTATGCATACAACTTTAAGTATTTCACGGCTTTTTTTTTTTTTTTTCAACCGGCCCGCTTCGTTTCCGCTTTGATGCAATTTGGCCTTACACACGTTTGCAAGTGCGGCCTCAGGGCGCCGGCCTCTTCCTCATTGGGGTGCACTTGGGCGCAGCCATACTCAGATTACAACGCCCTAGCAAGGTGTTCTAATCGAATTATAATGCTCCCAAGTGCACCCCAACTGAGAAAGAGGCGGCGCCCTGAAGCTGTTCTGCCCTAAGCAAACTCGGAACAGAAGTTGATCTCAGAACCATCGCGAACGGGATCGAACACCGAACCTCCTTGTTTGATACTGTGAAGCGTCGTACAATTCGGAATTTTATACTGTAAAGCTCAATACAGTTCGTAACTTGATACTGTAAAGCTTGATACAGTTAGTAATTTGAATCTGTAAAGCTTGATTCAGTTCTTAAATCATAACTCGTTGTTCTTACGCGCAATGTATTAAAACTCTCTCCCTCTCTTTCTCCAGTTCTCTCTTCTCTCTCTCTCTCTCTCTCTTTCTCTCTTTTTCTCGTACGGACTTTATTGTTCCGTTTTATCTGACTGAGTATAAATTACATCAATGCTGATAACCGTTACAACTTGTCTTCTTTCACTTATTAAGAGTAATAATGACTTCCGCGTTCGGCGCTCGAAATAAGGCGAAGGAGGACACGGGGATAAATCCTGAAGGATTAGTTGGAACGCGTACCAGTGACTCCGACTGCTCCCGTCGCCGCATCTTCCTAATGAGCGGAAAGGCGGGAAGGCCCCGACGAGCGCCGCTGGGGAAGAAAGGCTTCCCGACAAGGACGCGCGATGGAGAAGAAGCGGCCCACTCCGCCGGTGGCCCCCGCTGTGCCTCGCGCCGGAACTCAGGCGAGCTTAGTTTAATTACCGCAGCATGCTCACGGGCTCGTTAGAAAATTACGGCCGGAGATCGTAACGATAAAAAGAAACACGCGGGGGAAGCGTGCCTTCCTCCGGCAAAAATGAGAAGAACAGCTCCGCCATCTATCATCGGCCGACAATAAAAACGCCCCGCGATTGTTTCGCATTTAATGCAAGCGGACGGAGAAAACGCGCGCGCAACGGCCGAACATTTTACAGGCTCCTGCTTCGTAGTTGTTCGGGAAATTTGCACGCACGCAAAACCGAGATCCGCGAGCGATCGCGCACGCACGCACAAAAATGCATGACGCACGCCACGCCATGTTCGCCGGAGCACGTCGTTAAGGCGCGTTCTTGCCGTCCACAAAAGAAAGCGCGGTGCTCCATCATCCGTGCTCCGACCTCGACAGCGAGCAAGGACAAAGGAGTTGAGGTCATCGTAGGAGGACATGTTTCCGCCGAAGGCCCGGAACGAACGCGCGGCACGAGGAGGAAAAACGATCGGTTGAACCGCCGCCGACATAAACAAACAGCGGCCGCCGAATACGTAAAATACGAACCAAAAACGGGGACGTAGTCTTAAGGAGCCGCGTGGGCGTCTGAGCCAGGGGATTTCAAACTTAGATGCTCTCACCTAAAGTCACTGGATCGTGGGAAAGCTATAAAGGTTCATTTAATGATAGTTTCTCCCGGTCTTCTTCATTTTGGTAAGCCGATCCCGATTCCCGGTGACAGGTTGATCTATAAAAACATTTCTCGAATACCGTGATTTTGTTGTCCACACACCGGCGAAACGAGCACACATCTTCCCAGTGCCGCCACATGCGGTGTTGGTGCTTTGCGTCATTAAAATATAATTTTTCTGTTTTGAAATACGCGAGAACAACAATATTATTGTAAAAGATATGTGGAGAAAACCCTGTTTCATAAGTTGTTGTTGTTGAAAACGTTTTTTTTTTACTGGACATAACAGGAAAGATTAGGAAGGGAATGGGAAGTTAAAGAGATAGAAAGTGGGTGTATGCCCTCATACCAGGGCTCCAATTGTGGCTTGGGCATGCAGCGCGCGGGTCACCAGCAACTTTTGCACATCGATGACGTCACTCTGCAGCCCCGCTTCCCACTCTTGAGTAGAAGGCTCCACCAGTGGAGCCAGTCCAGGGATCTTCTTACACTTCCAAGTAACGTGATGCACGTCCACCCTGGGGTCACCACAGAAGGGCAGGCTCCCGTATGTACCGGTCGGAGTACCACTGGTGCAACTTGGCGGGGGTCACAAGATTGCCCGTCTGGAGCCTTCTCCAAGTCCGTTCTTCTCCCTTCCCAAGCCCCCCGCACGGGCCCGGGAATACGCGCCTGTCGAGTTTCTTCGTTTTGAGTGCCTCGTTAAACGAGAGGTCCGCGTCCACTTGACCACCCGACTGGGACGAGTCCCGGAGAATACAGCCTCGGGCCGCAGCCTTTGCTGCCTCATTCCCAATGTCACCCGTGTTGCCAGGGGACCAGATCAGATGCACCCCCTGCACTTCCGTCTTACTAAGTATTCTATCAGCGACTGCGCACACCATCCCGCGAGCGCAATTTCCACATGCTTTCTGGGAGTCAGAGATGACAGTCGTTCTGGGGTTGCAAACGACCGCCAACGCAATCGCCGCTTCCTCAGCCTGCCCAGCCGATTCTACTCTGACCGAAGCTAATCTTAATACCCGACCCTGGGCGTTAGCCACTGCGATTGTGGCGACTCCGTTTACTGGGCCGCCACAGTCAACATATAGCGTTCCCTCTTTGTGATCACATGTCTTAGACAGGGTCTCAGATCTGGCCTCTCTTCTGCTGTCGTCCTTTCCTGGTTGCATATTCCTCGGGATACGACTCACCACTATTTTCTTCCGTATCTCTGCTGACAGCTTATGGTCGGGGACAGTACCCGTATGCGTTCCTCCCGGAACCGCCATACCGAGTATGTCCATGAGCCACCCCTCGATCTTCGTGGACCTCTTTAGCTGAGCCACGAGGTGTGCTTCGTGAAGCTCATCTATCGTGTTGTGGACCCCTAACTTTAGTAATTTGTCGGTCGCTGTCCTCTCGGGAAGCCCTAGCGCACTTTTGTATGCTCTCCTTATCAAAACATCAATTTTTTTGCCGTTCCGCTTTACTCAAGACCAAGTACAGTGTGGCGTAAGTGATTCTGGAGATAATAAAGGCCTGAACGAGTTGCGTTGCTTCTTTCTCTTTTATACCTCTCCTACGATTTCTTATCCTCCGAAGCATGCCACAGACCTGGGTGGTCATGGTGTCAAGTTTCTCGATAGTCGATTGTTGCCCCTGCCCTGTCGAATGAGCTGGCCGAGGATACAAATCTCCGTGGACTCAGAGACCCGTTTCCCGCTCACCCAAACCTCGATTTGTTCCGACACACTTTCATAAGGGTTCCTCAAGACAAGTAATTCGGACTTCTCCGGTGCACACTTTAGACCGCACTCCTCAGCATAGTCTTCTACAATTTTGGCAGCCGCGTGTAGTCTTTCTTCAATCTCCGCGTCGTTCCCCTCCCGACACCACAGGGTGATGTCGTCGGCGTAGATGGCGTGTTCCACACCGGAAACCGCCCCCAGCGCCTCCGGCAAACCCCGCAGAGCCAGATCGAAAAGAAGCGGAGATAGAATAGCCCCTTGGGGCGTCCACTTTGAGCCCAGCTCGAAGCTATTGGATTTCATGTTCCCTAAGGTTAGAGTAGCCTTCCTGTCCATTAAGAAACTTCGTACGTATTCAAACGTTCTCGTTCCGCAGTGTATCTCGTTCAGGCCTCTGAGTACGCTGGCATGCGAAACGTTATCAAAAGCCCCCTTTAAATCAAGAGCGAGAATACACCGTGTTTGTCTTCTTGACGGGTTCTCCAAAACATCTTCGTATATCCACAGGAGGATGTTCTGTGTTGAGGTATGAGGTCTAACCCAAATTTAGTATGGGGCATGAGCTTTTCCTTCTCCAAGTACCTCATGAGCCTAGTGTTTAGTACCTCTCAAAAGCTTTACCGACGCATGATGTAAGTTAGATTGGTCTCAAAATTTCTAGATTTAAGTTCTTTTGGGGCTTGGGAATAAAGCGAATGGCGGTGGTTTTCCAGCAAGCTGGCGTCACCCCCCTAGCCCAGTAGTGCTCGTTAAAATGATTGACTGGCTTCCTGAGTTCGCCTTCTTCCAAGTTATAAAGGAGTTTTGCCGTGATGGTGTGCGGCCCCGGCGCGGTGCCCTTTTTCATGGCCCCGAGCTCGTACTCGAATTCTGCCACCGATACCGGCCTATCCAGTTCGGAGTTTTTGCGTCCTAGATATTCTAGAGTTTCCTCCGCGCGTTCAAGACACAAATATCTGCGCGCGAGTTGGTCCATGATTTGCTCTGTATCGCTGAGTAAATCGTAGATTAGTTCAGCTATTCGACTGTCCGCAACCGACTTAGTCTTAGTTGGATCTATCAGTGCCCTAAGGAGACGCCACAACCGAGCCGTACCGAGGCTACCGCGTATAGAGTCACAAATCCCATACCAGTTGTTCCTAACGAGGTCGACCGCATGGTCCTCCGCGACCTTAGTTAGTTCTTGGATCATAGTACGAATTTTCTTGTTGTGTCGCTGACGTTTCCACCTCTTGGTCAGACCACGCCGGGCCTCCCAGAGGTGGAGTCTTGCATCCACAACCGGGGTCTTCTCCGAAAGCTCAACCTCCGTGACAAAAGGGCGCAGGCTGGTGGTCATGTCCGCAGCCCACTCCTCAATGTCCGCCGGGTGCACTTTCGTCTTTTCTCTTTTCTTCCTCCATTTGTCCCAGTCCATTATCTTTCCGGTTCCAGTTCTTCTCTTGTATCCTGCCTCCCTTAGTGTCGTTTCAAGGATGCAGTGGTCGCTTCCAAGTTGTTCTGCCAGGTTCTTCCAGTCGGCGCTCCCCACGTTCTTCACCAGCGTGAGGTCCGGGCACGTATCTCTGCACGTGCAAGTCCCCGTCCTGGTAGGTTGGTCAGGTTCCGTGAGGAGCGTGAGGCGTTCCTGGTTCATTCCTTCGAAAAGTTTGCGTCCTTTCGGCGTGAAGTATTTGCAACCCCATCCCGGGTGCGGGGCATTGAAGTCCCCGCGATGACGAGAGGTTCCTTGCCGGCCGCCCTCACAGCGTTTCCCAGGAGAGTTGTGTAGTCAACCTTGTGAAGCTTGGGGTTCCCGTACAGATTCACTATGTGGATACCCCGGTCCCTCTTCTTCACCGGGGCGATCACCACGTACCCACACTCCACTCCGCTCCCGTCCAGGTCCCTCTCCGTGGCCACGAAGGACCTGTGGACGAGGGTCATGAAGTATTGGTTTCCGCCGACCGTCCGGTAGTCCTTAATCTTTACGGCCTTCTTTCCAGGTTCCTGCAGAAGTATTACCGCAGGGGGATCGGTTTCAAGCGACAGCCGAAGGCTGAGACTGGCCTGCTTTCGACCCATCCCCCTGCAGTTCCATAGCCATATTTTCAGATAAGGTTCTTCTAGGCGATGCATGGTTATTCTTGTCTTCTATTGATTCCACTTCACGTCGTTCATCAGTCGACGATCTTCTCTTCGCCCCTAGCTCCTGGAGCAGGGAACTTCTTTTTCGTTCCAAGAATTACGATTTTTTTCCCGCTTCTTCCAAGTTGCTTGAGCATAGACTCCCGGTTTCGCTCCAACGCTACCACTTTGTTGAAACGCTGCGTGATTTTTTCCATAAAAAGCTGCGTGGCAGACTGCACCGCTTGTTTCACCGCAGCCGTCCACGATTTCTCGAAATTGGTCCATAGTGACCCCGGGGGTCCCAGAGCAAATGCTCTTCATTTCACATCTTCCACTCCTTTACTCGGGGTATCCTGCCTGAGGACTTGTGTATGCTTGCTATTCCCGCTCGACCCCGGTGGCGGGTTTTCCTTGGTCGCATTGATATGGTTGGCATTTTTCTGCAGCTCGGGCCAGTTCTCCTGGTTCCCCAGGCCCAAGTCCCTCCCGTCCCGTGACATAGATCTTTGATTCCGATTTTGCTTCTTCCCGCCTTTACGGCTTTTCCTCTTCCTTTTCTTTTCGGCAAGAGGCGCCGGGCGTGACGAATTTTTCTTGCAGCTTTCTGATCTGCTGCGAGAACGAGCACGCGGCCTTGAGCCACTCCGCTCCTTCGACAGCCAGTCCACCTGCTGTTCTCCGTTGCGGTGCCTCGAGCGGCTCCGTCCGGTTCTCTCAGTTTGTCTCTTCTCCTTGAAAAACTTCTCAGGGCAGTGACTGTCGTATGTTTTGTGCGCCCCTCCGCACAGTGCGCACTTCGGGACACACGGGTGTCCCTCCATCGCTTGCGCGGCCCCGCACATCGCACACGCGTAACCCGTCGGTTTGCTGCACACATCCGTCCGGTGGCCGGCCTCTCCGCAGTTAAGGCAGGCTGCCTTTGTCTTCTTGTATAAAAAGCAGGGCGTTTCCAGCCTGTTGAACGTGACCGTGAACGGAACTTTGGTCCCGGCGAATGTGACGAGCACCGATTTAGACCTTCCCAGCCTCCTAGCGTCGAGTATTTTGTGTGCTGGGGCCTTGGTTTTCTGTCTGATCTGTGCGTTGGACAGCTCCGGCCGGACCCCATGAATGACGCCGCGGCATGCCTCATCCCTCGGGGAGACGTGGTAGGCCTCAACGTCGAGTTGTCCGGACGGGAATATCAAATTTCTAAGCTTCGCCAACGCTTCGGCTTCGTCCCATATGTCCGTGCAGATCACAATGGTGTTTTGCTCTCCGAGCAACCGGACGATTGAGTTCTCCGAAAGACCCCTCGGGAGCGAGTTCTGCACCACTTCGCCGATCTGGTCCCGGCAGCTTTTCAAGTCGACCGCCGTCTTGCGTGGCTTCACAATGATCTTGTGCTTGAATTCTTTGAGGCTGGGAAGCCGAAACGGTTTCTTTGTCTCTTTCTTCTTGACCTCCGTTGCTCCACCGGTAGGTCCTCGGTCTTCCTTCCGCTGGTCATGGACTTCTTTCTTCTGGATCTTCTTTTTATGCAGAACTTGTACACAGCTGTTGCCGGGTAGCGTGCCTACTTGCTCCTCCGAGGCGGTTTTCTGAGTTCATTCCGTATAAAGGGGTCGCGCCGCTGGATTTATGAAGTCAAAAGCCGCCTTGTCCAGGTCGTATCCAGTCCTGGGGCTGAACACGAGAGCTTCCGTCGATATTACTTTCATCTTGCGTTTTCCACCACCGCCACGGCGGCCCCACATGGTGACGCTTAGCCGGTTAGGGCCAGTAGGGCGGCCGCACCGAGCGAACTCGGCTCATCGCCCTAGCCGAGCAAGGCCCAGCGAGGCTTAGCGAGGCCCCTCATTGGTTCAAAACAAAAATGCCTCTAAAATCAAAATATTCCGCTCACCAGCTTGAGAAAGGTATCCACGTGAACTGGATTACTAACGCTGTCTATCCAAGACTTCTTATCGCACGGAAACCAAGAATTCAGCACGAAAAATCGGTTTTTCGCGGAGCCTTAATGAGCATGCGTCCGCTCACCGCAACCATCTTCTTCAAGTTGATTGCATTCACAGTGCCAAAAACGCTAATATCGGCGAGGAACGCTTTCAGTACGATGGCGCTCCATAACGATCTTGGCACGACAGGTTCCGAACGACCTTTTTGAAGCTTCGAACATTTGAATGGATAATAAATGGCGATTGGCATGGCAACTAAAACCGATCAGTCAATATCCTTGTGGGGTTTCGTCGTCAGTATGTGAGTATTTGTTTGTGTCCGTCTAGCAGGCAGAGAAGGCAATGGCGTTAATTTCCCAGATCCAGTGGTTTACTTCCACCTATAGAGGTACAAAATGAGGGCGCAAAAGATGCGTGATTTTATTTTCATAATTACAGCTTATGCTGGAAACTTCTAAATAAGCGCGCAAGCAGTTTGTCGTGTCTTCTTCTGCCACGCAGCTTTGAGAATAAGCCTTAATCGTTCTATTTATCTTAATATTCCAAACGGTAAGTATACGTAAGTGCTTACTTTCCGTAATATTTCGAGCCTGTTCCTCCCTTTCCCGAGAGCAATGGACATCGCAGACGACAGTTGCATTGGCCACTGTATAATATGATCTACGGTTAAGACCAGCCTTCCAAGATGACTATCTGTAGGTTCATCGATTGCACCGTTATCGCTCAAGCGGTCTTCTGAAACTTTTCATTGTAAAGCATCTCTATGTTACACAACTGTTGCGCTAAACATACGGTGACATCGACCACGATTACAGACTTGGTCCACAACGCACAAAATTGCCATGGCAATGTCGGTGACTAACCGAACTACAAAACCACGTTGATCGTCGGATGGCACTCGCTGACAGAAAACAGTGCCAAACGTAGCGCAGAAGACGCGCAGGCACCCTGCAGCAAAACCTGCCCAATTCGAACGCAAAGTTGCGAAGACAGTCATCTTAGCCCAGTGTACGTAGCACTCCTGGCACTGCTCCGGAAGCCAGCATTTAACCCTGGTTAACCTCTTTCTTAAATTAAACCAATTTTTGTTTTTCTTCGAAACTTTTCTGCTTGTAACGACTTTGTTTGGCCGTTCCACAAAATTAGCAATGTAAGCGTCACTACAATTGAGGTGCTCTGCGTGTATGGACTGGGAGACTGAATTGGAGGCAGCCTTCGCTGCCGCTGACGATCTGTTAGTTCAACAGCGTTTATTAGACAAGGTGTGCGACGTGCCCGAAAAACAAAACCGAAAGAAGACGAGGAAGGAGGGCAGAAGTACACTGAACTATAAACATTGAAGAGTGAAAAAAGTGTCGGCCTTTGCGTGAGGAACATCTTGTTAAACCTAGCAGGGGCTTTTAGCTGGACACTCGGCAAGAAAGCCAGCGATACGTTTGGCGTTAGTGCTTGACCGGCGCCGCGCTTCATCTTGGCGCCGGTCAATCACGGCCGTCGGATTCCTCGCCGACTTTTTCGCCAAGTGTAAAAATTAGAGCCACAGGTTAGGGTGCACTAGAACTGGGAGGTGTGCCGACCGCGTCGGCCTCTCAATTCGCGACTCCAAATGTCTATAGGTGGCGCCACTCCTTTTCTAACATGACGGCTGAAGTGAGGGTCGGGGAGGCGTGCTGTTGTACCAGTTGCTGAGCCCGCCTAGTGTGCTGGCTTCACTGAGCGACAGAAAATATTTCCGCTTATACGAGGAGGCTAGGGTGTCTGCACGTAAATCAGCTCTTTATCCTAAAAACAAAAGCGGCGTTTAGCGTATTCTTCACGCCAGGAGGCACGTCTCAAATCAGGAACAAAACCGAAGCTAACATCCATTTTGAATTTAATTTCTACTCAAGATGTCTTTCACCGCGTAATTATTGAGCCGTAGAAATCGTTCGCGAAAACTTTATTGTGTGACATATGTGTCCGATCCAGGCACTTCAAAACATTTGGAGAGTTCAGTGTCACTTTAAAGACAGGGTCTTTCATACACATTTGATGTAACATACAATATTGTATTTGTTGGAAAAACCTGCGGTGACATATATTTGTGTGTTCTTGCTGTTGTTACTCAATCAGAAATTTTTCCTGTGAAAAATTGGAACTGCTGGCCCTTCAATTTATTTGGGGAGCTTTAACATTATTCCTAGCGGTAGAATAACCGAGTAAATCTAAATTTTACAAAATATCGGCACGGGTGTTTAGTTTAGAACATGTTCACAAAACATATAAATTAAGAAATGTTGTTCTCACAACAAGACCTAAGAAACGGAACCCGAGTCAGAAAACAAAAATTGTGTGTTTTGAAGGTAATGCGTGACGTATAGGACTTTATATTACATCCAGTGTCTTCATAACGATGTCAGAGGTTTTCATATGCAAAAAACAAAAACAGCCAAATCAGACCTTTGTGGGACGACTATTCTGGTTAAGGTTGAATTACGTATGTCTCTGATTGTGGCGTTTCTTAAAGGTTCATGTTGAAAAACAGCGCGACTGCGACGAGGACAAAAAGACGAAGAAAACACGACACAAGTGCTGACTATCAACCAGTTGATAGCGCTTGTCTTGTGTTCTCTTCGTCATTTTTGTCCTCCTCCCAGTCGCGCTGTTTTTCAACATGAACTCCGTGCCAACTTGCCCAGTTATCAATCCTTATCAAGTTTATTGAAGGCCTAACGTTACCGCATTTGTATTATAATGATTAAATTAAGGTATTTAGATACGTAGTTTATCAAGCTCTACAATAATTTGTTGTTTATGATCTAATATCGACCAACTATGGCAATCCAAAGCTGCAAATTATCATCCCTGGCGCAAATTGCAGCATTTTAATTACCAAGCTATAAAATGAAAGGAATCTAAAAAATATCAAAAGAAAAACATTTTAGCTAGTTTTAGAAATTCACTTAAAATGAAATTAATCGTGATTAAAGCACGGTGCTACAAGTTTCACGGCTTTTAGCAATCGACTAAACTTCCGAATTCGCCTCCAATCCTTCCAAACCAAATGTACCCCCCCCCCCCCCTTTTTCCAAAAAAAAAAAAAAAACGGAGCGCGTTTTTTTTTTTTTGTTACAAAACGTATTAGAACTTTTTTTCTTTCATTTTTACGCGGAATTGTTTTTCCAGTCTCCGTCTTTCTAGTTAAATGGAACGCCTACCCCTTGAACGTCCGCTCACTGCAGCACGTTTCGTTGGCCTTGGAAAACCGGTGAGACAGTAGTGAGTTTTAGCGTTGCGTATGCGAGCCAACGCAAGCACTATGTGTTTGCGTTAGCGTTGCTTGTTCCACACTGCGCGTGCGTGGAGCCCAAAATTGCAGTCTTGAATTGGCTCATGCCGACGACGCCCATGGGCAACGTGGAGCACGCAACGATAACGTGTAGCGCTTGAGCGTGCTTCTATACGCAATACGAAAACTCTAGTAAGATACAATCCCGTTTCGGCTGCAGCATTACACTGGACACTTAAAAGTTTTAGTTCTATTCAGAAATTACTCTTCGCGAGCCACGATCCCGAACAGTTCCAAAGGCGTGCCCTCTCACCAGGACAATCGGGGGAACCTCACTTGAGTGCTTCCCGTTTCCGCCGCGAGAGGGCCAGCAACGAGCTGGAAACGCGAATAGAAGCTGGGTTTCCTGTGGCCCAATACTGCCGCACGGGCCTAGGGTGACGCTGTCAGTCACAGCGGGGCCAAGAGGCCGGTCGAGCAGCCTTTAGCGGGGCTGGCTTGGGGCGTGTAAGTGTGACTATTTCTTTCTTCTTTTTTCCGCTGTGTGTGAAGCGATACAACATAGTGTGGCTGCTAGCTGTGCCGAACATACAAAGAACTCACAAAAATGTCAAATGCTGCGAAGAAAAAAACAGAGCTGTGTAGTGCTTTGTGCCGGGGTCAAACGGGGGTAACAACAAATGCAAAGTGAAACACTCCTTATTTCGGACGCCGGGCGACGCTTCTCTGTTCGCGGAATAGGGTCTTCTGATTTCAAGAGAAAATTCTACTGCGTAACGCGATTCTTTCTGAAGGAAAGAAAACAAAACTACGCGGAAAACAAAAATGAAGTATGCGAAGTATCTGTGACATGTGTGACATGTGTGGCCTGTGTGACATGTCAGAAACAAACAAATTTCTCCAACTGGCATTGCTCTTCCATAAAGATGGCAGTTGAAGTTGCTGCAGTTATCTTGCCACTCTTCGTGTTTATTTTCAAGCGATGCATGCTCACTAGATAAAATCATTACAAACATTTTCTTGTCTAGTGTCGACTGAAAATGCACAAGTTAAGAAAAGCTCGGTTAATTAATCCATTCTACACAAAATAGATGTATTGACACCAGAACAAACTAGGTATTTAAAGGTCCGCAAGATGCGCAGCTGTCGAGAAAATAATTAAAAGATCTTCGAAACTAAAGTAGAGAGGAAAGCATCGCATGCTTCTATAGACCTTTTTCGCATAACCTCAAACCAGCCAGTAACTGACATACACTCGACCTGGTGCATTTTTGGATTGCCCGCTGACACAGGGTATGCAACCGCCAAGGGTATGGGCAAAAAGGCTTAGAAACAGATGTCGTGCATAGGAACCGTGCACATCTAATTCAGGCCCCGACCAGGGCGCCCCTAGCGGCAAACGGGTCCGTTGCATCGGGGAACTTCTGCCAGTCGCTGCGTTGGTTGTGCGTTGTAGCGGGTTAGCGCTGTATTTTCCAAGGTAGCTATTCCGCACTAAGAAAGCCACAACAATTGATGCGGCAAACAATAGGCGACCGCCGCGACGCGGTTGGCATAGAAAAGGTGCGGATCTAATTCAAGCCCCGACCAGGGCGCCCCTAGCGGCAAACGGGTCCGTTGCATCGGGGACTTCTGCCAGTCGCTGCGTTGGTTGTGCGTTGTAGCGGGTTAGCGCTGTATTTTCCAAGGTAGCTATTCCGCTCTAAGAAAGCCACAACAATTGATGCGGCAAACAATAGGCGACCGCCGCGACGCGGCCGGCATGCTCGCTTCCTATGAGTTAGTTCCGAGTGCTCCTTTTTACCGTGCTGCAATTTCCGAAAATCTACAATGGACCTCTTGGCGAATATGTGCTGCCACCTAGACACACGAATCGGTTCGAGACTAGGTGACTGGAAAACAACGCGCGCCCAAGGCCTCTCCCACCCGTTCCACACCCAAAACGTCAGCTACATCCTGTTCTCCCATTGAGGCGATGTGACCTAGATACGGCTCCCCCAAGCTCACCTTTGTCCCCATCGTGCGTAATCTTCCGCCCCGAGGTCGACACAATGAAACCGCTCAAAGGCGAGAAATGCAAGATGGCGGATTGTTTGGAACTAGATACTCTCGAACCCAGGCGCATGAAATACTCCGCGCATGCGCACCGCGTATTTCTACAAAAGGTCCATTGTCTGGCTACCACTGCGTGGTCGTCGGATGGATAAATAATTTTAAAAAGCATAAGAACAATGGCAGAAACTGTGCCGTGAGCACAAGAAGCTGCAGCGCGAGTGTGGCTGCAATGTTATCGAGCTTCGCATTTTCCCCAAGAATCCTTATTTATGAAGTCAGTCGATTGCGAGCTTGAATCGCGAGAGATTCGTATCAGACTCAACGTCACGTTTAAGCTCACGACCACTTCGTCTACGACAAGAGGACCGATTTTAATTCCCGGTGCAGGTGGTCCAATTAGATTATCACTGCAAGCCCCATGGTATGTGAAAGGTATGAAAAAGTCTACATGCCACCACTCAAATGCAGCATTAAAATACCGAGAGCTTACCTGCATCATCTACATTAAACTGCTCATATATTCGCAACTTTCAGCGATGGTGGTACCGCGGTGTGAGAATTGCGCTCCCTAGCTCCTGGATGATCGGCCTCATAATAAATGGCCTTGCCTACACCTTCCTAGCGTGAAAAAATAACGTAAGGCTCTAATACTGCTCGGATATAGCAAAACTAGAATTACTTACGCGTCGCAGATCCATCCTCGTACCGCTGTTCTACTACGATCATCCAGATGACAGCCATTTTGATAGGCACCAGTGCGCCCCCTATAGGCCGTGAAAGTTGCGAATACTTCGCTGTGGAAACTCAATGAAAACACCCCACCGTCTTCGTCCTCGTTCTCTCGAGGAGGCAAGGTGATGGCCTGTGAGTAGCCAGCTGGATTCAACCGGACAAGCTCCAACCACGTTATTGCAGCCCACCATAGCCAAGTCTAGCCAAGTTCCCCCCATACCCACACCGTTGCCTACCCAGATAGCGGTGCTGCCAGAACTAGCCGGTATTTCTTTTTCTAAGCCGCTAGACGGCGTCGTCGGCGCCGCAATTCTCAAGATGGCGGCGCGGTTAAAGAAAAGGTCTATAACGACAAAACCAAAACGAAATTTAAACAAGCAAGACTATTTAAAGGGGCTATGCAACAATTATTGTACTTTGCGCAAATACCGCTTAGAACGGATCCCTGACGTTAATAACCACTGAAACACGCGTTCGTTTTTCACCCCAAGCAATAGAAGTCCCAGTAAAAAATTAAAGAAAATAGAGCAGCGTTCACCCCCTCAACTCGCAGCCAGAACAAGCGGCCACGTGATCTGGAGCCGATTATATGCCGCCAATGTTGATCATAGCCACGCGCTGGGGTTGGCAAAGCACAGGACACGCGCTGAGTTCCAGACATTGTTATGGCTCGGCTATTGTCGTCATTGCAGCGATTGGACACGGGCCACTACCAGAATGCTTCTCGAGCTGGTAATTATCACGAGCCCAAATCGAGTGCCCACGCAATGCTCGGGTCCAATCTATGAACAGCATTCAAATATCGTCATATGGGTGTACTGCGATCCCCACGTTACGTCATCAAATTTTGCAAAGGAGAGATTGAATGAAAATGATTGCTTTTGTCCTTGAAATTCCACCGCAACAAAGGAGTTTCTTGGCCAGTGGCGTTGCGTGCGACGATCCTTGAGTCCCACTAGAGCCAGTAAGCTCGTGTAAAGTGAAAAACATTCCCATTGAATATCGTTGCACCGCTCCTTTAAAGGGGCCCACCAACAATTTTTTGACTGGTTTGAAATTCGCGCTGAAACGGAGCTTCATGAAAGCAGGAACACCGAGGGAAAAAAATATTACAGAAATTCGCAATATTTTGTGAGTTATTAGCAAATTAAATATTGCACAAAACAACTTTAAATAAGCAAAACCTTGCGCTTCATGACGTAAAATGAAACAGTTTAGCGATTGGAGCAAAGCGGTTGGCCAATTGGACGCGAGTTTGGTTGATAGCCCGTCGGTCCAGTCGGCCATTAGGCCTCGCTGCAACCATCGTAGCTTTGGAATCGGGTTGCCATCATCGATGAATTTACCGGGCTTATCGGATTTTGAGCGCCGAATTCTTAAAAAGGAGTGCGGAGCTGGGCGTCGCGCCGTACGAGGACACACCACGCAAGCGCCGCGACGCGTCTCTGCCTCAGTCCGCTTCGACAGCCGCGGATGGCTCGTCTCCTCCAACTCCGCCACCGGAGCCACCTCGGCGAGTAGGAGGTACTCCGCCGCTGGAAGGCGCGCATGAGCGACGAGGCGTTGTTTTCGCCCTTTTTGAACTTTAATTTGCAACTTTATTAGCTCTATAAAAACGACTTTTTAGAGAAATAATGACAACTAACGTGTGATATACTTTATTCCGCTTCAAAATTTCTGGGACGGCTCTCACCAATCACGAAACCCAGTGAATGTGACGTATAGTGAAAGGGAGCGCCGTTATGCGCGCGCATTCGGCACCTCGCGGCGCCACCGTCGGAGGAGGTGTTTCCGAGTTGTCAAATTAAAATATGATGCGCTAATATTTTTTAACTCTTTCGTTGTCCACTGGGTTCCTGGGACCACCAGCGTGGAGAAACCGCAAAAAAAGCTAGACGCTCAAATACTGTTGGAGGGCCCCATTAAGTAGCTGACCTCTCCCAAATGGCATTGGCGCTTTAAAGTTAAGCTTCTGTTGCTCGCGCAAGTTACGCTTTTTCACGGGTGTGTGAGATTGGATGGAGCTTATTTTTTCTCACGACCCAGCAGATAAAAAGAAACGAAGAATACGCCATTTTCACGCAGAACAAAGCCTTTTTCTGCGACCGCCAGGCCTCTGCCAGCCGGCGGATGGCGGCGCTCTAAAACGCAAACAGATCGAGGGGCTCTACCGTGCTCTAGGGCTCCTGTAGGGGTTCCTACGGGAGCCGGAGTTCCGCGTTCGACCATCTTGAAATCCGAAGTTATGCGAGAAAGTCGCTCCTCGAGCGTGTAGGAGCCGTGCTCCGTCGATTGCAGCCGGTCACGTGATTGAATTCGGCGAATAGCGGCGCCGCGCGCATGAAGAATAGATGATGAAGAGAAGGCGGCAAAAGCAAAAACATGCGCCGGGGCACGTGCATTGTCGGCGAAGCTACCGCATCGGTAACTTTCATGGACGGCATAGGATTCGTTGCTCCTCCCGTGATCGATATCGGCGAAAAGCGGCGCGGCGGCACGTGGAAAACAGACGCGCAACCTATGCAAAAACTCAACCGCGCTTCTCCCCACAGCGCCCTGGCCGGCGTGCTTGCACATCACGGCCGCCGGACAGCACACCTTCCCATTAGTATATGCCCCAACGCCGTTGCTAACTTTTTCCTCCCTTCTTTTTTTTTTTAGGGGGGGGGAGGGGGGTGCAGAGTTCGTGGTCTTGATGCCATATCTCCGAACAGTATGTCCCCCGGAAATTGCGCCAATGTTATCGCAAATAAAAAAGTTAAAAATAACGATGTTTAGTGCAGACCTCGGTGTCCATAGTCACTCGTTCCAATATAAGCTTTAGTTAAGGTACGGTACGTATAAGGCGTCTGTGACCTGCGTGCTTCCACGGGTGACACGCCAGAGAAAGGCCTGTCTTGGGACAAGCTTGGCAATCTGTAGGGACCCAACTTGCGCCTAATACAGCTTAGCACCAAGGCGTTAGTTCCTGCCAGAGTGTTTTCCTTTCGTCTCTATGGCTTTTTTCTGACTCGCCACAAATTGGCGAATTGCCAGACTCGAGTCAAAGATGCCACATATGAATGAAAAAGCAGCAGCAAGCCTAAATCTCACGCTTATTTGGCAATTCATTTTTCCGGATGCGAGTTGAGGGGGAAACCGCTGCTTGTTTTTCATTCATTTTTTTTTTTCTCCATCATTGCTCTTGCTCGAAAATAAAAACGAACGCGTGTTTCGTCGGTTATAGACGTAAAAAATTCATTTTAAGTGTTATTTACGCGAAGTACAAAAATAGTTTCACGGACATTTAATACCGAGTAAGCAGCGCGTGATTATGATAATATGCGAAAACTTAGGGCCGTTATGTAAAACCATTATGTAAATTAAAAGCAAAAAAAAAAAACGTGGATTTGTAATCGCGACGTCGTGTAGTAATAGCAGTTACTATTCTGAAACTTTGCGCATTTTCTGTTCCCTCGAGGGCGAAACCTTCACGTAGACATTTTCTCGAAATGGCATCGAACGGATGCGTGGTACTGTGACCTTCGCTTCCGTCAGCCCGTATCGTCTGTGTTACCTTCTGTGTTCCTTTTCCTTCATTTGTAAACCATCACACTGCTTATACATCACACAAAAGACAGTCTGCATCACGGTGTAAGATATACTCTTTAGGTGAGGACACGGCGGGGCTGAACACGCGGCGCGAGGAATCAGATAGTGTTCGTTCGACGGGCATCCGAAAGGCTGCATTAGTCCGCGGCCACCGTGCCCGCGGCTGACAGTGTCGCCGGCGGCCAAACGGCGAAACTGTGTCAAAGCGAAAAAAGTGGCCTTTCTGCACGAGCGACAAACTCGCTGGAGCTCTGCGCGTGTGGAGCATGAGGCGGCACGAGCCGTCTTTGCCGTGCCCACGGGTCGACGAGTCCTCTGCCGGCGCCGAACTTTATCTGCACTGCGCGAGGTGCGCGCTGTCCTCACCTTGGTCTGCATACAGATTTGAACGGGAGTCATCGCGAGATACGCGCTTCGATTGTCGCGTTGCAATGAGTTCAAGGAAGAGCTTGCCAGGGCGCATTCGAACCACGGATATTCCGGCGACTCGTGTTTGCAGACTCTTTTTTGTAGGACATGTGACCAGGGTTGTAAAAGTTACTTCAAAAATGTACCTAAGATACAGTTACAGTTACTCATACGAAAAGACACTTAGGTACGTACCTAAGTACTCGCTTAAAATGTACCTAGGTAAAGGTACGGTTACTTTAAAGATACTTTATTTTCCCCGAATTCGTGAATATATATTGGAAGTAAAGCTTTTTATACTAAGGATAAACACAAAAACGAGTTCGATAAAAGTGCTTTATTGGTGTCAGTGCGAGAAATAATGAAAACCGTATTCACATGAGCCGGTGCTGACGTCGAACGGCTCAGAATACGTCGGCCGCATGAAGAAACGCATTAGTCGAGAGCATATGCACCTAACCTTTGCGGCATCGAGCGAAAGGCTTCAAGCTTTCTCATTTTTTTTTCTTCTTTCGCTAGTTTGAAGAACAATAAGCTTTCTTTTTCCTTCGGTTCGGAACTTTCTCAGTTTTGATAACCACCAAATTTGAGTCCGATTTATTGAGTCGAAACTGTATTATATCCGCGATGTTACATTTTTTATGGTTGTAATTATAATTTATTTTCAGTTATATTTTATATTGCATTTATGGCAGAAGAGAGCCACCACCAGGACAAGATACACGCAACAGAAACTGTGCACATCTTTCAAGTTATCTCTTCTCTTGTATAGCTGTAAGAGGAGCTTCAAACACGCAATGAAGTCGATTTCGGTTTGAGATGAAGGAAGCAGGTCGCTATTTTCCCCAAACGTAGTTCCGAAGCGATTCGATAAATTGGTGTCGCTTGAGTGGCATCGCTAATCCACCATTCGCTCAAATGAGCACCGCCATTCGCTAAAGCGTTGTTCGATGAAACATCATGGACAAGGAAGGCTTCGTTCGCTAAAACGTCGTTCGATCAAGTCGACATAATGCGCAAAGAAAGCGCATCGCATTGAAGTCGCTAGACAGAGGTGGATCGAGATGGCGAGTGCGCATTCATTCAGCCCATGTAAACGGAGGTCGCATCGCATTTTGGAACGGGGAGGATTATGGGAAGGCGCTCGCTGCGGGAGCGAGTGAACAGCTGAGAACATGGCGGCGGCCAACCTCGTCGGCGGCGCGGAGAGCGGTTCCGTATGGTCGCCCGCAATTTTTTCCCGAGAACAAACGCGAGCTTTTATTGCCATCATAAGTAAGCGGAATATAGCGGAGCTGCTGGTGAGGGCGGTCCCCGTCCAAGCCTTGCGAAGTACGACTTGCGCGTCCGAAGGGGTCCCAAAGGCTTCGGCGCGAGTACGAACGACACCGAGAGCTCCGAGCACTGTAGAGCACTGCATGGTAGCGCAGAACGAGCAGCTCCTACCTCGGTGCCGTTCCTGGCTGCGCAGGAGCCTTTCGGACTCGGGGTCCGGTTGGTCCGGTATCAGTCAGTGCCTCCCAGGTCGTACCCAACTCAACGTTAATCACGGCACATGGTAGTGTGTTAATACTTCAAGATTTATAGTTTCTACCATTTTGATGAAGTGAATAAAAAAATGAAAAGCCGTTTACAACTCCCTGTAACGCCGAATTAGAGCGCAGCTCTTGAGGAGGAAGGAAGGGTACTGGGGGGTCACGTGACCTCGGGGAAGGGACTCACGTGACCTCGGGGGGGGGGGGGGGGGTCACGTGACCCCCAATGACGTTATCAGTGACGTCACTGATGGCGTCATCAGTGATGATGACGATGACGATGATGATGACGTCACTGATGACGTCATCGTCATGCGGCATGCGGATGCCGATGACGTCATCAGTGATGATGACGATGCGGATGCCAATGACGTCATCAGTGACGTCACTGATGACGTCATCAGTGATGATGATGATACGGATGCCGCTGACGTCATCAGTGACGTCATCAGTGACGTCACGCGTCCCATAATGCACCGCGCGGTTACGCCGACGGCGACGGCGACGCCGCTCAAGCCGGAAACGGGCGCCTAAGAGCTGCGCTCTAAAACGTACCTGTAAAAAGTAACTTCACTTAGTTACAAGTTACTGGAAAATGTACCTAAGACACAGATACAGATACCGAGAAATGAAAGTACCTAGGTTTGTACCTCAGGTACAACAAAATTAATTTTAAGGTAATATAAAGCACTTTCTTCAGATGTACACCTGAAAAGAATGAAATAATTTAATTCAAATGCCAACTTTTTCTTGGGTTTGCGGGATAATTACGATCTAACGTTAATTTACGAAGCCACATTAGTTGTGACCTGACTGCACGTAGATTCTTCAACGGTCAAGATGCATTGCTAGTCTTAATTTTTTTTTACAGTTCTCATCATTGCAACTTCCGTATCGTTTTAATAACTGCAACTAAGCGATTCCAAGTAAAAAGAAGGAAAACTTTTGTTCACATACAAATCAAGGCACAATGCTTTCGAAGAACACTATAATAACTCCTTTAGCCCATAGCACTTTTTTTTAACAGAAACGCTCGACGTAATTTTCTCACCGTAACGACCCGTCCTTGGGCAACGTGCCGCATTATACTTGCAAATATTAAATCCGAACATATCACTAAACTTTCAAAGCAACAGTTTAGGGTGTCAGTTGTATACCTATTTTCGACGAGATAGTGCCCTGCTTCTTATTTGTAGAAAATGTTTACATTTCTACGCTAGGATACCTGTTCAGTTAGATGCTCCGGTGCGACTCACTTTACAGTGCGAGTCGCACTTATCAACAGGAGAGCCAATCATACCTACTTGAGTCAAATATCGCCCAATGTATCTGCGCTTATTAACACTTTTGTTCGTGGTTCTTTGGGTGCTCGAGTATACAAGTGTTGAGCTCAGGATGCAATTTTTTCTCTGCAAACGTAGTTCCTTCGTCGCCAATATACATATTCTGTGTGACCCAAATAGTGACTCTGCGGGCAAAACCAAATTACATTCGCTCCGCTCACGCATGATCAGGGTTGTACAGCTTATATTAGACGCTCTATACCTATATTTGCCTCTTCTGACCTCCAAAAAACGCGTCCCGGTTGACCTAACACATTGGTTGTAATGCCATTGAAACGCACTCCCTTTGTTCGATTAGTCTAGCCATTACCATTGTACATGGCGAATGGTGGATGGTGGATGCGCAATACGGTACAACCGAGAAACACAGGCGACACTCTTGCTGGCAATATAAATGTGGTTATTGGTGAAAAAAACAAAAACGCTTCCTCTTGTAGTTCCCAGAAAACATATGCCAGGCCGAATAGCTTCTGGACGAGGCATAATGGCTCTTGCCATATGAACGAAGTAACATTTGGGTCACCCAACCCAATTGTATCTAGCTCATTGAAGCGACGTAAGAGTAATCGCTCTTAACAGTTGGCGCACTAAAAGACGTATTACTCTCGATGGCATCTACAAAACAGATAGGAATAAAGCGGATCAAAGGAACCCCAGAACCATTATAATGAAGCGATGTATACATTAATTTCACCGCCAGCAAGTCGAATTGCAAATATATTGTTTGTTCTCAAAACCAACGACGGCACCAATCCTTAACGGGCATTTCTGACCGAGGCTTTTTATCGTCCTTTAGGCCCCGCTTCTTCGGAAGCCGTTGGAAGACAGCGAGTGCGCGTCAAATCAATGCCCGCCCGAAATAAAACAATCGATGGCCACACATTGGAGCAGGCACGCAAACACGAGGCACACGAAGGGAAAAAGCCGGACAGCGCCAGGAGTGAACGTCCCTGCCAACACTAACCGCCATATTTTATTTACTCGAGGCTGCTGCCGGCCGCGCAAGACCCGACCACGCCTCAACGAGTACGTGGTGGAGAACGTCGTCTCGAGACGTCGGATCCCCCTCCCCAAAACTTGGGCTTAAAGGGGGATCGCTGACCGATAGGGTTCGATTACCACTACGAGTCGAACAGCCGTGTTTGAAACCTCAGTCGATGCAATTTCAACGGCTGAGCCTAACCGAATTTTTTTAACAGAAGAAGAAACCCTTCTGATAAATGCTCGATACTATAGCGACTATTTTTCTGGATATCAACCGACCTGACCGTCTTGACAATAGAATCGGGTCAAGCAACATTGGCACTCGCCAGGGCACGACGAGTGTGATTGGTTCCGAGTCCTCGCCGAGCGCTGACGCAACCTTCGTTGTTCATACGAGCCGAGCCGAGTTCGTGCCTGGAGCAGTCCTCGTGTCCAATACATGCCAGAGCATAAACAATGGAGGTCAGGCAATGGTGCGCACTTTTCAAAATGCTTTATTCTCATCGTGTTTCAAGAAAACAGAATCACACCAAACTAGCATTGCTTCGAGCTCTGCAATAAAATATTGTACGGTTGCTTACACAGCTGTCTTAAGAATGAAAACCAGTGGACCCACTCGTTTTCGTCATCACACGCGCATGAAATTGTATTGGGTTTTTGAAGGGATACCGAACTGAAACTTGGATTTCGCAAAATAAGGCTGCAGAAGCGTTGAACGGGACGCTACGAACTTCAAGGCAACACTCAAACTTCGATATCTCAGACGGATGGCCGTTCTTTTGGAAGAGAAGGGCTCGATCGAGCGAGGGCTTTGACGTCACAATTCTCCTGGAACAGTATGAGGGGAAGCGGCCCCGCTTCCCCTTTTAGTATATTTAAAGAAGAGCGTCTGGTCGAAACGTCGTTCCCCTACTTTCCTCTGGCACTTCTCCTTCCCTTCATATCCCTACTAATATACTAACCGTGGCCGGCAGAACCACACATCTTCAGATTCCATAGTTCAGCATTGGATGTCTTTGGTTCTCCTATGCATTGAGTTGGACAAGTGACTCTCATGGTTCCCATGTTCAAGTGACTCTGATATTTCGACTGAGCTGCGTCGTCCTTTTCCGCACTGGGAAGAAAATTTCAACGAGGCTTGTTTTGAGTTCAGACAGTCAAACGCTGTATAATTTTCCATACAGAGGTGGATACGGTTTTACCTTGCCCATTATTAGTACCAAGAGAGAGAAAAAAAAAGGATTTTGTAAGCTCAAATCAATGCCGCGCTGCGTCACAAAACCCTACAGCGTGCGTACTAAATGCCTCCTTTCAAAAAAAAAAAAAAAAACTTTCACAAAGCCACCTTTATTCGCTAGAACCATCGACACGAGCTACCTCCCCATAATATAACACGGAGCTATCAGTTATCCAGCCCTCGACACTTGGCTAGGTACTTGTACCTTCGTAGTAGGGAGGGGCGGTTAACATTTTTCCGCGGTTGAAGTTAACCGGCTTCGAGCAAACGGGCCCTGGAAAACAATGAAGGCGGCCCCCGCGATTCCTTTTAGCACGTGACGTACGCATTCAGACTCGCGCATATCGATGTCCGTGTGGAGGCAAAGTTCGAGGACATCCTCGAAGTATGAGGTATACGTATGTTGGCCTGGTTGTTGCCAAGACTCAAGTGTCATGTTCGCGTTCTCCTTCGGCTGGTTGAAGTGCCGAAGATGTCTTTCAGCTTGATTGTAAGCGCATTACAGACGAAACTTCAGTCAGGTAGGATGCCCCGTTGGCTAGTTCAGTAGCACCTATAACAGGTGGGACACCTGTTATAGGTGCTGACACAATCGAAACTCTCGAGCCAATCTTCTACGTCCTCATCGAGCAGACCAGCAAAAACTCTTGGGACTCTACCAATTGCGAATGATTTCAGCGCGGAATAGGAGGGATTGGGTCCGGCGTGGGGACTTTAATCGTGGCGGTGGTGGACGTCCTCGCGGGTGGTGGTGTCATCAGAGATGTTTCAGCTGTCGTCGCCGTGATGGTATTAAGCGTGCGGTTATGAAGCTCCATTGTCTTAGCATTGATTCATAAGGAGGGCGGTGTCAGTATGGGGTCAAGAAGACGTGCCTTCACCTGTCGTGTGCGACACCAAGATTTGAGTGCTCAAAACCAGAGTTGTCAGGAAGTGCCAGAACGATCTTTATGTCTCGCGCGCCCAATGTTCACACGAATGCCCAAACTGAGTGGTTCTCTCTTCCTATGACATCCTGTCTGGCTTCTCATCTCGCCAGTTGAGTTGTTAATTATGTTTTCTCCTCCTTTAAATCACCACTCTCCGTAAAGGTTTGGTAGTCGTGATGCTCTCCTACTTCGTGTTCTGGTTGTATAAGGGTCGCTGTCCTGCTGGCTGCCTGCTTGAATCTCCGTAGGTGGTTCCGCGTGCGTCGTACTGTCCCTCGGTCAGTTTCCACGAGGTACGACCGCGGCAGTTCGGGTTGCTTCTGTAGAATTCCTTTCTAGGCTGCACCCGCGTGGATCCAAACTGAGGAGTGGGGCCTCAGCTCCTCGCAGTCTTTTGTACGAAAGAAAGTCTGGGACCACTCCGTGCCGCCTGCATCCATCTATCGCCCAACTGCTGCTGTTCCGTGACCGAGCTCACGTGCTCGTGCTGCCCAATTCCCTCATCTTTGTTTTACTCAACTCCTCCTACGGCCGCAGCAGGAAAAGTTGAAGCCGCCACAAGCAGATGCAGAAGCTAAACAGGGTGGCATGATTTCGCACCGTTAGAAAGGCGAAGCACACAGGCCAATAAGAAGGAGGTGGTAATATTCCCAGTTCATGTTGAACCGTCGTAGTGTTCCTGTGCCATCCACCCTAGAAGGTGGATGTACAGCTAGATGGCGAATTTGTCCCCTCGCCACTTTCCAATACACGTCCGAGTCGATAAGTACGTTAACAACTGTGCCGCACTGTAAACTCGGTCAGAAGACGTCAACAATCATGAACCCTCCTCTATGTAGGCGATTCAGAAGGTCGCAGTCGAGAGGGGACGTTTTCACGATGTAGAGTTCAGGCACCTCAAGTGCATCAATTGCAAAACTGCTTGTGCTGTACTGGCTTTGAAGACTCAAAACTATACGAAGACAGCAATAATTTTTTGGTCGTATATTGTTTTCAAAAGTTAGATGATGACATCGTCAGTGCCAATGACTGGACTAAAGAGCCTTTCCGGAATCTCTCGTTTTATTAAGGTTTACTGAGTAGCTGTGTAGCAGAACCGGGAGACTCTCGTGCTGATTGTAGGAGCGCTGGTCACGTGAGTGTCTGGGGGAACTCCCAGTTCCCTTTGTGCTTCACGGACAACGGTGGAGCTGTTTCTTATTGTGTCTTGAGGGAAGCGCCATATGTCGCAGAGGGTAGTACGGTCTGGTCCATTGCAGGTGCTGCACACCAGTCGTCTCGACGTACAGCAATTACGTGCCAGATTATTCATCTTCCCGCACTGGAAACAGCATCTGGCAGCTCTCAGTACGTTACGTTTCGTCTCAGAACGAAACGTAACGTTAGAGCCGCAGTCCTGCCGTTGATACCCCACACTGCTACAAAGTGGACACGACCCGAGTTCTGGCAAGGTTGTTCCAGCGTGGAGTGCGAGGGTAGATCGGTTTATATTGTTGGACGACTGTAGTCCACGGTCTCCTCGTTTCTTCTTGCGGTGGTTGAGGTGAAGTCAACTAAGGTTCCCCCTACTGGAAAAAATTATTTGAATTTATTTATGATATGGTTATCGGACACATTCATATCAAAACTTACTGGGTATTTCATATCAGTTGCATGTGTCGCATATATGTTTCAGCTAGGCTAGGTGGCGCTAGATACCATCCAATTTGTGTGCTACAAAAAAAAATATTTTTATTTGCTCACGCCACCATTACGCTTCGGGCCCTTCGGGAACCTTTATTATACGCATGCAGATAATTACGCATACCACTAGGATCAGCTGAACATATACAGTGAGCGCATACACATACACGACACAACAAATATGAGTACAACAGCACACCCGATAACTACTTCTGAGCTGTGCGTTTCCGAATTTTATACAGGTCGTTTTTAGGTGCGGATTTGTTTGGGTGATCACCTAAGCAATAAATAATATTCCCAGCATGATGATTTTTTGTAGCGTGAGCTACACTGGCCGAGGTTGAGCAGTTTTGCGTGGCTCCTGGAGAGCCGTGCTGCGCATGCGCGAGGAGCAGTGACGTCACACGGCGCACAGCTGGCGCAAAAAAGTCAAATTTGGGGGTTTTACGTGCCAAACCAACGACGGGCATCTGGCACGCCCCAGCGGAGGACTGAGGATTAATTTAAACCACCTGGGGATCTTTTGACGTGCCACCGAAAGCTCGGTTACACGGCGCCTCCTCCGCAATAAGCCTCCGTCAGATTGCGGGCACCTCGGCCGGGATTCGAACCCACCAGATGGGGATTCGTAGGCCAGCGCTCTCGCCTCGGAGCCACCAAGGCGGCTGCACAGCTGGCACGCCGGAGCCGCCATGCGCGCCTCGGCGGTCTGCGCATTCCAGAGGAGTGACGTCATAGCGGCGGCAGACGCACTGGCGCCGCCGCGTGCCTAGCTGTGCGCCTCCGTTGCGCAGTAGCCAAGTCTGACGCTGCACCGGATCCGCTTGATAGCGCCTCTCATTTTGTGCGCGTGCGCAGAGGTATCAGTGGGGGTATACGTATAGCGGGACGTTTGCCAGTGTGGTATAGCCATGGAGAAGGAGAGCGAAATTGCTGCTCAGCGGCGCAGAAGAGCGGAGAACCTTAACTCATCGGATCGCGAAGTAGTCACATAATGCGTATACCGTGTGTGTGTCATTGAAGCAGCAGTAAGCATGATAATCAAGCTAATCCTAGACAACCAGAAAAGCTAAGAATAACCAGCTGAACCTAAGCTCACGCTACGTATATTCTGGCATAGCCGAGCTAAGCCACTGCATTTTTTTTTTCAGTAACGTCATACCTTTGAGAGTATTTTGAACGGCTCAGGGCATGAATCTTTTAAAAAAAAAGTAAACGCCCATGCCGTAATTATTTGAAAGCCAATAAATCAAGCCGCTCCGCTGCGGTTCCAAGCCACGCGTTTGCTTCCCCGCGCGTCACGTCGTATACTGAAAAAACTAGATGAATTTATTTCTGATATGTATATTGGACATATCAATATAAGTTGGCATATGTAGCATAACAGTTCTTCTATGTCGCATATCACTTTTAGCATATTTCATATCAGTTTCATATGTCGCATTTCAATTTTTTTATATTTCATATCAGTTCTTATATAGATTCTTATAATTTGCGGCTCTCTATATGGATTCTATGAAACTTCATTATTATATTAGAATCAAGTGTGCCGGGGATACCGCTAGCGGACCGAGCACTACTCAATTCGGTAAATGATTTTCTTTTTTGGATTTTTCGGTGAAACAAAAAAAGTCATTTGGAAGGCACCTCTTTCGGACATAATTCAGGACAACGGCGTGCTGCGTAGATGAGATGTCCAAGGCTACAAGGCAGCTCGCGCGGAACTATATACAGTCAAAAAGATGGCGCAGCTGCGCGACACTCTTGGAGCTGTCGACTGCCGACAGTGCAAGCAGTTGGTCAATGTACTCGTCTTCAAGTAGATTGAGACACCCGAATCGTTCGAGAAAGGTTTTGATGGCGAGCTCATATACTTCGTCTGAGAGCCTCAACCCTTCCATTGTCTTCTTTGCTGGCCCTGTTCGATACGTTTAGAGGTACTAGAATTTTTCGATGCACGGGAGCTCGTCGTTGTCATGAATTGTAGCTCGAAAATGGTACCAGAACCCTTGACAGCCCCGCAAGTTCCGGAAAAGGAAAGTATCTGAAGCTTTGGCAGAGTGACGATACGCAGGAGTTGTCGAGCCGGTGTATACCCTACTACTTGGGCGACGCTTTGCCTCTGGTCAACTATGGTGGTACTGTTGTAGTGCGCCAGCAACCAAGCTTTCCAGACCGTCATCGTCAAGTAAATAGCTGATATGCTTGTTCAGGTCTGTGAGCTAGGTTTATTTCTGGACAAGAAATTTAAGATTTCACTGCAGAACGATTGGGTCGAGATCGGTGTCACGCGGAAGATCGGCCAGCACGTTCAGGGTACGCGTCACAGCCGAGCGGACGACCGCCCGTGTTCTATTGAGGCGGTTTATGGATCGATTTCGGGGTGCGGCAGGAACGGCCCTCTAAATTCCCTGAGTTTCAGCACCTGTGTGTTGAAAGAAAGACCAGGACAACTCCGTGCCACCTGCATCCATTTATGGTCGAACTGCCGTCATTCCGGCATAAAGTAATATGGTTACGCGTAAAAAGTGGACACTCCTATAGGCCCAAGCGGCCAATCAGGCCGCCAATGCGCGCTCCCAGTGGCCATTGTAGACCCAAATAATTGAATCGAGGCACGGAAGTAAACTGATTAAATGGACGGATAGTCAATTTTAAAGGTATTGTGTGTATCAGGCAGCAGCCTGAGCCATCTAGTGTACCGCGACTATTTTTCTTATGCTAGTACTTTAATTTCAACTGGAGTTACTCTACAATTGTATTAAATGCACTATATTACTCGATGTAAATACTACTCCAGACAAAGATCTCGTGCACAAAATCATTTCCGGTTAAAACTGACTTTACAAACCAGGAGACCCATTTGAAAGTTTGTGTCCTAGAGCTGAAGCGTACCGCTAAAGGCTTGACCGTTCGATCTCCTCTTCAATAGTTCGGTCGGTTTTTGTGAATTTAGTTGCGCTAAGCTGCCACGGCCTTTTTCCCCCGCAATGCTTCGTGTGCCAGATTATGCGCAAAAAAAAAAAAAGAAAAAGGAATGAACATTATTAGTAAACCTTGAAATCCTGACCCCGCGGAACAGATTACAAATGTGACAGGCGAACTTCGGCACTAGAATGGACGTTCGGGGTTCATATGATTGCCCCACCGAGAATTCCTGAGTTATACCCGCAGCCGTAGCGTAAACACAATGCGGTTCGAAGGCGCGTTTGTGTTTTGTAGCGGTTTCATTCTTAGATGTTTTTTTTTTTTTTTTTTTTTTTGCCAGTCGCAGTCTCTCAGCATAAGGTAGCGATCGAAACCTAAAGTACCTTTCCGCCAACAAAAAGCAACGAGCGGGAAAACCGGCGCACACGCCAACCGCCTCTCCGCACGTACATGGGATAAAGCGTCGGACTCGGGGCCGGCGCAGAGCAGCTTCATGGACGGCGATACCTCTACCCGGGGAAAACTGCACTTTCGCCCTTTCGCTTCCCGCCCTCCTTCCCCCCATTGATCTCGGCAGGCGGCGACCCGATCTCGTGGAGACGGATTAGGGCGTCCGAACGCGCCAGACGGGACACGGCGCGTCGGTCGCGGTTCTCGGGCCGCCAGCCGCCGGCCTTCTACAATTCCCACGCTCAACCTCGGTCGTGTGCCAACTAACGAAACTCTAACGAAAACAATGTTCGATTACTGTTATCATCGAAATAACGCACACCGTACTAGCGGTACAAGAACGAAGGTAGAGGAATTAGGCCAATATTCAATTTAAATTTTACTTCCGCGTACATTCTTCTTTTTTTTATTTTTAAGAGAGCGATACAAAAATTACTTTTATGGCAATTTTATCTCCCAAAACAAAATTCCTAACCCATTTTGCGTGCGGGTGCACCAAAAGGGGATGGGCCAACGGGTGGTTTGAGTGGAAATGCAGCAAGTGCGTTTCAGTTTGTACTGGAGCTCGAGGGCTAACGCCCTATAATCGAGCCCGGTCGAGGTACTCCGAGTGACAATGTCCCCGTGATTGGAACTTAATCTTACGAGCCAGCCAACTTCCGAGCTTGAATAAGTTAACACCCGTGCAGCTCCTTTCTAACACCGTACAAGGGAAGTTACATTTTGCAGTATTGTTTCGCTCATGCATTTTTATTTGCTACGAAAATAATAAACTGTTTATTAAAAAGAAACTGTCAAGTCCCACCGAGACACATCGACAGGCCAAAGGAAGCAACTTGGTCTCAGACAAGAACCACCCAGCTTTTCACAACGAAGGACCAGCGAACCCTTACTCCATCGTTCAATGTTTTTGTTCTAGCTCCTGTAATTCAACTTTTGACACCATGTCGTTGGTGTCGTTCCCTACTAAAAGAGCTCTTGGTAGCTTCTTGCAAAAACGGCATATTTCTTTACAATCCTTCGTCTCTTCCTTTTTCTATCAAACCCCTGCCTACATCCAGTGGAAGGGCCTTCCGCGACCTTCCAACAACTTTTGTTTTAGTATTACAGCCCTTCGAAGAATCCTCTCTCATCTTATGTACATAGACATAAACGTCGAAGCTGCCCGCTCGCGCTACTTCCACAGTCCGCGTTGTCAGTTTGCGAAGGAAATGTTATCGCAGTTAACTACCACCTCACGAGTCTGTTAGACGTCGGGTTCACGATAGTGGGTTCATGAGTTCGATTCCCCCTGAGGGACGTTCGGAAATATTGTCTGTTTCTCAATATATCTCCACATCACAGTCCCGCGCATGCGCATTCGTTTCGTCGCTAGCAAACAGGACGGAGACGAGTGTACGTGGGCTTTGCTTAGCAATGCTATCGCATGAAACAAAAATAGAAAAGTAAAAAAAGAGAAGGTCTGGGCTCTACGAGAAGGTTTCTTCTGCTGCAAAAAGCTTCAAAAGCAACAAAACTATAGAAGAAAAAAACACAACTATTACATGGTCTAGAACCCACGCTGCCACACACTTCGCTCCTTCCTCGTTTCTGTTCGTAAAATCTAGAGAGCTGGCTACGTGATAAAAATTTTGACACAGAGACAATGAAGCTCTTTCCCTTTAAAGCCTTTCTACGGGCGCCTCCATTAGCGATTTCCATCTTAAAAGCCGACGTGGAATATATACAAAGGCGAAAATATCGTGTGCCAACTGGAAGGGCTCGAATCAGTGCTAGGAGACTGGTACGCGTAGACAGCTTTCTCTGCAGATTCGTTGGAAATGGCCTGCCCAGGACGCCGCTAAAAATGGAAGGAGCAGTGATACATATACTCCGTTTTATGCCTATCGTACATTACTAGCCCCCGACTTAACTTGCGTTTCATTTCCGCAAGATCGCGTGCAAGTGAGAAGCTACGTTAAAACGCGAGTCAAGCGTTCCTGCAGCTGCTTACACAGCGTTGAAGACAGTTATTGAGATAGATTTCGGAGTAAACATGCACACCCCATTTCACAACGTTGCACAGAACACCTGAGGTGAAGCATCGTTCCAAACTATACAACATATGTGTCTTTGTACTTATGTAATTGTTAATGTTATCGTTTTCGTATATATGCCTATGTAACAATCTGAACTTTGACGTCGTTTTGATGGAGGCACTGCGAAGTAAATAAAATAATTAGTAAAAAAATATTATTTGTTACACTTTTTTGTGAGAAGCCTTTAACTTTCGATATTGCAAATTAGTTAGAGACGGTCAATAGCCAGAGAAGAATCAGTTAAACAGTTTCCATAATTGTTTCAAATCAGTTAAATGTATATTTAATTATTATGTTGCTTTTTGGAATAATATTCTTATTTTATGTTACGCCTATACCCTGAAAACGTTTCCATCCCTCATGGTGTAAATCAGCTTGTCCCGGGGTCTACACTCTAAGCGTGTTAAAGCCCAATCATAAACAAGCGGCAGCTGGTAGGAAAAGGTTTACCGACGTCCCCAGGTCATTTCAACAGAAGGCTATCACCGTGAGCGGATTGAGACTTTCTCACTGAGTAAAACTATGGGACAAATGCGGGGCCCTGATTGGCCTAGTTCAACGTCCAGCGCTTTCGGAAGCAGCGAGTGACCGTGCCTTTCAAGGTCGTTGTTTGAGGTAAGACGGCTCGTGACAGTGAACCGAGCAGGGAACTCTGAGTCACCAGGAGGAAAACGGGCAAGTGTGGCGTTCACGCGACTTACCATGACGACCAACCAGAACGACAGCGACACGATGGCTGGCGATATTGGGGGTAAACAACAGCTTCGGTGATCAAAACAACACTGCCGTGCGTTCTAAAAACAGCCGGCGGCCCTACGCAAAGAAAAAACATTCCGAGGACACCTAAGCATTGCTAATGAGTTGTGAATGCGAAAGCATGCTCTCGCAGGTTGCTTTTCCGTTGAAAACCATTTTTTTTTTTTTTGCGAACGAATTGCGAGACATTTGGGCTTTGCCCTGAGCACCCGTCGACAATATACATGACAAAAGAAAACATTTCAGTCAACCGGTGTTTGGAAATGTCAGACATTGGTTGACCGAGGTATTTTTTTACCATTGTTACGAAGACCGCGCGTATGTCGCGAAATGCGGGGTCACAAGTTGGAACTCTCTCAGTTTCGCATAAGTTTTAATATTCGCGCCAAACTCGTCAAAGTATTAGTTACAAATATGCATGACTGGTTCCCAACCTCCCGACCTTCGTTTGTGAAAAGTCCGGGCAAAGCCCGTGTTGCAGTCGCTGCGGGTCGTCACAGTAATCGTTCCATTTTCACACAACGAGCAACACTTTACTATTTACACCACTGAGAATAATACATCGACATTCGAAAGCTTGCAAAGCCAAAACACGTTCAATCGTTCACGTTCCGTCGTCGTTCTTCTTTCTTTTCTTCCCCGTTTTTTCCGTACCCACGTGCCTGGGCATCTTAGCAGACTTCTCTCTTTTCTGCTTCTACTCCCTGTTCGTCTAACGCCAACAGAGGTTTATCCGACGTTAGTTGCAACACACTCCCCACCGAATGGGTTCGAATCCATTCTAAGTTTCAGTTACTTCTATTAGATAAAGCAATTGTACCGGTCGTTTCAGCAACAATCCCCTGTTTAAACTCACGACACATGAACGAATATTTCCATCCCGACCCAAAAACACTTCTTGAATCCTGCCCATCTTCCACAGCAAACGTGGAAGCTGCTCCTTAAGCAGGACAAGCTGTCCAACCTCAAGGGGTGTGGATTTCCGTTGCTTTCTTTCATAGGCGGATCGGAGCTCTCTCAGATACTCCGATCGCCACGTCTCCCAAAATCTGTTAAGAAGCTCCTTCCTGCGTCTCCAAAGCTGGCGGAGCACCTCAGGTGACGAAGCGAAGTCTTTCTCCTCCGCCACCGGAAGCGCCGTCAGCCTTCGTCCCGTGAGGAAGCTTGCAGGAGTGAGCGACTTGCCCTCGTCGATCCCATTGTAGACAAAAGTGAGAGGCCGTGAATTTACCACGGCTTCAATCTCGCACAGAACTGTGTGTAATTCTTCCGAGTCCAAACATTCCTTACCGATCACTTTCCTGAGCCCAACTTTTACCGATCGGACGAGTCGCTCGTAGAAGCCTCCCCACCATGGCGCCCGCTCAACAATATAGCGCCACTCAATATTCGCGTTGGCGAAGTGGTCTACCACTTCTGGGTGTCGGAGCGTCTTCCAGAGTTCGGTCAAGTCTTTGGATGCCCTCTTGAAGGACAGCGCATTGTCCGAGTACACGATGCGACACAAACCTCTTCGCGACACGAACCTTCGGAACGCAAGCAAGAAGCTTTTTGTCGAGACGTCCGGCACGAGCTCCAAGTGCACCGCGCGCGTGACGGCACAGGTAAACAAGGCAATGTATGCCTTATGCGTGAGTTCATTTTCCCGCACGTAAATCGGCCCCGCAAAGTCTATGCCGACCACCTCAAAGGGGTCCGCCTGCGTGGTTCTCGCACCCGGCAAAGGTCCCGTTGGAGCACTGGCAGAAGTGGCATTGAACCTCTGGCACGTAACGCAAGCATGCACTACCTTCTTCACCAATTGTCTTCCGCGGATGATCCAGTACCTCTCGCGAAGCTGCACGAGAGTGTCTCGTGTCCCCCCGTGCATCATCTGTCGGTGAGCTTCGATTGTCAGCAAGGTGGAATACCGATGTTCGTTGGGCAGCACGATGGGTTCACGTTCATCGCGAGTCAGGTTTGCTGATCGGATACGGCCTTTGATTCGGAGCACTCCATCTTGGTCAATGAATGTTTGGAAATTTCGCAAAGCTGAACCAGGCGGCGCTGCCTTTTTTCCAGCGGCACAACGAATCTCGGAGGCAAACGCCGAGCTTTGTGCCTTCTTTATCCAAACGGTTTGTGCTGCTTGTATCTCCTCGGCGCTCAGCGATCCAGTATTTTTGATTGGTGATCGAAGGTTATGGACAAACCGAAGCACCCAAACTGTTGTTCGGTGTAGTCTCACAGCCGAACTGAATCTCGAGATGTCGATGAACTCCACGGACGTGTCTGCAGGTACTAAAGTGACTACAGCTTTCGAAGCTTTCTCCTCGAGCTTGTCGTGGGAAAGCACCCCAACAGTTTCTTCGGGTCATTCGGTTTCTGGAAGCTGTAACCAACTTGGTCCGGTCCACCAGAGCGAAGCAGAAAGCAGTCGATCAGCTTTCAGCCCTCGGGTCATCAAATCTGCGGGATTTTCCTTACCCGGGCAGTGGTGCCACTTTGCGTCCCCTGAGTTTGTATCTCCAGTACTCGGTTTTCACGAACATTTTCCATCTGGAGGCCTCTCCTCTTATCCAGTGCAAAGTGATCATCGAGTCCGTTCAAAAGTGAACTTCGTCGACCTGGATGTCGAGGCATGTCTTTACGTACTTCAGTAGTCTCAATCCGATCAAGCTTGCCATGAGCTCCAGTCTCGCCAAGGAAATTTCCTTCAGGGGGGCGACGCGGCACTTAGCGAGCAAGATTGTCGCCTTCTTCGTTCCGCTGTCGTCAGTTTAACAGAGGAAAATAATCGATCCATAGGCAGAAGAGCTGGCGTCCGAGAACACATGCAACTCTCTGTGTCTGATGATTTCGCTCAGTCCGCTGTCGTAGTACCTGGGCATGTTGATCTGACCCAGTTTAGTGAGCTCGTCGCACCAGCTGTCCCAGTCTCCCATCAGTTCACGCGGCAGTGCATCATCCCAACGCAGGTTCCGCTTCCAGATCTCTTAAAACAAGATCTTGGCTCGCACCACGAAAGGAGAGAGGAAACCGAGTGGGTCGTAGAGTTGCGCCGTGGTCTGAAGCACGAATCGCTTGGTGTTTCTGCGTTGGCTTGTAAACTCGACCACCTGTTCTGTTGTAAAAGACAGTTTGTCTTCGTTCGACTTCCACGTTATACCCAGCACTTTCACCACTCCCGTCAGTTGTCCAAGGGCTCTCTCTTCGGATCCGTTGTCCTCCAGCATTTTCTTTAGGACCGAGCTGTTGGAGCCCCACTTATGAAGCTTTATCCCAGCTGCCCCAAATATTTCGGTCGCCTCGGTGTAGAACTTCTGGGCCGCCTCCTCGCTTCCTGTGCCGGTCAAGAGGTCGTAAACATATACTGATTTTTTTTCAGTTTTTTTGCTGTTTGTGGGAACTGGCTTTCCATAACGTCGTAATGGTGCTGTAGGGTTGCTCCCAATAGGAAAGGACTGCATGTGGTACCGAAGGTTACCCTTGTCATACGCCAGACCTCGACGTCTGGGGTAGGTTGGTCTGGGTGAGGCGGCTCTTTATACCAGAGAAACCGCAAGGCGTCGCGGTCCTCCTCGTGTACACCGATCTGAAGGAAGGCCTTCTCGACGTATGCAATTAGTGCTACCCGATGGTGCCTAAACCTCAGGAGTAGGGCCACCAGGTCTGGATTCAGGTTCGGGCCGCCTTTCAAGGTTGTCGTTCAATGATCTGGAATTCGGTCCGTGCGAAGAGGCGTCGAACACGATCCTCATTTTTGTCGTGCTGCTACCCTCTCGTAGAACAGCTTGGTGTGGCATATAATAAACACGTCCTTCGGAACCGTTTCTGTGTTCAACCTTCTCGGCCATCCCGTTATCTGCGTACAGCCGGATAGCCTGGTCATACCTTCGCATGAGGTCTGGGTTTTTGCATAGCTTCCTTCGTAGACTTTCGAGGCGCTTCCATGCCACATCTCGGTTGCATTCTAGGTGCACGTCTGTTTTCCAAGGGAGGCCAACCTCGTACCTTCCCTTCGTCATGGTTATGCTTGTTTCAAAGCGTTGCATGATGTCATTATCTGACCGATCTCGGTCCGCCTCTTCGAGTACTCCCACACTTTCAAGCTCCCAGAATCTCCTCAAGATTGATGGCTCTTGTTCGTCTACAGCAGATATGAGCACTAGCACCTGGGAACAGCTGACAGTACCGGAAGTCAACTGTGTGGATCCATGTATTGCCCAGCCAAAGGCGGTTTCCACTGCGGTGAGGCTGTTGCTCAGTTTTTGGATCCTTCCTGTTATACATTCCCAGTAATGTTCCGATCCCAGTAGTATCGCTACACTGCCACAGTCCAGTCCGTTCAGGTCATCACCTGAAGTAAGCCCAAGCTCTTCCATTTTTCCAATAACGTCCCGCTCAGGGCTAGGGAGTTCTTGCTCCGTGATGGAATGTGACTCGAGGGCGTCGATCTGGTATTTTTTGCCACTGTTTTGGTTGCGCAGAATCACTTGGACTCTGCGGTACGTTCGTTCCCTTTTCTTGCCTCCGAACACTCCGACAGTCAGGATCTCGGTCCCGAGCAGTTTGCAACCGAGACTCCTTGATAGCTCTTCCGTGATAAGGGAGCGCTGGCTGCCACTGTCAAAAAAAAAATTCGAGCTCGTTTTTTTCTGTTTTTGCCTTCCACCCACGTGGTAACCGTTTGTAAGAGTACTGTCGGCTTGTTTTCCTCCTTTACATGCAGGCTAACTTGTGCTTCGTCTTTCTTTTGCTTTGCGTTCGATCCGTCGGCAGATCGTCTCGGAGTATAATCTGGGTCGCACATGCTGGATGTATGTCTGCCTCGGCACTTGTTGCAGCAGGGTGTACCTCGACACATCCTTGCCATGTGCCCCACTTTCGTGCACCAAAAGCGTCTCTGGGCGTGTTGTAGCCTGCGCTTCTTTTCAGCTAGCGTTATCCTTGAGTGGCAGTCGGGTGTTCCATGCTCTTTTGACTTGCAGAAGAAACATTCGAGGCCTTCCACAACACCATGCAGAGCCGTAGCAGTAGAGGTTCGTGGCTTGTCGAGATTGGTAGACTTCTTCTGCGCCTCGCGCTTGGTGAAATGGGGTGTAGATTTACCACCAACATCTTCTGGCTGTTCTTTAGATGCCTTTTCCTGGCTCTCCACCTCGATGTGCAGAAACTCGAGGAGAGTCCGAAGTGCTGTCAGATGTGTGCGATTTGTGGTAGGTTCCAAACTTGTCTGTGACGCTGGTCCAGATCTACTGGCGGTGGCACTCTCGGCTTCCCACTGCAGCGTATTTCGGTGGTATTCGATGGTCATTTCTCTTGGGAGCGCTCGAAGGAGCACTGGGTAAAGCATCGAACAGTGGGATTCTTCGCTCACGCCCAGTGCCTTAAGACCCCGGATGCGAGCTTGAAGAGTATCATACAATCGCCGCAGGATTCTGACGTTGCGCTGAGGTGGAACACGTTGTATGTCCATGAGGCTCTCCATGTGATCCTGGATTAGCACTTCTTGATTCCCGAACCGCCTTTGTAGAAGATCGATGGCGTCCGCGTAGCACTCTGCTGTGGGCTGCAGTCCATCGATGGCTGCCGCTCCATCCCTTGTTAGTGCCGCCTTTAAGTAGTTAAACTTGTCGCATGGTGTCAAGTCAGGGTTGCGGTGGATTGCGGCATCAAACTGGTTCCAGAAAGGCAGCCAGTTTTTCAGCTGTCCGTTGAACTTGATCAGTTCCAGCTTTGGAAGTCTGACCTTCCTTGATGTTGATGCTTCAAGTCTGTCTCCGTTTTCGTTCAACTGACTGTCACTGGCGGAATGCCCCGATCCCGTGGAGCGCCTTAACCGGCTCTTCAGCTTGGTTAAGTATATGACGATCTTGTCTGCGTACTCAACGACTTGCGCGAATTCCACATCTCCGTCTTGTATTAAAACTTGTGTTTGGGCGAGTTGGTTCATACTGATTTAAAAGGTTAAAAAGCGCGAACAAAACAAGGACAATATAGACACCAAGACGACAGGACGAGCGCTAACTCACAACTGATTTTATTAGAAAAACACTGTCACTTTTATACACAAGATCATATGCCACACCTACACTGCAACCAATCACCACTCTCACAAGCAGCCATCTAGAAACATTACTTCTTTCTGGAGCAAAAAGAGGGAAGGCATGCTTATGCAGTTGTCATCGTTCCTTTTGATATAAAACGCCTCTATAATCTCTCTCTCGGTTTTATCTTTTGATTTCTTTAAAAACTTTGTTGCAGCCAAAAGAGGCTTACAGTCAGCACATCGCCTGCAGTGGTCGGCCAGGTGTTCACCCGCGTTGTTGCGCACAGAAAGATTATGCTCACGTGCCCTATCGTTAAAACAGCGGCCGGTTTGTCCAATATAAACTTTTCCACAGCTTAGTGGAATCTCGTATACAACATTGGTCACACATTCAGTGTACTGTACAGCGTGCTTCTTAGAGCAGAGTGCTTTTTTCTGCCGTGTAAGCATCGGACAGATTTTTGAGAGCTTACAAGGGGCCGAAAAAACAACATTTACATCGTATCTACTTGCTATCGTTTTAATGTTGTGAGACACTTTATGCCAATAAGGAATCACATGTACACGTCTTTTAACTTTATTTGTCTGGCTGCCCCCTTGTAAGTTAGTTCTTTTTATTTTTTTAAGTAGGCTCTCACAGCAGCTCGAAACTAGGTTAGGTGGGTACCCTACGTTTTCTAACCTTTTTACTTGCTGAGCAAAACTGGAGTCCATCTGATGTTTGCAACTTTTTGCAAGAGCTGCCTGAAGACAAGTTAACGCTATACCTCTCTTGACCAGTTTGGAATAGTGCACTTTTGTAAGAAACAAGGCTTTTCTTGGAACGCGGGCTATACTTCCAACAAACATGGTCGTCGGAAAACATGACCATAAGGTTCAAAAAACGAATGCAGTTCAGCACGGGCATCTCCCATGTAAACTTAAGTCCACCTGATGCTTCTTTAAAAATATCAACGATCCCCGCAACAACCTCATCCAAAGCCGAATTTGTGTCTAAAATTAAAAGATAATCGTCAACATATCTGAAGACTTTAACTACATGCCAATCAGGTAGGCATTCCAAAACTCGCCTGTCGATTGACGCTAAAAATATATTACATAAAACAGGGGCAACCGACGAGCCAATACAAAACACCAGATTTCTGTACAAAGAAACGCTCATTGTAACTGACGGCAGTGGACTGGAGGTAAAAGACCAACAACTCTAAAAATGTTCGCTACTAATGCCCGCAGAACTTTAAGAAAAAAGTAAGAAAAGAAAACATGACCTTATGGTCATGTTTTCCGACGACCATGTTTGTTGGAAGTATAGCCCGCGTTCCAAGAAAAGCCTTGTTTCTTACAAAAGTGCACATTCCAAACTGGTCAAGAGAGGTATAGCGTTAACTTGTCTTCAGGCAGCTCTTGCAAAAAGTTGCAAACATCAGATGGACTCCAGTTTTGCTCAGCAAGTAAAAAGGTTAGAAAACGTAGGGTACCCACCTAACCTAGTTTCGAGCTGCTGTAAGAGCCTACTTAAAAAAAAATAAAAAGAACTAACTTACAAGGGGGCAGCCAGACAAATAAAGTTAAAAGACGTGTACATGTGATTCCTTATTGGCATAAAGTGTCTCACAACATTAAAACGATAGCAAGTAGATACGATGTAAATGTTGTTTTTTCGGCCCCTTGTAAGCTCTCAAAAATCTGTCCGATGCTTACACGGCAGAAAAAAGCACTCTGCTCTAAGAAGCACGCTGTACAGTACACTGAATGTGTGACCAATGTTGTATACGAGATTCCACTAAGCTGTGGAAAAGTTTATATTGGACAAACCGGCCGCTGTTTTAACGATAGGGCACGTGAGCATAATCTTTCTGTGCGCAACAACGCGGGTGGACACCTGGCCGACTACTGCAGGCGATGTGCTGACTGTAAGCCTCTTTTGGCTGCAACAAAGTTTTTAAAGAAATCAAAAGATAAAACCGAGAGAGAGATTATAGAGGCGTTTTATATCAAAAGGAACGATGACAACTGTATAAGCATGCCTTCCCTCTTTTTGCTCCAGAAAGAAGTAATGTTTCTAGATGGCTGCTTGTGAGAGTGGTGATTGGTTGCAGTGTAGGTGTGACATATAATCTTGTGTATAAAAGTGACAGTGTTTTTTCTAATAAAATCAGTTGTGAGTTAGCGCCCGTCCTGTCGTCTTTGTGTCTATATTGTCCTTGTTTTGTTCGCGCTTTTTAACCTCCGTCTTGTTCCGAAACAAGCGGTTCGATGGCGGAGTCGACGTTGTTGAGTTGGCCCTGAGCTAGTGTCAGACGCTCGATGAGCATCTCCAGCTCAGCTACGTTCGGTCCTGGGGCCCTTAGCAACCCTTCCGCGTCGTTTACCAGTCGAGTTACCTGTGACCGGATGGCCTTGCGCTTTTTCTTGAGGACTTCCATTGTACGTGAAGAGTCACTCACGTTCCAGCTTCGAAGTATCCGCAGCGATGTCCATCCGGGTTTCGGCACCAAATTTTTGTTGCAGTCGCTGCGGGTCGTCACAGTAATCGTTTCATTTTCACACAACGAGCAACACTTTACTATTTACACCACTGAGAATAATACATCGACATTCGAAAGCTTGCAAAGCCAAAACACGTTCAATCGTTCACGTTCCGTCGTCGTTCTTCTTTCTTTTCTTCCCCGTTTTTTCCGTACCCACATGCCTGGGCATCTTAGCAGACTTCTCTCTTTTCTGCTTCTACTCCCTGTTCGTCTAACGCCAACAGAGGTTTATCCGACGTTAGTTGCAATAGCCCGTTTAAAAATTAGGATCTTCTTTCGAAACTTCGAAAGCCGTGTAACATTGATGCAATTCCATCCATCATATTGTTGTGGGCTGCACGGCGCGCTTCCGAAGGCGAGCATTCCAAGGATTCACGTGACGCCCTCAAATGCGCAGTAACCGGAAACTTATAATGCGCCATCACGCTGACATCGAACAGCAAAATGACAGAATAACGTCGTCTGAATACCTCCTGTGCGGTAGAAGAGCCCACACAACGAAACACGCACTTTTCTATTCAAGTGGTATTGCTTGGAAGGGCACATCATATTATTATTATAAATCATCATTCGGATGAGGTTGACTCCGTGGTCCGAGTGGGCAGAGGAAGAGAGGGGAAGGAGGCACATCATATAAATTATGTGCTCTTCAGCCCGATAATGTCTTTTGCACACGCTATGCTGTGACGAATTTTCAGCTGAACCGGAAGAGGACGTAACCTTAAAAACAAAATATATATTTATCGCAAACAAAATTATCAGTGCGATGTCATGGGGTTCGTTAGCAGCCAAAGTTACTCTCGCATGCAGGCTTCACGGGCTTCTTGCGTTGTTGGTCGCGACTAAAGCTAGAAAATACGCTACGCTTCTGAGGAACGGCACTTGAGCCGTCTAGCTATGGTGCCTGCAGCACTAGATTTTAAACCCCGTGTCACATATATGACAACCCCAAACTTCAATTTGACGTGCAGCGCACTGACGTTGAACCGAAGGTACCAAAGTTCACGAGCGGCTTGATAGCCGAGTTGTACAATTTATTAAAATACCTAATGTACAGTCAGCACGGAATGAAACCCGAACGCCGGAACGCGTGGCCATCGACACATGCTGCTCCACCTGGAGGACCCCTGAGAACTAATGAAAATGCGCCGGGATGCGAGGGTGCGGGTCCTGCTAATACCCCTGTCAGACGGGCACGTTAAATGACATTTAAGCAAAATGACATTACAGCTCGGCCAATGAGCGTGAGCGATAAAGAACCAGGATCACGTGAAGAACCAGGATCACGAGCTGATTCGCCGAGCGGTGAATGACATTCGATCAAAATGACATTTACTTTCCCGTCTGACAGGGGTATAAGATGTGCTCGACCCTCGCGGGGCGCATCTGTTACTTCCGCGTTTCGCCGGTGGCGCGCTGTAAGCGTCGTCACTCGGCGTTCTTTTGTGTCGCCGCACTGTCGCCCGGTCGACACCGGGCATCCGCTTAACCTGGCTATAGCTCTTTGTGATAGGCCTCGCACAGGCAGGGTGATGAATATATTCCGCTCCGGAATTGATATGCTTGGCATATCGGTGGTTACCAAAGAGAGCGTGAGCGAGCAATTTCTCGCTTTTTAGAAGCATCGACTAATAACCTCGCACGAAAACATGCTATTGCCTTTAAAAACGGAGGCATCCGCGTCCGTCTGCTGCAGCATTTTTTTTTGTCATAAAGAGTATGGCTGTGCCAATAAACGAATTTTATTTCACGTCTATGACGTTTCACTATTTCTCAGAAACCGCGTGTGCCACGTTAATCACCGGAGCCCCCGCGTGGTTCCGGTGAGACGTCATCAAGCACTAGGGGTCTTTTGTGCACGAAATGTTTCACCTTTCATTTCGCCCTTGCGATACACAAAGTGATAAATAATGACAGCGCTGAAGAGATATCGCTGGACATCCAATACACAAAACGATAAATAATGGGTGCGCTGAACAGATCGGACCAGGATCTGCACAAAGTGACGTATTGTTAGAGGCTCAAGTCACTAAAATTAATGAAAATGTTTGCTGAGTGCGTGATTTAGTAGACCTGCATTATGGCATTCGCAGCGATGCATACGAGCCTGAAGAACAAGAGAGGTTAGTGGACGAGCTCTGGGAATGAACGTATGGGTATGCTCATATGTTATATACTAAATATTTGTAGTAACAACCTTCAGTTGGGTGTCCACACTCGTCACGTGTCCCAACTTGTTTTTCTGTCTCGTTACGTCGCGCTGTTTTACTATAAATACTGATAATTATAAATTTTCTTTTATTTATTCGCGGTACCTTAAAGGCTCAATGAAGGGCCTTACATGGGGGGGGGGGGTACATTCAGTGTAAGTATCAATCCAAACAAAATAATAGAAACAAAGTAAGAAAACATACACACCATATATAACATACAAATATAAAATTGTATGTTATATATAATTATAAAATTACGATACGTATAATAAACAATAAAAACTGCGCATGCCCGTAGGAGTAGACACCATGGGCGTGCTCCACTGGTGCGCGCGCAAGAAGCTTGCTGCCGCTCCTACATCGACCTTCTTGCGCCGCGCGCAAGTCCCAGGTTTCAAACGGGCGACTTTGAGGGGGCACAAAAGAACACCAAGTGACGGCGCTTACAGCGCGCAACCGGCGAAACTCGGAAGTCCCAGACGCGCCGTGCGAGATTCACGTGACGCCCTCAAATGCGCAGTAACCGGAAACTTATAATGCGCCATCACGCTTACATCGAACAGCAAAATGACAGAATAACGTCGTCTGAATACCTCCTGTGCGGTAGAAGAGCCCAAACAACGAAACGCGCACTTTTCTATTCAAGTGGTATTGCTTGGAAGGGCACATCATATTATTATTATAAATCATCATTCGGATGAGGTTGACTCCGTGGTCCGAGTGGGCAGAGGAAGAGAGGGGAAGGAGGCACATCATATAAATTATGTGCTCTTCAGCCCGATAATGTCTTTTGCACACGCTATGCTGTGACGAATTTTCAGCTGAACCGGAAGAGGACGTAACCTTAAAAACAAAATATATATTTATCGCAAACAAAATGATCAGTGCGATGTCATGGGGTTCGTTAGCAGCCAAAGTTACTCTCGCATGCAAACTTCACGGCCTTCTTGCGTTGTTGGTCGCGACTAAAGCTAGAAAATACGCTACGCTTCTGAGGAACGGCACTTGAGCCGTCTAGCTATGGTGCCTGCAGCGCTCTAAAAAAAAAAAAAAAAGTATAGATTTTAAACCCCGTGTCACATATATGACAACCCCAAACTTCAATTTGACGTGCAGCGCACTGACGTTGAACCGAAGGTACCAAAGTTCACGAGCGGCTTGATAGCCGAGTTGTACAATTTATTAAAATACCTAATGTTACGTATGACTCACTGCAAAAAAAAAGTAATCGGGGTTTTCTTGGCCCTACTGCAAAACCTTAGTATTTTCTTACTGTAGTCTTTGATAAGTACTTTAGCTGTTTAATATTTTAAATCCCACCGTCATCAAGCCTCTCTTAAAGTTTGTGCCGTCAGTTCGACGTTATTGCGCTGTACGTCGAACCGAAGTTTTCGGGTGTCATATATGTGACTAGAAGCTTAAAAACTACACTTTTTTTTTTTTTTTTAGAGCGTGAAGTGGGTTTTGAGTGGTGTGTTAAGCGTCCTATTCCGTCCATACGTCAAGAAGTGATCCCGAAGTGGACACAAATGACGTCACAGAAGCCTGAGTGCTCTGCTGTTGGATGTCGCGATCCTGGCGGTTGGTCTTAGAAGTGCAAGCGAAAAGCAGGAGAAAACGCGAGTGTAGCTGCCGTCGCGGCGTCCCAACTTCTGGCTGCCGAAGCTTCCGTTCACTGTCCCCACACAGAGCGACCTGCAGCAGAACAGGCGTCTGCTACGTCCACCACTGCTGCTGGAACACCGCAAGGATCGCGACCGGCGACAGCATGACGTCGTCAGGCGATAATCGAGGGGCCACATTTTTGGGCGCGGTAAACACATCAGTCGGAGACGCCTTCCAGGCACCAGAGTCTAGCTGCTTAAAATTACGGCTGCCATTTATCTTAAAAAAAAAACACCGAAATGAAAAAAATAAAAAATTCTTTCTTTAATGGCTTAAATGGGATACTTTTTTTTCTCCTCCGGAAAACAAATTGCGCAATAATTACGCCGTAAAAACGCAATTTAGGGGGCGCGTTCACGGCCCGGTGTAAGCCCCGCCCACGGATCAGTGGCCCCGCCCATCACTACTGGATTGACTTGGCTACTCGGCCGAACACGTTCGCGAGCCTAGCGTCTCCCTGCTGCAGCGTCCGGTGCGTCTAGTCTGGCGTCTGACAACGCCTGCTACACTCCCTTTCACCTTACGTCCGGACGCAGCGAGCTATCCTAGCCAATCCCGTACTCTGGACGTAGCCCGTGATATGCTTTCCGCGCTTCGCTGTGCCTCCCTCCAAGGTCACGTGGCACTCACGCGGCCTTGGATTGGCTCCGATGGCTCGTGGGATTCGCTGCGCTCGGACGTAAGGTAAAACGGAGTATAATCGTGCGAGCAGTCGCGCGGCATTGTCTGTTATTCCGCCACTGCGACGCCCGTAATACGCGGCTATAAAAGGGGCGCGTCCGCGTCCGCCATCGTTTATGTCCGTCTGCTATTCCGCCCGCGTCTAAAAACCGCCTGCAAACCTCGCCAGACGCGACCATGAAAGCGGCGTCATAGCGTTTCATCGTGCACAAGCCAAGGTCCAACGCAAGTGTCTGTCAGCGTCTGACGATGCGCGGAAAAAAGCGACCGAGAGGACTGAAAGGAATTCACAAATTAAATATCCCGTCATTTCAGCTTTTCTGCTTTTGTTCTCTCGCATAGCGTCCCAAAGGAAGGCGACTGAACGTCATGATGCACAATTAAAACGCGACCTAGAGCTATTGGCTCAAGCCAGCCAGCTGCTCTGCTTAGAACATGAAAGCTACGGGCTTTCCGAAGCAAAATGACGGAAACATACCTGGACAAACCTTATGCGAGGCGAACACTCGATTGATTCCAGGATGCGAATTATTACCTGTCTACACGTTGCCTTCTCAGTACCGAAAACATGGTCGCAATCACGACGTTTTCACGATTCTCAGAGTAGCGGGGCCTCATTTACGGGAACCGACGCGTTTATTCGGCATCAAAACGCGCGAACGAACAAATCAAGCCAGATCGAGCAAAATACCCTACTTTCCGGGCTACAGTCCGCGGGTTTCAAAGTTGGAATTTTAGGCTGTGTGGACAGTCGACGCGTGGGGACTATACGCGAATTTTGTTTTTCAGGGTCATTTATTATGATGAGACGTGACGGATTTTGTGAATGAAAGGGTATGTTAGCGATGATTTATGTATAATACAAGCTTCTTTATGAGCTGAGAAAGCAGACATTTGTCAAGGTATGCCGTGTATGAGAAGATTTTCGTGTCAACTAAGCACCAGGGTCGGACTATGCACGGCGTGCGGTTTATGCACCGGGTGAGGATTATCTAAGCAAAATCTTTTTTTCGGCCTAAATGGCCCTCGCGCACTATACACCGGGTGCGGTCTATAGTCCGGAAAATACGGTAGTTGACGTGGGACGCTAGGCGTACGCCAGTCTCGCTACAAAAACATGCACTAGCACAGCTCCTTCGAAGGCATAATCTCGCGACAGTTGTTTGCTGCAAGCTACGCCGGTTGAGAAGATCTTCCTTTAAACATCTCGGTGAATGCGAAACGACTCGCACTCATAAAAACAAGCGAGCTCAAAGAGCTACGGCAAGCGTGAGACCGCTTCGCCGCAAACGCCGGCAGCCATATTTGTTATCGTTTGAAAGAAAAGAACAGGAGACCTCGCGTGGTATTTTTATTGAAAAAAATAATGACTCTCTTTCTTTCTATAGTTTGCTTATCAAATATAAAAATATGTCGAATAAAAGACTACCATGAAACGGAGGAAAAATTTTACACTTAGTTGAATGGAGAATTGGGCAAGTTGGGATGGGTTTATTGTGGAAAAAAACGGCGCGAAAGAGACAAGGAAGAAAAGGGAGTGAAAAAAAAAAAAAAGCCGTGAAAGCTACACGTGTGCAGTTTGTTCGGGTGAGTATACGCCAAGGAGGACACAGCATATGGGGCTAATCATAACAATCAGTCGGCTAATTTAGTAAAATTTAAACATAACGTAATAAGGCAGCCGAGCTGGTTAAAGTTAAACATTTCTAAAACCCAAGACGGACGCTACAAAGAGGGGACAAACAAAAGACTTCTCAAAAAAGAGTCGTTTTGTGTTTGTCCCCTCTTTGTAGCGTCCGTCTTGGGTTTTATAAATGTTTAAGTAAAATTTTTTCTTAACTTTTTAATTAGTGAAAATAGACATGGCGTTCCAATTAGAAACTTGCTGAGCGTCGTCGAAACCACTAAATCAGTTATTTTTAGAGTTAAATTTGAGCAGTGGGAGATGCGTAGTAGTGCGCTATAGTAACCACTCGTGTATCATGTAGAAACCTGGGGCTATGATAAGAGACGGAGAAGTCTCGCGGGCGCCTAATCGCACCAGTGGCCTTGCTCCTGCTCTACGAGTGCTAACTTTAGCGCACTGCTGCGCTTCTCACGCGCTCAGACGTTCCGAAAATTACTAATCTAGTGGTTCTCGATGGTGCTCAGCAAGTTTCTAATTAGAACCATATGTTTATTTTCACTACTTCAAACAAAAAAGAAAGGACAAGGCTGATTATCGATGAATGCGATAGCATTTATTCCTGCACAAACGGGCAGGTTACACCGAAACTGAATTGAAGCGTATGTCACGTGACGTAAATTTTTCGCTATATTTAGCGGGGAACTTGAATTTGTCGGTAGTTCCCGTGACATCAGGCCACGTGATATCAATTTCCCCGCCAAATTTAGCGGGGAAATTGAATTGGTGCATAGGTCGCGTGACGTCAATTTTTCCGCCAGCCTTAGCGGGGAACATGAATTGGTGCATAGGTCAGTTTTTTTTCTACATTTTAGTGTTTTTAGGCGTTATCAGAAATCGTAGAAAACTCTTGTCTCCTAAAATGTTAAGACAGCTCGCGACGAAGCAAAAGTCTATTGACCGAGCTTCCTCACAGCGTATCTAAAGGCTAGGAAGCTCTAATCGCAACTATCGCCAATATCAGGAAAATGGCGGCACCCACAAGGAAATCCGGGAATGGAGTACCGATACCCTCTGCGTATTCAGTAGCTTTGGTCTCGACTGAACAAAAGCCCCTGAAGCAGGAGCCCTTAGCATAGGTACTCCACGGCCTTACTGTTCACTAGGTAATCCGCTTCTCCTCTCTGCGCCTGTCGATGATAGCGCAAATGCCACTGAGTACTTAACTCGTTTGAGTTGAATTACACCGCGAGATTCGAAGTATATTGCGCTCGTATATACAGACTTTTTCCTCGTAATACGCCGTCTGCCATTCCTGCGCACTCGAGGGTCGTGACCGGGGGATAGCTTGATCACAATTCATATCTAGAAAACCTGCGTGCACTTCGAGATGATGAGACACTAAAATGACACGAATCGGGGACAGAAATGAAAACAGGAAGGGCAGGGGGTATCAAAGAATGACGAAGGATTTCGACACCAATAGCCACGTGCAACACTTTGTCGCAAGGACGTCACTCTAATGTTTTGTAGCACGCGCGGACGGCAGTCGATATACAAAAAAGAAAGCCTACCTCAACACGCGAAATTTTAAACAAAGGCGTCGTGTGCCGGTTTCCGCGTTTCCGGTTAAGCCTTAAAGGGGTCATGAAACGATTTTCCTACTTCTTCCTCCTTAGCTTTAATCCTCAACTCAAATGCGAACTGTGAAATCGCGTGGTCGTGACATTCCTTCGGCACCGGTGCGATGACTCCTAGCTTCCACCGTGCTTTTTATGCACACCATAGAACTTGTCATTCCCCAGTGACAATCAGTTCCGTCAGGGCACTCATTGGCCACGAACGCGAATCCAAATATTCGTCGACGGATTGATTGTTGACGAGCGCATACGTCCGAGTGACGCAGTTCTCGTGTCCAATGCGTGAGCTGGGCTCTGCTGACGTCAGTTTGGCGCCGGTGACGCGGTTTTGGAACCGCGGATGTATCACAGTGAAAAGGCGGAGAGCTTCCGAAGGCAAGAAGGTACAAAATAGTCCGCTATATTTTCAAATTTTCGTACCGAAAAGCTGGCTTTTGACTTTCTAGCCTCTTTCTTTTGGCCAACTAAACGATATGCGATTAGTAAAGTCCCAATTTAAAATCATTCATCCCAACCCAAAATTCGTTTCATGGCCCCTTTAAGGTATCGTCAAGCATACACCGCAGCTCTAACCCATTGCAATAGACGCAGCCGTGACTCGAGGCAATATCGACGCTGTACCAGCCCTCTGTCGCGTGTGGCCCCGCCTTCTACGAGCCCGCACAATGCAACTAAGTGCTGAGTCAGCGCTCAGAGTACCACTAAGGCAGCGCTGAATGTTCCCTATTTCAGCGCCACGCTGCACGTGTAAACCGGCCCTTGTTCCGTTCGAAAGGCCTGTTTCGGTCTCTCTCACGCTCGACAGTAGACTGGACTAAGCAAAGCGAGGCCGGTTCGAAGACGACGAGCGAGCCGTCGTGACCGCAGTGGCTTTCCGAAGACCGGGCGGAGCAAAGCCCCGCAGTGCGCGGCCTCCCCGCCCGCCGTCACAGAGTCCTACCAAGGGGCCGCGGGGGTATTTCGGGACGACGTCCGAGGCTCGCCGATGTCCGCCTTTCACGCGACGGTCTTGGTGGCCGAAGGTCGCTGTCAACAATGGCCATTTTATCGGCCGCATGCACACACGAGTTGGTTTGGAAGCGTGCAGCCTAGATCTTTTTCGAATGTACACATAATTGTATTTTGAGATCACCTTTTTATGGCGCCAACTCAATCTATGCGTCCCACACGGACATTGTTTTTATAAATCGATTTCAGAAAAAGGTGTCGTGCCGTGCTGTTTAGTCGTGTTTAAAAAAAGAGGCCATGCGAGATTGATTGTATCATTTTTCTCATATGCTCAAACCGTGTACGCTGAGTTTGCGCCATGAAAGACTACCTATATATGTATTACATTTAGTGGCCCTTTAGAGAAACACGAAAATATAAAAAAAAATATATATATATTTTTTTTTCTCTTAAATGACCTGGATGGGACAGGTATATGAAAGAAACGTTTACACCGAAAAATAAATTTTTTTACGAGCCCTATATTTAAGCCACTAGACGCAACTTCGGTTCGAATGGTGGAGGTCGCCGCCCGCTAAGCTCCCGGCCCGTGCTTACACGACGCTTACATCTCTCATTGGCTAGAGAGATTATTGACGTGTGAAAGATTGATTTAAATTTGTATCTCCGTGCCGCAATAGTATTTTAATCCACTTTTTTTTTTAAATCAAGAAAGATTCATAATTGTTTTAACTGTATTCTGGGATTACTTCTGCAGCTTGGGTTTGAAACGCTAAAAAAACATGGCTGCCGGCGTCTGCGGAGTGCTCAACGAGCTAGGCTCGTTGAGCTTGTCATTTTTTGTAAGTGCGAGTCGTTCTGAGTTCACAGAGGTGTTGAGAGGAAGATATCCACAAGCGACGCAGTTTTCATCAAATAACTGTCGCAAATACGCGCCATCGGAAGCAGTGTGTGGGTGCTTGTTTTCGAAGCCGGACTGGCCTAAGCTATAGCGCCCCCCATCAACTATTTTTCTCGATCTGGCTCGATCTCCTTGTTTGCGCGTGTTGATGCTGAATAAAGATCTTGGTTCCCGTAAAAGCGGCCCCGCTGCTCTGTGAACAGATTAGTTCCAAAACTCGAAGCGCCTTATCGCGGCGTAATGCCACGGTATGCATTGTGGGAATCAGTGGGCAGCAAAATCTATACGCGCTCTGCTCCTGGCCCACAGGTTCCCATGATGCAACGCCCGCGGTGACGGCTTTATGGAAAGAGTCTAGTGTACAACCATCGTTATTACGACCATGGTTTCAATGTAGAGGAGATACCTACACAGGTAACGATTTGCGAGCCACTTGGGTGGAGGCAATCGGCCGTTCGGCTCGTATCAAGTTTGTCTAGGTACGTTCCCGTCATTTCGCTTCCATAGGCGAAAAATTATAAGTCGCGTTTTAATTGTGCGTCATGACGCTCACCCACCTCGCTCGCGGATGCAATGCAAAAAATATAACAAGAACAAAAAAGCTGGAAAGGCTGCATTTTTTTTTCCTCCCGGTCGTTTTTTACCGCAGATCGACAGATACTTTTATTGGACCGTGTCTTGTGCATGAGGGAACGCTAGAACGCAGCATTCATGGTAGCGTCTTGCGAGTGCTGCGAAAGTTTTTAAACGGAGGCGGAAGAGCGGACGGACGAAGTCGAAAAGAGACGCCGACGCGCAGCTTTCATGGCCTCGTCTTACGGGCACTGCGGATGGCGATAGATGGCGGTGAAAGAGCAGACGATGCCGTTGGCTGCCCTTCGTCTGCTCGCACGACTAGCAGGTGGTGTCAGACGCCAGACTACTAGACGCACCTGATGTCGCGAAAGGGAGACTCTAGACTTCCGAGTGTGTTCGGCCGAACAGCCGAGCCAATCCAGCCGTAATGGGCGGGGCTTAAAGTTGTCCGTGACCTCCACCTAAATTGCGTCTAATGGCGGAAAAATTAAAGGGGCCACGAAATGATTTTTCTACTTCTTCCTCCTTAGCTTTAATCCTCAATTCAAAAGCGAATCGAGAAAGCTCGTCGTCGTGACATGCTTGGACACAGGTGCGATGATTCCAAGCTTCCACCGTGCTTTTTAAGCACACCATAGTACTTGTCATTCGCAAGTGACGATAAGTTCTGTCAGGGCACTCATTGGCCACGAACGCGAATCGAAATATTCGTCGTCGAATTCACTGTTGACGAGCGCATACGTCCGAGTGACGCAGTTCTCGTGTCCAATGCGTGAGCTGGAGTCGGCTGACGTCATTTTGGCAACGCTGACGTGCTTTGGGTACCGCGGATGTACCATAGTGAAAAGACGGAGCTTTCGAAGGAAAAAAGGTACAAAATAGTCCGCTATATTTTCCAATGTTCGTACCGAAAAGCTGGTTTTGACTTTCTACCCTCTTTCTTTTGGCCCATAAACGATATGCGATTAGTAAAATCTCAATATAAAAAAAATGTTTGTGGAAAATTATTTAAAAAAAATACGTGTCCAATTTTAGCCCTTTAAATTTTTTTGTGTGTGTGTTTTTTTTTTTTTTATAAGAGCGTCACGTTCTTACGAAATAATTGCACATTTACAGTATACCTCGATAACCGCAGTAAAAATGAGCGGCTTCTCGTGCAACGTTACTGATTTCCCCTTCGTGCGGTGAATTAAGATATCAGTAGGTGTATCATAGATTAACTTTACCTATATTGTATCGAGGAGTTTCGAACGCCATAGCAGCCCCCTCGACACCCAAATCTTAAAATACTTTTCAAAGCCCATGCATGATGCTCAGATCTAACTTTTTTTTTTTATGTGACAAGTATTTTCCGTCATCGAAGCCGTATAACAAAAATTGATGCAACATAGAACCTTCATAACGAACAACTAATATCTGTATAAATCAATTTCTGTTGATTCGTGCACTTATTCATTTTATTTACGAGTGTAGGCAATTGATAATCCCCTGCGCCATTTGTGTGGATATTTAATAAATGTACTTTTATTTCTGGCTCGATGGGGAAGTTGTTCTCGCTATCCCGTTATTGGCGACGAGAATTTTTGGAGGCGCCCTCTTACGGTTCTTATCCCTGACATCACAAGCAAGGATATTAGGAAGTTTTATGGTGCGTAAAAAGTGCGCTGGAAACCCCCTCATTACGTTAATAAATGAACACCGTCAAAGCTGAGAGTCTGGCTTTGCTCTTCTTTTCGTCGATGAGAGCAGAACTCATCTTACTAAAGACATCCCGCTGAGCGTTTCACCAATTATGGAAGGCCGATGACAGTGACGCTTTTGGTCGCGCACCTCGCCAATAGCTGCACGCAGGTGGCCTTACAGAGGCAGCAAAAACTCGGGAGGACACGAAACAAGATCGAACGTCTTTAAAACAGCGTTATATAAAAGTACAAATATTCCGCACTTTTTTGCGAGAAAATTAAAAATGCTACGAAAAAACTGCGATTAAAAAGTGCTCATTACGCGTTTTTGTATATGATATACGCAAACATAATGACAGACATCTGATCAGTAAACACATTATTCAATTTCGACCGCGATTAAATTGATGGACCCTAATAACGCGCAGTAATAGGAGTTTGCCAAGCCCGGATTTCGACGTCCTGAAGTTTGGGCTGGCACAGGTGCCAGTTCTGAAGAGAGTAATCAATCCCGGAAAGCTCCGGATTTCATCTTCATTCTTCGCGTCCGCCAGCCAGCCTTCCTGCATCTGTTTCTTCGTCTGTGTGTCTTTCTTTTGTATGTTCATCTGCCCGCTACTATTTTCCCTGCTCATGGGGAAGGGTGAACATCTTGGAAGAAGACGATCAGGCAGCGGCAGGGGGCACTCCCGACGCGCGCTTGATACCTAACATTCTAATGGCGAATTCGGGTGGTCAATCACCGGCGAGCCCACGCCGGCGGCAGAGGCAACCAAAACCGCGCCAGCGGCGCACCACGTGACCCTCTCCACCCGAACACAAAGCGCCGGCAACTGGCGTTTTCGTTTGCCTGGGTCGCGCGTCAACTTTGTTAACTTCTTCCTCGATTATTTTATGATACAATACGCACGCTGTAGGCATCAGCAACATATATTCGGACTCTGAGATGTGGGTAAAGAAATTTTAATATATTTTGTTTAGATTCCCGATGAACTGTTGCCATCTTACAAACTCCCAGAAAGCTCACCAGCGTCGCTGTTTATATTTAATTATTTGTTATTACCTTTTTTTCTGGAATCCTCAGCATTTTCATTTGGCCCAGTCTTTAAAATAGTAAGGCGCGTTCAAGTCTCGAGCTGCAGCACTATTAATACATTTTTTTTTTGTTTTACAGCGGTATAATAACACGCTGTGCCCCATAGCTAACTGATCTTACGCAAGCTCCCTTTAAAATATTTTATCTTTATCTCCGTTGTTATTAGCGGCGAGAAGTTTTGGTGGCGCCCTCCTGTGGTTCCCCTTTGTGACGTCATTACCTTGCAAACAACAAGTTAGATGGTGTTTGTTATTAGCATGGTGGAAGCTTGAAATCATTGCGCTCTTAAAGGAACACTGTCAACACCGTCAAAATTAAAGTTCTTTCATTCCTCTTATTTCTGTCGATGAAAATCCCCTTTCCGACGTCATAGTCAGCGTTCGGCCAATCGTGGAAGGCCGACCACAGCGACGCTTTCGGTCGCGCACGGGGCTAATTGCTGTCTTTTCTCGGACCACAGAGGGGTGTCTGTCTCAATGGCTTCGTTTTCTACTCGAACCCGCTATCGGCGAGCATTGTTTCGTTTGGTTCCCTTTCCCGATTCGGATATGACGACACCGGATACAGTCTGGCAGACAAGCTGCCCTACCTCTTGAAGCTCGGGCGAAAATTGTGCCGGTAAATTGCCGGCACCCGCCTGAGAAGCGCCACCCGAACGGCGCGCACTCGCCAGCCTTTGACCACGCGAACGCCCTTGCCGGAGATATGGCAAAATATTTTGCCGGGAAATGACCACCCGAATTCGCTATAAGAAATTCCTTCGCGTCAACTTACCTGCAAAACATACAAAGAGCCAATCCCTGCTATCTAGGGAATCAGCTCAGCGAATGGTGAGGCGGAACATCGGTTTAGACCTCAAAATTAAGTCTGCGCTGTAGCATTACGCAATGAAAGCATGACGCTTTGCATTGCTTAAACTTCATGTTTTGATCTAAACGGTTGTTCCGCCTCATCATTCGCTGATCGGATTTCCTAGATCGAAATGATTGGCTCTTTGAGGGTTTTGCGGGTAAGTAGACGCGCAGGCATTTCTTAGAGTGTAGAAGACGAAGCTTTGGCGTTTTCCCGAAACCTATAGTGGATCCACGCAGCACCGTTCTGCTCGCGTCAGCATCGCTGCCCTCTTGCAGGGTTTCACAACGATTGCGACGCTATAGCTCGCGCTGCATCCAAGACGTGTGCGGATTTACGGCGGCTCTCGTCGTGTTTGGGTCGGGATCCACAGACCACGATTTGATGGGCAGGCCCTGTCCTCTAGGTGGGGCCCACTCGGCTTCGAGCTTAACTTAAACAAAGACAGGTTTATCGCGACTACGAAATCACTCAAGTGTCAATCTAAGCGCATTGACAACCTAAAGGCTGAACTGGTACAAATATGCCGCGAAAAATTGACGAATTTGGCACGGCGGCTTTTTCTCCGCGTGTGGCAGCAGCACAGTGGCTGCTACGTCGCGCGCAAAGCGAGTGTGTCGCCGCGCGACGTTCGTCAGTTATTCGTCGCATAATTCACTCCATGGAGTTTAGCCTTTACCACTTCCGCTTGTGTGTACCGTACTTCGCCCCAATAAAGATTAGTGTTATCAAACACTACCCTATAATATGACTGACTGATGTTCGAAAATTTGTCAACCAGGCGCATTAAAGTTGCGAATGATGTTAAGTTATCTGGTTGCAACTTGTCAAACAGCGTATTCCACATGCCTTGAATGTTCTATTATAGTATTCGTTACATCTTGAGAACGCGCAGCAATAAGAATCGTCGATTTGAGCATTTTGAAACCGCCTGCTTTTAGTTTCAAAACAAACCGAATCTTTAACACCACATAAAACCTCGGAGAACATTGAGTCTTCGCGCAATAAACTTGGCACCACAACAGAAGCACATTGAGCAGGAAGAGTAAAAATACTAGAGCCAGCCAGCCATAGTAAACAATCGTATATACATAAGAAATTAATTTGTCCTATAAACGCATATGATCAAATAAGATCAAATAAAATAATACAGGAAGCTTAAAATGGCGTATGAGAGCAATATAAGGTTCTATAAGAAGTTATAATAAACTTCCTATCAGTTTCTTATATAATCATATATTAATCTTATATCTTTTTATAAGGTTCTTGTATCTTCTTACATAATAATATTTGATCATATTCGTTTATTGAACAAAGAAATTTCTTCTACATATGAGCTTTTTCGCTAGGGAGGGGCGCCCTAGGATCGTTAATTATCGAGTTAGAGCCTCGAACCTAGAGTTGGCGAAGCGCCTATTAAGGGCACAAAAGCGCGGCGTCATAATCGTCAAAGTCTATAATCGGCGCGCTCCGTAAACTTGGGCCTCCACTTTCTGTTTGACGCATCTAGGACTTTATCGTGTTTTCGTACGGATCTTTTCGGTATCGGACGACACGGTGTGTACGTTGCGGTATGTGGTTCTTGTTAAATATATAAAGAAGCCGGATGGGATTTGTTTTAGAAGGAAGACGAAAAGGAGGGAGCGAGCGGTAGGCTAGAGCGAACTATAGGAGGTATTCACCGGCCGCCATATTTGAGGTCACTGTTTAGAGCGCATGCTCACAACGAGCTCGCATTAATAGGCTGCCAAGACCGGCAATCTTGGTGATGTGGAATGCACGTGGCGAAAGAACTGTGGAAGCTCGCATTCAGCACGCGCTCCTCAGCCGAGCACACAGCTATGGCCGCCAGTGAATACTCCCTATACTCGGCGCCAACTATTTTGTGCGTAGCTTACGCGGTTCTCCAACCCTGCCAGATCTAGGGTGCCTCAATGTCCTTCTGTTTAGGGTGATGCCACCCTTTGTAGTACCCGATGCCGACAGCACGCGCCCACGGGTAAAATACAAAGAAATCGACGAAAACAAAATGTCGCCATAGCACAGTCAGCGCCACAAGCGCGTGCAAGGACACGCTCTTTCACGCGCTTCTGAACAAAAAATAAAAATAAAAGTGTGGGACAAAATGGCCAGATGTCTCTACCCTAAGCAAAGCGCACATGAAGGCACCCTAGCCAGATCTATAGTTGCGCGAGTGCTTGCAAATGAGACGAAAGACAAAGGCACGTGCTCTCGCAGCAGCGTATCAGAGTGGAAGTTACGCTAGCTTTGACAATGCAGCACGAATAGTTCACGCCAAGCACAGGAAGTATTCGCTGGTGGCCATAGCATGTGTGCGCGGCTACTGAGCGCGTGCTCACGGCGAGCTTCCACAGTTTGTTTGCAACGTGCATTTCGCACAATCAAGCTTGCCGATCTTCGCAGCTTATTAATGCGAGCTCGTCTTGACTAGTGCCACTAAATAAGCTACGCTTCAGAGTAACGACACTTGGCCATATTGTGTCTTAAAATAATGGTTGCCAGTTATCTGAAGCTCTATCTGAAATCACAGGAAATGCTTTTCCGCCCTCCACAAATGTTTAAACCGTTCGCGACAGAACAAAGCAATATTACATGACCTTCCTAACACCGAATCTAATGCTGAGGAAGTCGCACTTTTGAATCATGACGATCGGCAGTTGCGTCTGTTCTGCATACGAGCCAAAATGGCGGCGCCTACAACAATGCCGGGGAACGGAGTGCCGATACTCTAAGCGCAGCTTATTTAGTGGCTCTAGTCTTGACCATGCCCTGTAAACACCGCCCTCATATAGAGCATCCAGCGAATAGGCAGAGGTAAATGTTTTTTTCTGAAGCCGGTTGCTCCGTCAATTGCTACGACGTCGCCGTCACTTACACAGTCGACGAAATAGTGAAGAACAGCTTCAAAGACAGTCATTTCGGTACATAATCGTTTCGGTATCGAGCCTTCGGCACGCACACCTTTAAGGGCGCAATCAGTTTGAGGCGCCCAATGAGTTTCTTTTAAATATTGTCGCCGACGGGTCATAGACTCTGGTCGCTTTTAATGAGGCGAGCTTGCGCATACAGAAGGAGACGATCTATTTCGATCTGTATCGGTGGCGTCTATGACGTTGCGACAGAAAGGATAAAATATTGCCTATACTCCGCCTGACTAAAACCGTGCAGCACAGCCACAGCTACCAGGGAGAGAGCGTATGCCAACCTTTTCAAGAGGAAAGAAAGGAGGAACGGAAGAACCCCAGCCCTTCTTTCCTGTTCCTCCTTTCCGTCCTCTTGAACAGGCTGGCATACGCTCTCTCCCCAGTAGCTTTGGCTGTACTGCACTGTTTTAGTAAGGAGTGTAGACACCACGAGCGCGGAAGTGAACACCGCGACGAGCCCGGGCTCAATGCGTACGATACCTCCTTCAGCACAACTGGAAAAGCAAGCAAAAGTGACAGTAAGCAATGATCCGAGCACCTGGTTCCAGCCCAAGACCAACGGTTGCGGCTCAAGCGACGCAGTGCACTTACATCTTTACATACACATCCTGATCTTATTTCTTCCCCGTAACTGCGTAGTTGCGATAGCAGCAAAATGCTCTGTAACTGTATAGAAAAGATTCGCACAATGTCAGGGCACTGTAGAGTCAAGCTTAAATGCGTGGTGCAATATATGTCAACCAGAACGCGCAACGTCCCGAACATAACAGTATGAGTTAGTTCGCAGATGACCCCGGGCATTCTAGTAGCGAAGCGATGTTTGAGCGTCTGATGTGCGTGCATTCCTAAATTTGTAATTCTTTAGGGACCCTCAAAATGGACAAAGCAGGCAAGCGCCACGCCACATCCGTAAAACGGTAATGACATCAAAGTTGTCGGCATTCACTAAAACGTCGTACGTATTCTGTCGAGTAAATTCGTATTTAGCTTTCTTCACACTGCTCGTACATCATACAAGACACGATGTTCGCTGCAAGCATGATGACAAAGTTACATGCAGACACGCCGCAAGTATATGTTCGAAGCATACACATGTTTGCATCCTATATAAATATATATACATGTCTAAAGACAGGTTTTGAATGATGAATGTGACAGGGTCGTCATACAAGAAACACGCCTCAAACCATGTCTGCAGACTGTCGTTCTATAATATAGGCTGATATCAAGGAGCGGCCAGGCTCTTTAAATCGACCGCAAAATTTGTTTTCTTAACCTATCGCGTTCGGATTTTGTACAGCGTTGGACACAGGTGGTACATTTTTTCTATAAAATTCGCAAAAAGCGAGCTTACCCGAGGAAAAAGTAAAAAAGAAAAAGGTTTAGCTCCTATGGAAACGCAGCGAAGCCACCGGTCTTCAAACCATAGGGCGCCCTATGCATGGCTTGAAGACCGGTGGCTTCGCTGCGTTTCCATAGGAGCTAAACCTTTTTCTTTTCTACTTTTTCCTCAGGTAAGCTCGCTTTTTGAGAATTTTATAGAAAAAATGGACCACCTGTGACGAACGCTGTACAAAATCCGAACGCGATAGATTAAGAAAACAAATTTTGCGGTCGATTTAAAGAGCCTGGCCGCTCCTTGATATCACCCAGTATATTAGCATCCTGACCTCAACTAAAGTAACGTATCGTTGCCTTCCTCATCAGACGCAAGCTGTATGATGTCATACTTGAGGTAAGGTTAGCTGAACTACACGCCGCTGGATCTGAGCCCAGCGGTGTGTATGGTCTTTGCTTTATCTGTATGTTTTTTTTTTTTTTTCTAGTTCAGCTGGCCTTACCTGAAGTATAAACTAACTAGCTCAGCGCAAGTCTTTTACAGTGTATGATGCCGTCGGTGGACGTTTCCGGGTGAAATCTGCTCACAAACAATACTTTTTGAGATTTACCTTGAGGGCGAGTAGTCAGTGCCGTAGACCCGTTGAAATCGGAATAATCTTCCGGTTTCTGTGGGCCTCCAACCTGATTCCAACCACCTTCGAACGCCATGGAGGCGATGGAGCTCAGACTCGCTTTTTTCAAGCTCACAACGCACACCGAAATGACAGTTGAAAAGGTCTCAGTGACCTCCCCAGACAACCATTGAACGTACTCAGCGTCGTTCCTCAAACAAAGTAACTAAATACCGTTAAGGGGTGTGCAAACAGGCGACGTGGTCCGTGAACGTCTCACCGTTCCATCAAAAAAGCTGGACTCCCTTTCCGTTTTTCTGTTTGAACACGACACAGAGCTGTGTCAAGCCGTGGTGGTCGGAGAGGGAAAAGGGATGTGACTGGGCCACCCCCATCAATGGAAATGTCTCTTTCCACGTGCTCGGTGCGTTTCCCTGCATCCGGAAATCGGGCGACGCCGCAATGCCCGACTCCGCGCAAGCCTAGCCTTGCACCCTCCCCTCCCTGCTCGTGAACGTGATTGGTAGCATCAAGTATCAACGAGAATGGGGACGCTGCCGAGCACAATGAGCTAAAACACGAAATCGCAAATATATGGTTGTGCTACTCGAAAACATACGTGGACAGGAAGGTAAACACGACATGGTTTCGTGATAAAACACTCCACGGGGCGGGACGGCGTGCCTTGCCGGTGCGTGTCGAGGCGAAAAGCGGTCTCCCCGGCTTTGTCGTGAACTTTCTTCGGCTCGCAACGGCCACGGCGCCAGTTTGCATGCCGCTTTCCTCGCTCGAAAAAGTAACTTTGTACTCGTTATTGGTTACTGATATTTGAAAGGAACGCTTCAGCTCAAGGTAACGAGCGACATTTTAGTTACTTTAAAGGTACTTTCTTCGGCCGTCCTTCTTCTCAAATAGAAAGTGACGACGTTTGACGACCGACCATTTAGCCTGGAAATTATCTTTGGATTATGGTCATCAAGACCCAATGCTGCCAAGGCTTTAAGCTTTAGCTTGAAGCCTTGGCAGCGTTGGTTCTCGACGACCATAATCCAAAGCCCTTAGCTTTCCTTAGAAGTATCGAACTGATTTCACGGCTTTGAACATCATCAGTCCCAGAGTGACCAAAAGCGAAATCCGAACTCCTGCATCGTGATACTGCATCCTGATACAGTCACAGAGCCCTGCATATCCCCGGATTACTCGCGGATCATCCGCGGATATTCGCAGTAAACTAGCGGATGCGGATAAAAATGAATCAGATTTGGCGGGTTGCGGATCGGATACGGATGCCAGGGGCTGCGTACGCCGATCGGGTGCGGATATCCGCGGCTACGGATATACATTTTTGCCGAGGCGGCCCATAAACATGTCCGACCGCACAGTTTACCATAGACTCAGTAAGTGATACTATGAGGTACATCATCGGATGTATACAGGAGCAAACTACTCTTTTAGATGAAAGGTGCCATCGGAGAGAAAAATGTTCATTACGTCAAGAAAGATTTGATTCTCACCAAAGATCGCATTAGAACGTCCTATCTCGCCAAAAAGGCTGTCCCTAGAAAAAGTAAAGAATGCAGGAGCATCCGACATCCCGGGTAAATCAAAATTAACTGCTAGGGCTAGTTGGCTATACATTGTTAAAAATCAAAAGCGCAAACACCTCTTCTTTTCTTCGTGTTTGCACTTTTGATGTTTAACAATCCCGGGTAAACGTGTTCTTGTATGGTAGGGAAAGAGCGGAAAACTTTCTTTGGACCAAGAAAACCCAAAAATTACAAGCCACACGTAATTAGAAGCCCGCAAGTGACTTTTTCGCCATCAAGTAGATAGAGGAGACTGAATTCGATCCTTTGGAGTGGAGGAACTTGAGCCAGCACGAGTTTCCTCACATAATTCTTGCAGCGCAGTTCGTGCATGCCATCCCAGCATCAAGCTCACCAACGGAGAGAGACTTCTCATTAGCGGAACTGATCTAAATCCGTCCATGTTAACGATATTCTGTTTCTTGAACACAGCAACCTCGACAAGTGAAACGTTGCGAGTGTGTGCTTTTTCTTTCTCTCGATAGTTGACACCGAGTTGTTTTAAGTATATGGTTCCGAGCATGCAGTTGAGGGTTTGTGTTTACAATTGAAACCGGTAGGAGCTGTTGCCAATAGTAAATATTGTGATATTTCTCCAGTGGTGCACTCGCGCTCTACCACATATACACGAGGACTTTGCTGTGGTGAGTGAGCGCCTTTTCTTAATCACTTTTTTATTGTTTGGCCTAAATAAAATGACACAAGTCTGTCCTTTGTTAATTTTCGTATTTATAAAATATGTGTCTGCTTGAAGTGGGTTTTACGAAGCAAAACGAAGAATAAATATTAAAATTTCTTTTTTGTGCGCATCCTCTGGACAGAGTGTCAGTGTCACGGGATCCCACGATGATCTATAACTGCGATCATATTTTCAGCGATGCGAAGCGTCTCTGGAAGGATGGTTGCTCGTGTTATAAATACGATAAAACAGGGTACGATGAAATGATTTTCACCGTATTCTCACACGAAGAGAAAGGTAAACCGACGGCTTGTAGGATACAATGCAGGTGATTTCTATTTTTTTTTTTACTAATGCTTGATTTTATGATGTAAAATGAGTGCACGGATTGAGGGTCGGAGGCGCTTTTGAATTCGGCGGATGCGGTTCGGATGCGGATAAAAGATTTTCGTATGCGGATCGGATGCGGATACAATTATTTAAGAACATTGCGGATGCGGATCGAATGCGGATGGTCAAACTGTTATTCGCGCAGGGTTCTAGATACTGTACACATCGTCGCCGACATCCTTACATTTTCGCCTTCGTCATCTTTTTCTCCCACTTCTTTAAAATACCTGTTCTCCTATCCCCAGCTCGGAGTAGCCCGCTAGGAGAACTGGGCCGACTTGCTAGAACAGCGTCTCAGCTGAGACTGGGTGAAAGAAAGCACTACAAAGGCTGGGGCGCGCAAGCGTCTTGAGACGCAGCTTGAGAACCGCTCAGCTCGTGCGCTGGTTTTGGCAGTGCTTCCTTTCACCCAGCCTCAGCTGAGACTCTGGTTCTAGCAAGCCGGCCCTGGTCCAGGCAAATTTCTTTGTATTTTTATGATCTCTATCAGTCACTCGTTAATAATACCTGATTTCTAACGTATTCCTCGGCTTCTTCTCTTTTTGCGGGTCTCTGTTTTTTTTGTTTTGTTTTTTTGTCGTGAGTTACAGGTGCGGGCTGAGCTAAAAACCGAACGGGGCAAATTGTGTTGTACCCGTTCCTCTCCAGAAGTAACTGAATACCCTTAATCGTTACTCTATGAAAAAGTAAAGAAACTACGTTACTCATATGCCTTCTCTCGAAAAGAAACTAAGTCTTGGTTACCGAAGAATATGAACTAGATAAAAAGTAACCTTTTAGTTGTAACGCGTTGCGTGCAAGTCCGTTCAGCGGCCATTCTTCGCTACGTCCTTCACCCTACCAGCGAAGGATCGATGCAGGATTCTACGTGCTGTAGATTCAAACCACGGAGAAGACAATATGAAGACATGTATAGTTTTCAGAACAATGTAATCATGTTTGTTTACGTGTGACTCTTTGCTGTTACAAGAAACAATTCAAGAATGACAAAACTAAGGATATTAGCTGCGCTTACGACAGTGCGCACTTCCGCAAAGTTGTCGAGCACATTCATGACGAAAATTTCATCCAAGCCCGAGCACTTTGACACCAGCGTGTTACGCTCCCTCCTTTCCGCCTTCATTGTCACACTCTTAACTTGAGAGCTCTGAGCTTCTCATCTGTAAACGTTCGAGAGAACAGGTGTCGAAGAACGGCTGTGTCAGCTCATTTTACTTCCCAATCCGAGACAATTGCCGCAGCTAAGCCGAAGGCCAGGGGCGAGTTCGACTGCTGTAGGCGTTCTAGTAGGTGGAGGTCCGGGGTAGTTAGAGTCCAGTGTATTTGCAAATGCTTACACAATCCCACAGAACCAGTTCAAAAGCAAATAGCAACGGAACGAGTTGAAAACACGCCCTTAGTAAACATTATCGAGAATTCACGCACCAAAATCATTTTCATATTTATTTTCATCATATTCATTTGTCGACAATGCATCAGGTGCACTGTCACTAGATATGACAATCTCGATGAAAGCTGCACAAATTTTTACTAATTCACTGTTCGACAAAGATGGGGGAAGTGACCCCATAAATTAAAAGACTCTGTATCGAAGTATTGTCATAAAATAAAATTACAAAATATGTATACAAGGTTACTTAAAGACAGACATATCAAGAAAGCATATACATTACGAACGCCGAAATCGATGTATGAATCGGTAGCGTTAACATAGCGAACAACTCGCTTAAAAAATGGCGTTTAACTAAATGGGTTGATGAATCGGTATTTATACACTTAAGAGTTAATAGTTTTATGTAAGCGTGGCATTCTTCGAGTGAATGCTTTTCTCTCATATTTTCTTTCTACACGTAATAAAATTATCCAATTTTAATAGCCTTTGTTTAGTTAATCATTTTGAGTTTAAATGTATTCCTAAATTCGAACCAGTTTCTACAATAATTGATTAGTAAGTAACGGTATCGATTGATTGAACAAATTCCATTAAAGGGTGTAAATTTGTTTCGAAGCGTAATTTGTACTGCCGTACATCCATAAAAAAAAAATCGAAAAGTGCAGTTTGGCATGTATATCTATTTTTCTAACATCCATAAGAGGTGAAAATCACGGTACAATATGCGAGAGACTTCTATTAATTATATTAGCTTTTACTGAAATAGTCATAATCCTTTCCCCCGATAATAAAATTCTTCACACGTTCTAGAATATACCATCCGTGGGAAGGGTAGTTGAATGCAGACATATCTAAGTACGACAAATTAGTCAACGATATGGCTGTTCGTTACATTTAAACAATTAGGGCGAATATTTCCTCGCAAAAATTAGGGGCTAAAGAGTTTTCCTTTTTTTTTTTTCTGCTGCACCCGAAATGCTACGAGAATTACAACAAGTAACTGCATAGGTAGCCTAGAATTGCAGGAACATGATTTCGTCATGTATCCTATGTAACAGCATGATCCATTAATGTCTCTCCTATCGCAAACACATATGTGGTTTCCAGTTTTGATTGGTCGCATACACTGGAACTTGAAGAGGCTAAAAGTTTAAACGAATTAATTATTGCCATACCTCTACAGGAATGCTCTGTGGTGCAGCTCTACGTCTACACGTTGGAGTACAGCTACCCACGGTTAAAATGGCGCTAGGGTCAGACGGGGCGGGGTTTTCCTCTGGTAAACAGATATGAAGAGGTGAAGCCTCGGCTCTGCTCTCCCGCTCACCAAAGGGCCGGCCGTCTCCGAAGCCCGGTCGAGTGACTGAAGGGAATATTTCCAAAAATATTCGAGGAATATGCAACAATAAACGCAAATTCAAAAATTCAATTTTTCACAACGAACAACGTTCGACTATATACACTACACATAGTAAAATGACGGAGTTCATTCTATACCGCGGATGTAGAAAGAAAAAAAATGTACACATTTTATGTAAATTTAACTTCCACTACAGCAAAGCTTCTCCAAATTCAAAAACACCGATTAATGATGTTGATTTTTAGTGCAGGAAGCAACCACGCCGAAGACCGTGTGCAGAGAAATCGCGATATTTGAATGAGGAGTATCAATTTACCAGCAAAACCAACCATCAAAGAAAGAAAACTCAAAATCGGGCTCTCACTAAGATCCCGCGAAAATTCACCCGGTGAGTATTAAGCGAGTGGGCAAACATCTCGTAGCCGAAGTCCCGCAGAGAGTGCGCCTAAGGTAATTGGGTTATCTGCGAGTCGCCAAGGAGGCGGAGCGGCGCACGACGCAGGGGATTAAACCAGGTGCAGCGGCGGTGCGGGCACCGCCGACGCCGCAGTAAGGCGGACTCGGCAGCGAAGGCGCACCAACGGGAAGAGATAGACGGGCCTCACCTGTTACCTCAGACCACGCAGGGCGGCATCAAAAGCAGCAGCGCGCATTCCAAACGGCCGCGGTCAGATCCGCGGGAGCGACGTCGACGCCTGGGCGGTTCCGGTCGCACGAGGCATCCAGCGCCAAGGAGGCTATAAACACCGGGGACGACCGTCAGCGATGGACCAGGCAGGTCATCAGGCACTCGCTTCCAGCAGCAAAGAGCTGACAGAGTCACGCTGGTGTCATGGTTACGGCATCGCGATCACGTGGTCGCTCTCCGACGCTCGGTTCAGACTGTCGAAAATGACGACAAGACCGTGGGTGCCATCGTCGACGGACGTTCAGCTTGAATCCAAGTAGCTCCGACGTCGACAAATAAAATTCGGCTTCGGAGTTGAAAAAAGAGCGGCTGGTAACCGGCACGAGTCCGATGCTTCTGAAATTCTGCAGTAGAGCGATGTTTGCTCAGCACGGGCTGAGACAAGTGCTGCGGCCGACGAAACAGCGCTGCCGCGGCCGTCGGCAACAGGGCTGGTGCCTCGGCGCTTCAGCCCGGAGGAGTCCCAAACAAAAACAGGCGGCGACGCACAGACAGAGGAGCGACGCGACAGAGGGCGGCCGGCAGCAGCCGAGCCGTAGGCAGCAGCCAGAACACGGGCCCAAGCCGGGGCTGCATGCGGCCGCCCCGCGCACTTTCGGTGAATTGTGGCGCCATCCCACGCCGACGCTCCGCACTAGGACAGGCCACGACGCGTTCGATAGCACCGTCTGCTTTCGCGCCTGCTTATTTTAACCTGCAGGTCTGACGACGGATACTTATCGTTGTATACACCGATCTCCGGAATATTAGTGCTTCTGGTTGTTTTTGGTGTTCCCACTCGTCATCTTGCCTGATAGATATCTGGACAGGAGGAAGTGACTCAGCCCCAATGTGTTTCTGAGATCTGCGCTGTGGATGAGAAATTGAGCCAGTAATAGGGATCAAATAGTTCTTTGGGATAATCCGCTGGATAATCCGCCAGGAGAGAAACCTAACACGTGTTCCGGCCAGGAACGTCAGGAGCCGAGGGTGGCTCACGATAATCGCGGTTTATTCTGCATATGTACAGAAGTCTGTATAGCGTTGACGAGAACACACTCGAAGCACTTTGGTGCTCTTTTTAAAGGATGCCTTCTCTCCACGTTCCTATACTGCGTGTCTCTAGTTGTGTGCAGAACAGGTGAAGGCAACGCCAGACGAGGGGAGAAGGGCAAGCACTAGAAAGGCTGAGGAGGAAGAAAGTAACATTCTCTCCTCTCTAACGTTCCCAGCGCTTTCACTCTCTCCCTTCGCTCTCCACGGCCCTCCTCTCCCGTCCCGACTTACTAGTGCTCGCGCTTTCTCTCTTCGCCTGGCGTTGCCCTCGCATGCACTGCACACAACTAATCACACGGTGTGTAATTAGAAATGTAAGCGGTTTAAAAAACACATTGAAAATTTTGAGAAAATAAAAACAAAAATAAAAAACAAAAACAAAAATAAAATAAAAACGTTTTTTTTTTTCAACCAGGATAAAACCGAAAAAAAAAAAAGAGCTCACGAATTGTATAACGCTGCCGCGCGCCACCGGCGGCGACGTCCACCTCTCACTGGAGGTCGGGAAACTTCTAACGTCACAGAATACAGAGCCTGCAGGAGCAGTTTGGTCAACAGAAGGAGTTTGGGAGTCTGCGAAGCACCGGGTCCATTCACGTGGTGGCAAGGACTTAGCTTCAACCAACCCTTGTGTCCCCTCGCCTCTCGCGTACTGTAGATTCCCCCTTCTTCTGCGGCATGTGAAAGAAACTGGTCCGAGTTTGGAAATATGCACACCAAGCTACGCAACAAGTTCGCAGGGGGTCTCGTGCAAAAGCTTGTGTACGTGCACTCCAACCTGAATGTCCGGAAATCGAAATTATCGGACACGGATTGGTAAAAATGTCAGTCTTGACGCTCTGATGTAAAATACCCTGCCTCCTTTATGCGTGCTAATTGGCTCATAACAGCTTCGTGTACTTTGTGTTGAAAAGATTTTTTTTTTTTTTAAAGCGTTGTCTAGCAGAGACATCACTAGCCCTCGTTTAACCAATTTTGAATGACAACTTTCGTAAGGCAACAAATGTTTCGCCGCTAGCTTTCTATATTCTGGAAAGCTAGCTAGGAGCCTTGTGAAGGGTGTGCTGCAGTATTTGGATCTTAGGTTGAACACGGTGGACGGGTTGTGCTGGGAATATGAAAAGCTAGCGGCAAAACCCTTGTTGCCTGACAAAAGTTGTCATACAAAATTGGTTAAACGAGGGGTAGTGTTGTCTCTGCTAGACAACGCTTTGAAAAAAATCTTGTCAACACAAAGTACATGAAGCTGTTATGAGGCAATTAGCACGCATAAAGGAGGCAGGGTAAAAGATTAACATTGTGAAGGGGGTCCCCAGAAAGTGTTGTGAGACCAGAGGAGAGGTGAGAAAAGTAAGAGAGAAACCAGATAGGGTAGTGTGCATTCCTTTTTTCCATACATTTTCGCACAACTTGTTGGCGGTTGCTGGGAGGTTCAGGGTGAAGGTGGTTTTCACTTCCGATTTTAGGTTGAACGGGCTTACGCCGTTCGCAGGGAGGGGCGCGGGGTTGTCAAAAAAGGCACAGAGAAGCCGCCGTGGATTGCCAGGTTGGTGTAGTGCAGTGGTTCTCAACCATTGAAGTTTCGCGGGCCCCTTGTGGATTTGCGGAGACGATGGAGGATCCCGTTCTTGGTGAGGGAAAGAGAAAGTTAAAGGTTAATTATGAGAATGATTTAATAACTGGATATAACTAAGGGCTAGCGTGAAGTAGACCTCTCTTATGGACATACACACGGGAAAACTCGCCCGAAAACTGAAACATTTCTTCTCGACCCGAGAAAAGACAACTTTTATTGCGGGCTTGTTTGACGAGGCAGGGCTTCGCGGACCCCTAGAATGCCTTCGCGGACGCCAAGGGGTCCGCGGACCCCCATTTGAGAATCACTGGTGTAGTGTATGATGTCCCAATGGCCGGTGGTTTCACCTACGTGGGGCAGACAAAAACGTGCTTGAATGAGAAAGTGCTTGAACACATGAGGGCAGTTAAGAACGGGTCTCCAATCTCTGAGATTGCTAAACATGTACAGGAGTGCAATAATTGTTTGCCGGATTGGGGATCTACTATTGTTTCGAGCAAAGAAAAAGATTGCGCAAAAAGAGTTTTGAAAGAGACAATCAATCACGACTGTAAGAAATTGTATCAGTCAGCCGTCAATCACACTAGACGAAGCGACCCGGAAAGTTTTTCTGCTGTATTTTTTTTCGGTTTATCAGTTTTAGTGTCGGGCCCTTGTACAAGATTCAGGTTAGGCCTTGGAGTTTGTGTGAAGGTGTTGTGCGCTGAGTCCGACCTTGTGGGTTGCGACAATGCGGATTTGTTTGCAATGTTGTGTACAAACTGAGTGCGGTGGTTTGAAATGAGGTCAAGACGAGATGTACCCTGGATAAAAGTCCCAGTGGCGTGTGCACTTCCGGGAGACGTGTGGGAGAGATGGTATATAAACGACTGTGCCAAAAAAGTTTGGTAGCTGCTTTTGAGGCGTCTTGTGTGTTGTCCCCTTTTTCATCGTCCGTCGTCTCCGGTTTTTCAAAAATGTGTAATTTTTTTTAAATCAATTTTACAATCTCTAAAATTGACTTTTCAACCTTTCCTTAAAGTTATTAGTTTTTTATTAGTCATACCTGGCGGTTCTAAAAAGAAAATATGAATATATTCTTTGTGAATTTTGATATATTTAACTTTTTGATAATTTAGAAAATCATAATCATGATTGAGATCATTAATTGTTATTTGATGAGCTTGTCCTTTATCTGTATTACACAGTCAAATATTTTGTTTTAATTTTACTGATATATTATGTCATGTTAAGGGATTGCACATTATCTTTTGCCATAAAATATTACAGCGAAGCGGTATACCTCTACCAGCTAAGAAACTTTTCATGTCGTTGGCGTTGTACTCAAAAACCTTTCGGCGAACAATTGAAGGCAAAACAGCAGATCTCCTTTGAAATCAGGCATACAGCACACAGCTCAGTATCCGCTTCAATAAAGATAAAGAATAAAGAAAACCACAAAATAAGCATCAAAACCACATGATGGATGATAAGGCGCGTGTGAACAATAGGAACACCCTCCCACGCGTTCCGGTAAAGATTAAGTTTGCAGCTGCTTCGAAATAGCTTGACGTCATTCGAAGCCCTCGTGTGAAGTGCAAAGCGCATAATGAATGGTAACGGCGCCTGCGAACAATGCGAAGCACGTTTCTCCTCCCCGCATGTGTTTCCCGGTAAAGAATAAGGCCCTTTCACACTTTTGCAACCGACTACGACCGAGAGAGACGAGACCTGTTGAAACCTCTTAAAATTTTTCAGGACGAGAGAACAGACTGACACTTTGGTGCCATCTATGCGGTGACCCTGGAACTGCATTTCGCAAGAGCTAAGGTTTTGCGGGATTTCCAAGGTCAAATGTGCGTAATACCTATAAGAAAGGCTCGTTTATAACGTTGACAAAAGTTTTTCGAGCCAAGAGAGAAAGGATAATACGCGAGAAAAATAGAAAATATGCCGGACCGCCAAGTTTACACTGCTACCGAATAGATGGCGCCAGTGTGTCATCTCGTTGTAAGAGATATTTAGAGGTTCCAAGGCACCCGGTTCTCAGAGGTCGCAAGTGGGGGAACGGGTCTTTACGGTTGCGTAAGCTACTCCGAGTGGAAAAGTACCCAACAGCATAGAAATCACGTAGTGACGTAACCACGCTTTTCAAGTGACGTCGCAATGGTTAATCGATGTGGGTGTCGTTTACAGCTTCGCTGTCCAACCACCTTCACAGCGTGGATTGGAGCCACAGTTTTTTTCCTGCGTGGATCTATCGTCTTAGTCTCAGGAAATGTTACAGTTCGTTAACCCTTTATAAAAATTTGATTAATTAGAATATCATTTAAATAACATATTTGATAGGAGTATAATTTTTGCACACAACAGTTTGTGTCGTTGGTTATGTATTTTCTTGATCTTTAATAAAATAATCAACATAGAACATGCTTTATTTATAAGGTCCTTAGAGTTATTGCACCCTTTTTATGTTCAATAAGAATTGATTTTTTTTTCTATCAGGTCATCAACACTTGCATAATATGATAAATGCCATTTCAGTGATTTAAACCTGAAACATTCTTCAGCCAGGTGTCCGGCATTTCATGAAGCCCCGATAAAAGTGTAGCTGCGAGGCTCGACACTGCATGGTGTTGAAAGGGGGCGGGAAGAGGGCAGTAAGAAAGTGTTTGCGCCAGGCAGGTATCGAACCCAAACCATTTAGACACTAAGCGAGTATCACTACACTTATTTTTTTTTTATCGAACAAAAAGTTGGGGCGCAAAACAAGCTGGTGAAGGTTGTGGGTCGCTCAATAATACTGCCGCCCAATCGGTCTCCGCTTGGTCCGCCCTCCCAACAAGTCACACGTTAAAGGAGATGTGGGAGAACACTTTACTGTTTCTCGGTGCTTGACCGCGTCTTTCCCAAGGGGCTGGCCGGGCCTTGTGTTGCGTCGAGCCTTTCAGGGCTTGCCCAGTTGCGGCCGTTCCTGTTCGTTCCACGTCTCGCACTGCCGCGCGCCGGTCTCGAGCGCCGCTCCGCCGGCCATAGCGCGTGCCCCCCCGCGCCCTCTTCCTCCTCGGCTTCCCACACTCCCCCCACCCCCCCCCCCCCCTCCTCAAGGCCCGGTCTTCGGGGGGCCTCGGGTGCTCGGGGGTTCACAGGTCTTGCCAAGGAGTTCCTCCACCTCGGCCATGATGGCGTCGTCCGAAGTCGAGGGGGACGGAGGGGGCTAGTGCACGACAACGGCCCCATGGCTTGGGCCGGAAGAGGTGGAAGCGGCCGATGTGGTAGGGGCCGTCGTGGCAGCGGGTTCGACGGCGGCGGCCGCGGCAACTGGTGCGGAGGCACGGTTCTCGGGAAGCCTGGCTGGCTGGACGGGGGTCAAGGCAGCGGGAGCCAGAAGGTCCGGGCGGCTTGTTCTCAAGGTCTGCACCGCTGCCGCCACGTTTCCCGGGAGGGGGCGTGCCTTCAGCAGGTCGAGGTGGAGTTGACCGGCTTCGTGGGTTTCCAGATGTATAATTGCGACCCCGCACAACCAGCAAGTGTCCGGCGCTCCCAAGACGCGTGGCACCAACGGCTGCGTGTGGTCACGGTACGGGTGTGGGACTTCATGGTCGGGCTGGCCGGGCGTTGGTCTTGGTTGGTTCTTCCAACGCCGGCGAGAGACGTAGTGGACAACCCTTCTTCCCCACACGCCGTCCACGTGGCCACAGTGTGGCAGGGGGGCCCACTCCAGGCAGGTCTCCCCATCGCAGACGGACCCGCTCCGTTCTGCGGGGGTGCCGTCGCGGACGGCCCTGCTCCGTGCCGCGATGTTGTTGCGGACGAGGTTGTCCCGTGCCACGAAGGCGTCACTGCTTCCGGGCTCGCGGTGCCTGCGGAGCCCATGCGGCGTTGCCAGTTCCGCCATTCGGCCATCCTCGGTGTCAACGCCTCCGTGATCGGCCACCGTGAGGGTTTGGTCGACCGGACCAGTACCTCCCCTCTCCGGGGACTGGCCCGTCCGGTGGACCTCCTGGGTAGTGCCCTCCGGGACGGCTTCTCCAGGGAGGCATCCTGTGTAGTAAGAACACTGTTAGGATACCGGAAAATTATCACTTTCTGCCGCCGAATGTGGCGGCGACCGGTAGCCTTCAATAACTATCTTCCCCATCGCGACGGTAGTACCCCTTCAAGTCCGCGATGTGAACAGGACCCGACTCCTCGTTTGTATCACGTCGAGCGAGTTTATAAGTAAGCCGCGACATTCGCGCCTTTACCTCATAGAGCCCTTCCCATCTCTGAACAAGCGATGCGGCGAAACCGCTAGCTGCGTCACTCAGAGGGTGGGTTCTTCTCAGGACCAAGTCACCAACTTTGAATTCCAAGTGCCTACGGCTCTTGTCATAGTGCGCCGCTTGCTCGATCTTTCCAGCATCGAGGTTCTCTTTAGCATCGTGCAGCGCCCCAGAGAAGCAGTTCGTTAGCTGTTCCGTGTACATAGAGAGCGGGCGTCCTGGTGTTCCTTGGTTGCTCCGTAACTCGTTCTTCAGCGGAGACGGTATCTCTTTACCTAGGTTTTGAAACGCTGGCGTGAAACCAGTCGATCTGTTCACGGTATTCCGAATGGCAAAACCCATCTCGGCGATGTGCTTATCCCAGTCTCGGTGTCTCTGAGTTAGCGCGATCAGCATGCACTTGACATTCCGATTCACTCGCTCAGTGATATTGGCTTGGGGATGTTACGGTGTCGTCCTCTTGTGTTTTATGTTCAGCGCCAAGCAGGAGTCCACGAACATTTTACTAGTAAAATAACTAGCGTTATCACTAATGAGACAGCTGGGTGTGCCGAAGCGTAGGAAAATATCTAGTAACTTTTCCCATATCCCCTTTGAAACCAGCTTCCTCAATGGGTACAACTCTACCCACTATGAGAAATGATCGGTAACAACCGAAACGTACTGGTTTCCCCGCGGACTTCTTGGCAGTGGGCCAATGATGTCGAAAGCGACGATCTCCCACGAGTAGTGACTCTCCACCGACTGCATCAAGCACGGAGGCTTCCCCCCTCTGGGCTTTGCTTTCTGGGAGGCGGGACCGCTGTGGGCGTATTGAAGTGCGCCTTGCCTCATCCCCGGCCAGGTCGCCGCGCGGCATAACTTATAAAAAAGTCTTGCTGCCACTGCCATGACCTGCCAGAGCCAAGTCGTGGAAGTACCCGATAAACCTATTCCGTAGCTTTCTGGGAATCACCACCCTGAAGGGAGACTCAGTATACCCTCCTCTTTATTGATCGTTGGTATGTAGCGAAGCAATAAGCCGTCTTCGCCCAGCAGATATGAATCAAATTGTTCATTAAATCGTCCGCCAGCCTTCCCGGTGTCAACCGCAATTTCCGCCAGTTTACTCAACACCCGCTGAAAACAACCATCTGCTTTCTGGGCCTCGACAAGCTCTTTCTTGCTGATCACTTCACCCCAAGCGACGATCCTTTGCTCCTTCATGCCGCGCGCTAAAGCTGCTATACCAGTGCCGGTTGCTTCGCCTCCTCCCAACCGTCCGTAAGGGACCTCACCCCTGCACCCGGAGACATTCTCCTATTCTTCCCGCGTTCCACGCTACAATCAAGCGTGGTGAAAACCCTCAAACCTCCAAGCGAATACATTATAGACTCCATAGAGAGAAAAGGATATGTGTCCCTTCTAGCGACATCATCAAGTCTTCGGTAATCAACGCAAAGGCGCGCGGTGCCGTCTTTCTTTGGCGTCAAAACTACTGGAAACACCCAGGGACTCTGTGATGGCCACACCGCCCCCGTGTCCAGCATCTCCTCGAGAGCCGTGCCTAGGAGAGCCCGTTTATGTACGCTTAGTGGTCTAGGATTACAACCCCACGGCCTAGCCTCTCCCGTATCTATCCTATGTTGTAAAACAGTTGTAAGCTCCGGTCTATCGGTAAACAAAGCTGCGCGTCGGGACAAGGCGTTCGCTAGCATCCGCCGTTGTTTGGTGGGCCCATCGAAAGACGCAATTATCGTGTCGACGTTCCCGGGCACGATTCGTGCAGCTAATACCTGCTCCTGGTGTGACGCAGCAAGCGAACATTCCATTCCCTGCGCCAGAGATGATGGTACAACAAAGGGAATAAGGGAGGAAAACGCACTATAGCGATACCCATTGTTCCTCAAGTCCAGGATTATACCCTCAAGGAAGACGAAGTACTGCCTCGAAATAGCAGGAATTGACATATCGGGCAAGTAAACGAAACGTTGCCTCCTTCGTCTGCCGTCAGGGCCAAGGTGAAGGCGCATCGCACCTTGCGCTTCGGCTCATCCTGTCGCTAAACGCAGCGGAGTTACAAGTTCCCGCGCGCAAAGGCTTCTGTTCCGGCAGTCCTTGTACAGAATATCGCCAATTAGAGAAAGAGTACAGCCGGTATCAATTACTGCCAAATATTCTTTACCACCGATCTCTACCCGCATGTATGGGCCCTTCTCAGGTGTCGTGCCTCGGGCCCGACACGCCAACGGGGCCGTCGCCACGCAGTCGTCGGCCGCGATTTCCGCCCTGTCGTCACACTGATGCAGAGCCTCGGCAGCGGCCGGCAACCTCGACTCAGAGGACCTGATTAGTGCCGCCGACCTCTGGCGTTTCCCTGAAAACCCTGAGAACCAGCCGCTACCCACGTGCAATGCCGCCTGATGTGCCCAAGACGGTGACAGTTGTAACACCTGACTTGTGTCCGGTCGTTACGCGCAAGCTGTAAATCATTACCCTCACGCGACACTTCATTTGTGACTACCCGTGGTGTCATGATTCCCGCGACTGTCGTGACCAGTCGCGCCTCCGCTGTGGTTAAACGCCGCGCCACCCCTACGGGTCTGCACTCGGGCCGAGTTTGCATTGGCTGCCCTGCGCCTTCGTTCATAAGCGAAGGGGTCCAAAGCCCGAGGCGTTATGGCTACCCCATGACCGCGCTCCGCAACGGCCGTATACGCCGTGTGCGACTCGATGTGAGTGTCCACGGCGCGTCCCGTCCACGCGCATCTTGGTTCTAGGGACTCCTCGGCCCTCGGAGGGGGTTGGTACTGCAGCTCAGCTAGGAAGCCCGCTTGGACCGTTCGCTCCTTTCTGGTCAGTGCCTCCAGAAGCGCGAAACCCCGTCCGCGGAAGTAGGCTTTTAATCTATACATAGCCGTATCGCTCTAGCTACCTTCTCTGCGTCAGACGCAGATGGTTTGGCCCTCCAGTAGAGCTCCTGGAGCGCGCGAACGTACTCCAGGAGGCTCTCGTTGGGGTGCTGAGTGCGGTTAGCCTAGCTGGTCCCTGTGACAGTGTCTAGGTGGTGCTTGGGCGCAGCCATAATCATCATGATTATCGGCCATCGCACGAACCCGACGGCCGATAATGCCAGAATGTTAGAAGCGCGAGCCCAGCGCGTTTTGCGTGCCGGCCCCTCACGCGCTCTCTGCAGAAGCAGGAACGAAGCAGGAACGATTTGGCCCGCGTTTTGTGGAACACTGCTTCTGCATCACGCTGGACTGCTGGTCGTCTACATAAACCTCGGTTCCTGTACTCGGCAAACATTACACTGGCGACGAGGATGTTTACGCACTGAAGTTGCTGCCGCCGACGCGTACGGCTGATCCAGAATGCCATCAGTCGGCAAGCTCGAACCTTTCGATGCGGATTCTAGCTGGGAGGAGTACCGGGAACGAGTCGAGCAATACTTCATCGCCAACGATGTCAACGAGGACAAACGTCGAGCCGTGTTCCTCACCTGTTGTGGCCAGGCCACGTATTCAGTGCTGCACAGTTTACTGGCTCCAGTGCAGCCGTCAGAAGCCACCCTGGTGACCATCTTCGATGTGCTTGGCAGGCATTTCTCGCCGAGGCCATCAGAAGTCGTGGCGAGTTTTCAAGTTTCATTCACGGATACGTCATGCTGGGGAGGCTGCAGCAGATTTTTTCGCCGGGCTAAACAAACTTGCTGACGACTGCGGCTTCGGCATGTCTCGTGACCGGATGTTGCGAGACCGTATAGTCGGGGGGATCAACGATAAGGCGATACAGCGGCGGCTTTTGGAACTTCCAGACCTGACCCTCGACCTCGCGAAGAAGACTGCCATCGCGATGGAAGCAGCGACGAAGGATTCGCAGCTGCTATCGACACCGAGACTGCCAAGCGTTGCGGCTGAAAACGCAGTGTCACATGATGCTTGTACCACCTCTACTGCTGCTGCTGCATCGAAATGGAAACAAAGGACTGGCGCCATTTCCTGTTTTCGCTGCGGGGGCGAGCACTTCGCCACCCAGTGTCGTCACGTAAGTAGCATCTGTCACAAATGTCGGGGAAAGGGCCATCTTTCACGAGTTTGCATGGAGAATGCGCGCTTCGGTGGCCGAGCGCCGCCAACCAGGCCACAACGATCGGTCCACGCCGTGGGCGAAAGCGTGAAGGGTGCCTCGCCGCCGGAGGTCTACGAGATGTGGCAACTGGGGGCCCCTGTAGTCGATGGCGAGCCGTTCTGGGTGGAAGTTTCGGTGAACGGGATTCCGTTACTGATGGAACTCGACACAGGGGCCAGCGTGTCCGTCGTGTCGGAAGAAACACTTCGCCAACGATTCCCGCCGTTGCGGCTCGACCTGTCGAGCGTCATGCTGAAGAGCTACTCGGGTGAACTATCTCCTGTGCGCGGAAGCCTCGCTGCAACCGTACAGCTTAGAGACCGCCGGTGCCAGGACATTCTGTACGTCGTGCCGGGTGCCTGTCCGTCCCTATACTTGGGCGGGGATGGATGAAGGGTCTCGGCATTGAGTTGCGTGGGGCAAAAGAAATAAACGTGGTGACGTCTGTTCAAGATGTCATCGCTAAGTACTCGAGTGTTTTCAATGATGGCCTCTTTCAAGGGCGTGGCTGCAAGGATAACTATAAAAGACAACGCCAGGCCAAGGTTCTTCAAGCCTCGGCCAGTCCCGTTCGCGATGCTCGACAAGGTTAACGAGGAGCTGCAGCGTATGGAACGGGAGGGAGTCCTGCGTGCCGTGAGGACGTCGGAATGGGCCGCGCCTATCGTTCCAGTCCTGAAGCGGAGTGGACAGATTCGCATCTGTGGGGATTTCAAGGTCACGATAAATCCTGTGACTGTGCCTGAGAAGTACCCGATTCCTCGGGTAGAAGACCTGTTTGCCAAGCTGAGTGGGGGCAAGAAGTTCAGCAAGCTGGACTTGAAGGATGCCTACCTACAAGTTGCGCTGGATGAAGAATCCTCAAAATTGGTGACCATCAATACTCCTCGCGGTCTATACCAATACACGCGCCTGCCATTCGGTGTGACATCGGCACCATCGATTTTCCAGCGTGAAATGGACAACCTGTTGCAGGACCTCAAGCAGGTCGTCGTGTATTTCGACGACATCCTTGTGACTGGCGAGAATGACCAAGATCACCTGCAGAACCTAGAAAAGGTACTAAATCGTCTGCAGGAAGCTGGGCTGAAGCCTAAGCTAAACAAGTGCGCTTTCTTGATTCCCAAGGTTGAATATTTAGGTCATGTCGTCACCTCGGCGGGTTTCCAACCAAACCCGGAGAAAACTGAGGCTGTCCTGAAAGCACCGAGACCTACGGATGTCAAGGTATTGCAAAGCTATCTGGGACTAGTTAATTTTTACCGGCGGTTCCTGCCAAACTTGTCCAGTGTGCTGCACCCATTGAATCGTCTCCTGGCGGCAAAGACGCCATGGTCTTGGGGTGCTGAGCAAGAAGAAGCTTTCCGTAAGAGCAAGGAGTTGCTGCTCTCTGCCGCGGTGCTGGTGCATTATGACACAAAGAAAGCTGCTGTGCTGATCTGTGATGCATCACCGTACGGAGTTGGGGCTGTGCAAGCTCATCGTGAAGATTCAGGCGCTGAGCGGCCGATTGCGTTTGCTTCTCGAACTCTCTCACCAGCTGAGCGCAACTAAAGCCAGTTCGATAAGGAAGCCCTGGCCCTCATCTTTGGCGTGACCAAATTTCGGCAATACCTCTGGGGACGTGACTTCGAAGCTGTCACAGATCACAAGCCTTTGCTGGGACTGCTTGCTGCGGACAAACCTGTGGCCGAGACCTGTTCACCGCGTGTCCTGCGTTGGGCGCTGATGCCGTCTGCATACCGCTACACGCTGCTATACAGGCCTGGCACGATCATAGCGAACGCAGACGCCCTCAACCGTTTGCCACTGCCTGTCCCTGCCTACCCCATCGAGCGGCCAGCCGAGGTGCTCATGCTTGCGAACGCCTATCCCAAGGTGTTACTTGCGTCTGTTGTGACCGAGGCTACATCAAAGGATCCGACCTTGGCGAGGCTTCGAGATGCGTTGTGGTCTGGAGCTGAACTGCACGACCCAGAGTTTAGACCGTACGCAGGCCGAGCAACTCAGCTGAGTGTACAAGAAAGTTGCATACTCTTGGGGCCGAGGGTAATCATTCCCGGAGTCTTGCAACCAGATGTGCTGCGCCTCCTGCATGAAGGCCACCCAGGAATTGCTAAAATGAAGGCCGTCGCACGTAGCCATGTCTGGTGGACATCTTTGGACGATGATATTACTGCGACCGTACGAGGATGCCGTGTATGCCAAGAAAACCAACGTGTTGCGCGGCCAGTACCAATGATGCCATGGCCGTTTCCAGAAAAGCCTTGGTCTCGGCTGCATATCGACTTCGCAGGACCACTTAACAACCAGTACCTGCTTATAGTGGTCGATGCGTACTCGAAGTGGATCGAGGTCGTTCCACTGTCTACGCCGTCAGCAGAAGCTACAATTCCTTGCTTACGACTCATGTTCGCAAGTCACGGGCTGCCGGACCTTATGGTATCCGACAACGGGCCAGCAACTTTTAGGAACTTCCTACAAAAGAATGGCATAAGGCACGTTCTAACGCCGCCCTATCACCCAGCATCGAATGGTGCTGCGGAGCGTGCAGTCCAGACCATTAAGTCCAAGCTGAAGAAAGCCGCGAGCGGTAACTTCACCTGTCAGCTGGCCCGCATCTTGTTGAACTACAGGACTACACCGCACGAGACCACAGGATCTACACCAGCAGAACTGCTTATGGGACGCAGGTTGAAGACTGCGCTGACGTTGCTGAATCCAGACATGAGGTCATCGGTGTCAGAAAGGCAGCTTAGGCAGAAGATGGCGCATGACAAGAGCGCTCGGCTGGTACCGCCTGCCCAGATAGGAGATGCAGTTTATGCGCGCAACTTTCGTCCGGGTCCGCCATGGGTCCCGGCAACGGTGATCGAGACGCCGAGCGACCAGATCATAGACGTGACACTACCAGATGGCCGGTGTTGGAGGCGCCACCAAGAACACCTGCGTCCGGATCTCGCTCAAGCCACTGGAACACCACGTCACCAAGGAATGTGAATATCCTGATCTTGCTCTAACCGCTTCATCAACAGAAGCAGCACATCAGGCGACATCCCCTGTCGAGGCTGCACCGCTTCAAGGGTCTCCTCTGGAGGATTCACAGCCTGCCTTGGCCGCTCCTGACCAAGCTACATCTCATCACGCTGGACTGCTGGTCGTCTACATAAACCTCGGTTCCTGTACTCGCCAAACATTACAGTCCCTAATCTGCATCTTATAATCAGGAGGCAAACATTCCTTCATAAATCGCGTCCGGAAGTCCGCCAGCGATAGGAACGTTCGTAGCAACCGTTTCCAACGCGACGCGTCGCCCGTTAACGCGATCGGCACGATCTGCACCAAGGCCGTTTCGTCTGATGCTCCCAACGCGGCTACAAACGCGTCCGGGTCGTGCAAGAAATCGTGAACCGATTTCCCGTCGGAGTATCCCGCATGGGTCGGCGTCGGTACGGACAACCGCGATTTGTCGCGAGAATGTCTCCATCATCGCCGTCATGGCGCTCATAAACTCGCCGATGTCTGCCGCACCTCCAGCTGGAACTGGTGGTAAAATCCCAGCATCTAGAGATGTCTGCGTACTAGCGCCTTCTCACATGGCCCAACAACGTCAGACACTTGCTGAGCTCCGCTCTCAGACGAGTTGTCCTCGTTCCCATTGGGGGCCGACCTCGTCTTGAGGGCATCGTTAGCGTCTATATATCTACACCACGTTGAACGCTCAATGAATCTGTGTGACTCCCCGAGACGAACAGAACAAGCGGCAGACCAATCGGGCCCCACGTTGGGCGCCAGTTCTGTGTGTCGCTCAATAATACTGCCGCCCAATCGGTCTCCGCCTGGTCCTCCCTCCCAAGAAGTCACACGTTAGAGGAGATGTGGGAGAACACTTTACTGTTCCTCGATGCTTGACCGCGTCTTCCCCGGGGCGAGCTGGGCCTTGTGTTGCGTCGAGCCTCTCAGGGCTTGCCCGGTTGCGGCCGTTCCTGTTCGCTCCACGTCTCGCACTGCCGCGCGCCGGTCTCGAGCGCCGCTCCGCCGGCCATTGCGTGTGCCCCCCGCGCCCTCTTAATCCTCGGCTTCCCACAAGGTTTAACATTTTAGACAAAATCCCGAGACTGGGGGGAAAAAGGACAGCACAACACGAAGTTTCAAACACAGCTCTTAACACTTTTTATTGGCACGTTACGACACATATTTGTTTTTCTTCACTACATAATGTAACACAAAGATACAAGGCGAATATGTATATGCATATACATAAGACACTAAAAGACCTCATCCAACTTGGCTGACGTCGGGAAATGCTAAACGTCCTTTAGTGCAAAGAGCTCATCCCGAAGAGGGAACGAATTCGGTGGTTATTGTCGGGTCTTCAATATTTTACTAAAAAAAACACCTCTGCTCTACAAAGTATAGGGTGCTCTCGAAAACAAATTGCGGGTTTTTTTTTTTTTTTTTTACCGCAAAAATAAACAACGCATCATCAAACGCCCATTCTCCGCCCAAATGTGGCGCTTGAGGTTCGAATTAGATGCTAAAGTTTCAGCAGGAACTGGTATTTTATTCAAAAGTTATAAGTGATTTTTTGAAAACTTCAATGGGGAAATAATGTTCGAAAGAATAAAACATAGGGGGACGGACACACGCAGACAGGACTGTTCTTTCAATTAGCAATCGGATTTGTTCTAATTGTGAGCCGGACTTCCAAGCTACGCGAGTCATTGGGAGACACAAGGACAGACTAGGACGAGAAATTATTGACTACTTTAGGATAGCCGGGGATGATTTGAACTATGGCTCACCCTCGTTTAGGTTAGCCAAGGCAGAGGTAAAGTTTCTGAGAAAGAAGTTGGAGCTGTAAGCTCAAGTTGGTCCTGCGCTTTTCATCTCTCCGGCGGTGTTTTCTTCTTTTTCTATGGGAGATAGGAATCTTTTTTTTTTATTTTGTTATATTTTAATTTGAGTATCTTGTATTTTTCTCTTTTTCCCTTTCTTCCAACGGCATTATTCATGGAGGGGTTTTCTCCCTCTTTTTTCGAGGGTTGGGCCCATTGAGGAGGCATCATAAACGTCGGTTGCTAATTGAAAGAACTGTCCTGCCTGTGTGTGTCCGTCCCTATGTGTATTTCTTCTTTCGTGTTTCTAGTCATCTGCGCCAACCTGCTCTGTGTTCATGTTCGAATGGGGCCCATTTTCGTCCGTTTTCGCTTTCTGGCGCCACAGAGCTCCATGTATTCGAGAGCTCCGTCGGCCGCCATTTTCCCATTAAAATCTTCAGAAAATCACTTCATGATAATAATAATTCTTATTTGACCCTGGAGCGCGTACCATGGAAGCCCGCGGTACCGCGGCTAATGAGATGAGTATATACATGACTTATACTCATAACTTTTGAATAAAATATCAGTTCGTGCTGAAACTTGTGGGAGACGAGGGGGGAAGATGACGGGGGCGGAGGACACGTGACAAGCGGTCGGGCGAGGAGACACGAGCTGGTGCCAGACAGAGCGTGCTGCGCCAGGCTGGGGCCGGACAGGAACGATGGAGTCGTCCTGGCTGGTCTGGACCATGGCGACCCCCGGAGCAGTCAACCAGCGAGGTTCGAACCAGGACCGGCGGGAGCGGCAAGCACTGGTCATACCGGCCTAGGCCATGAAGATCCTAGGACTGGTTCCTCAGCGAGACTCGGGCAGTGATAGCACGGGATAGCTAGCCTACGCAGCACTGGCGTGGCAAGGACCATCCGCAGGCCTAGACAAAGACTCCGACCGCGAGCTCTGAATGACAGGCGACAACCAGGGTCGGAGGGCCCGGAGTGCAGGCTCTCGAGGACGGGCAACCGAGAAGTAGAGTAAACCCACTCGCTGTCTCATCGATGTGTTGTGTCATTCCTTGCGAGACGAGCGAAGCACAGATCGATCGGGCGTAATTACAGAGCAACCCCACGAACTTTTTCATCTGGTTTGAACCTCTAGCGCCACCTTTGAGCGTAAAATGAGCGTTCGGCAATGCATAGTTTATTTTTGCGGTCAAAAAAACCCTGTACATTTTTTTCGGGGCACCCCGTACATACACGTCCAAACGTACAAATTTAAAGTGAAAATATATGTATTTTACAGCCACGCATATGCACTCTAATAAACATAGGCCATGACTCTGAACGGAATCTGGTATTTGTCATTGCGCCGGCTCCCAGTTTATTTGTAATATACTCGGTGTGTGTGAACAGGACGCACGTCAATATCCGCGTGTCGCACAGCCACACGGCACCGCCATATGCTGTGCAGGCAAAGCAGTAGGATCATGTCGTAAAGAACACCATTTTCTCCTTCGACGGCGTAAAAACGTATGCCATGTGGCGTGAATGGGAAGTCTTTTTTAGCGTCCCTTCGAGGACATCCCAAACGAAGACCGCTTCCCAGCAGTCTAAAAAAACGTGTTCAATGGTCTCCTGTTTGTTCCGATTTTTCGCAAAGAATGCAGTTGTCAGACCATGCCACTGGAATGCCCTTTTCAAACAACCAGGCTTTGACTAAGAGTGCCTGACTCTGGAACTTCAACAAAAATTTTCGCGTTCGGGGCACCACCACTCTTTGAACTCGTTTTAAAACACCCCGCCCTGGGCCTGCACTGTACGAAAAATGATACATGGGAAAAAGTAGATCAATTAAATATTTCGTTAGTCTTTTACGTGACACTTGAGACAAGTACACGAGCGAAAACCGTATGACTAAGAAACCATACGCACCAACAACGTCTTGCAACAAAAACAAAAAACGCAAAGAGGCAGAAATTTCCTCGCTCGATGAAACAATAAAACCAGGAATCGCGCTGCTCAGTCTCACTTTAAAGAGCACCTGAAAAGAAAAAAAAAATGCTTTTTTAACAGTTTCGTTGGGACACGCTTGTCAAAAAATAAACTTTGCGCGAAAAAAAATGTTTTTGGAGCAATATTGAGGGCGAGCGATTCTTTGAAATTCTGCGCGCGCGCAGAATCCATGACGTCATGGGTCATTTCGGAATGACCATCTCCGTCTTTCGCTCTTTCCACCTCAACGTGAAAGCAAAGCCGATCCACCTCCCCTCCACGCGCCCGAAAGCCCGAGAGAGAGAACCAAGGGAAAGGAGGTGACTACCGACTACATCGCGTCTCGCGCCGGCAATATTGCGTGTAAAATTAATTTTTTGACACGCGTGTTCCAACCAGACTGTTAAAAAGACCATGTTGAATTAACCTGAGACTGGGCCCATGGCTTCTCAGATTAATTCAACATGGTTAATATTCACCAGCTCGCCTACACCCATACGATTTTTTTCTGTTAAAAGGATTTTTTTTCTTTTCAAGGGCCCTTTAATAATAATGCAATTAAGTGCAAATCTGCAAGCGAGCTGGACAAGAATGACAAAAATAATCCCTGGAAAAAGGGAACATGAGGGACCAAAGCACAAACACAAATCTCCAAACACAGCTGGGTGACTGGTGCGCGACCGAAAAAATTCACCTGGTCCGGGCATCGAACCCGGGACCTCTCCATTTCCAGTGGAGCGCTCCACCAACTGAGCTAGCCAGGGGTTTGACGTCAGTAGAGCAAACGGGTTGGACAATAATTCTTGCCCAGCTCGCTTGCACGTTTGCATTTAATGCATTATTATTCATAACCTTAAATTGCAAGCTTCAAACTTGTTGGTGTTAGATTGGTGGCAGCTGATAAAATCCGTTTGCTCTACTGACGTCTAACCCCTGATTAGCTTCGTTGGTAGAGCGCTCCACTGGAAAATGAGAGGTCCCGGGTTCGATAAACGGACCAGGCGGGTTTTTTTCGGTCGCGCACCAGTCACCTAGCTGTGTTTGTGTGACATAAAACGGCAAGGATAGCATACGGAGGTCGGAGAGGGAGACTCTGTCGACGTGAGCGGTCGCCTGGCTTCCCGGAGCCTTCCCCCATCTTCGAGCTCTCCAACGCGTGCGGGAAGTGTTTTTCGGCACCTCGCTCGGTGGTTCCCTTCCCCTCACCTTGTCCTCCCGGGCTCAGTGGGGGAACGCGTGTAGCCCCCGGCTCTTGACTGCCCTGCCGGAGGCTCGGGTTACTCCCGAAGCCATGGGCCGCAGACAGCCGCGTCTGTGGCGACCACAAGCATAAATATCACGAGGCACGCTGTCTCGTAACTCTGCCCAAAAACAAACCAAACACAAAAATATAACCTGAGGTCATTTAACCTAGCGGAGTTATGTCATTTTAAAAGGCAGGGAATGTTTGGGTTTAGAGGGCAGACTGCTTTCAGGGCCAAAGGACAGATCCGCAGGGCAATGACCGTCTGGGAAAGGGGAGTTTCCACGCATGGTGCGCGAACCTCGGCTTGAGTCCGAGGAACAAAGGGCAGTGCGAGACGAGACTCGGAGGCGAACAGACGCATCGCGTCGTCGAGCGGGGCGACGAGACCAACGGCCTCTCGCCAAGCACAGGACGGAGTTCCGCTGTGTGTGAGCGTGTGAGCTGGAGAAGTGGGTGCGAGGCCAGGGGGCCCCACCCATAGTGAGCCAGCCGACCGCCGGAACACCTCCACCTTGGACGGACCGCGCAGGGAACGTCAACCATCGACTCGTCAAATGAGACTTCGCACTCGCTGTTACTCCTTTAATTAGCATCTTTTGATTCGGTTAATTGTAACATCTTCATTAGTAACTGTATAAGCCTTCGTAAACCTTGGTTTGTAAACTCTATTCTTGTAAACGTTCTCCCCTATATTACACAAGGTATTTGTGCAGAGCGCATGTACCATAATTAGCCTTCTGTCTACCACTAAATTAAATTTCTTTGTGTTTCCGAGACACGTCTCTGTCTGTCTTCATTGGTCGGACTTTCTACCAGAGCGTGGACCTATCGCTCGGTCAGTGGTCCACCCTTTAACAATGTCATTCCCAGAGAACTCTCTCTCGATTGTTTTTTGGTTGTGACAAGAACTGGCGTCCGCGACAGGACTGACTGACCACGGTGGAGAGGCTACCATGCGGAGAGAGAGAGAGATGATAGCAAGAATGTTTAGCTAGAAGAACGAGATTTTGGACTGTGGGAAAACTCCTAAGGTGTAACGTGCTGTGGCCTACATATAGAGGGGGCAGACTTAATCTCGTCTGGAAAGCTGCTAGGGCTGGACAGGTTGTCCTTTATAGAATGGCTTAAAAGAGCAACTCGCGTACACTAGGATCGATTATGAAAACGCGAAGGAGAGCGAGCGGGAAGACCGCGAATGGGAATTGGAAGCCCAAGAATGGGAGAGGAAAGTGCGGGAAAGAGGGCTTACGGTTGAAGCACGGTTATCAATAAGGCCGGAAGAAAAAGCGGAATGGTTCGCGGCAACGGCACGTTGTGAGGCTGAATGCCATCGTCTAGAATCGTGGATAGGCCTTTTGGAAACCGGAGACGCGGAGGACGAGTCCCCAGAGAGGCAAGTGAGCGTAGCTCAAAGTGATCCCGCGAGAAACGTGGAGGACCCACCCACGGGTGAGGTAGTTGGAACGCCTCAGGACGCGGTGGAGCACAGGGCCCACCTCACAGAGAGGCGCAGGATGCCTGCTCGGAGTGCGGGTGATGAAGAAATCACCTCGTCCCTTGAAGCCAAGGACGAGTTCCCAGAAAGGGAAGAGAGCTTAGATAAAAGTGATCCCGCGAGAGACGCGGAAGACCCACCCACGGGTGAGGTAGTTGGACCGGCTCAGGACACGGGTGGAGCACAAGACCCACCTCGTGGAAAGGCGCAGAATGCACCTCGTAGTGCGAATGGTGAGGTGCGCGAAACCGCTGCACATAGTGCGAGACCACCAATCGGTGAAGCGTCAGAGTCAGAGAAGGAGAACCTCTTGGAAACCGCCCAAAAGATCGAGGTGATGAGCCCCAAGTTTCTGGACTCATATCGAAAAGGCGCGGACGAAGTCGCCGAAGAAAGGGGGGCAGGAAGTCTCTCCTTCGATGCGACAACAGAAGCGATCGCGTTTAGAGCAACCGCTGACGACTCCGACGAGCTAATTTTCCTAGAGGCATTCAAACCTGACGAAGGATTATGCCACGATTCAGAACACGCTCAGAGCAGGGTAATGTTAGACGTGGAAGAAGCCACAGGCTGTGTGGGAGCGTTGGCAGAGCTGACTAAAGCACGGAAGGCCGTAAAAAAGAAGGCTAAGGCCTCGGACGATCCTACGGTGGATCAAGGAAGGCGACTCAGACTCAAATGCGTCGCCAGGAAGCGGGTGAGACGTTGCGCGAGATTGAGCAGGGGGCGCCGCAAAGGAACGCGCCTGAGGGAACTCACATCTCGTCAACAGGTGGTTCGCACGCGAAGTGAGGTTGCTTGCATCGTGCGTTCCAACGGTAGGGCTAACCCTGAGAAGTCAGAAGTGCAAGCCAAGTACGACTTCATCACGGTGCTGAGGCCCGCAACTAGTTGGTCGGCTCGAAGGCCTTGGCTAGGGGGGTTGAACCTTTGTCTGCGCCAGACTTGTTACGTATAGTTTGCTAGCGTCTACCGCATTCTAGTACAAAACTGAGTTTTATTTTGTGTGTGTGTTTTGTGTCTGTGTCTCATGACAAAGCTTCGTGGATGATGAGTATCGTGCTTAGTTATGCATATCTTCTTTTTTGGTAAGGGACTGACCAATGACTTGCTGGAACTGTTGGACAACTCTAGGGGAGCGTGAGATGAATAGACGAATCTGTGTTGTTGCTGTTTACCATGTTTCGACACAAGTGGATGTTCGATGCCACTGGGCACATGTGTCGCTTCGTTCAGTGTACTATACTGACAATCCTGCACATTTGAATGTACAGAGTAGCTTGATTACTTTTGATGCAACACCAGTGTAAGTCCGGTTCAGGAATGGTTCTGAGCTTTGAGTGCTTTATTATTTTTTATCTTGTTGTAGCGTGGATCTTTTCGGTGCTGTGTTTGGTTAGCATTCCGAACTATATTGGTCATTATTACATGTACGTGGCTTGTGTATGCCGATTTGTGTGATTTCTTCAATATTAACTAATGAATATCTTAAAGTGGGGGGTTGTGTCACATAAAACGGCAAGGATAGTAGCATACGGGGGTCAGAGAGGGAGACTCTGTCGACGTGAGCGGTCGCCTGGCTTCCCAGAGTCTTCCCCCATCTTCAAATTCTGCGACGCGAGCGGGAAGTGTTTTTCGGCACCTCGCTCGGTGGTTCCCTTCCCCTCACCTTGCCCTCCCGGGCTCAGTGGGGGAACGCGTTTAGCCCCCGGCTCTTGACTGCCCTGCCGGAGGCTTGGGTTGGCACGCTGTCTCGTAACTCTGCCCAAAAACAATCCAAACACAAAAATATAACCTGAGGTCATTGAACCTAGGGGAGGTTACAACTTAAACCCAAGCGGTTACAACTTAAACCCCCAGCTAGAGACGCTTCTTAACACAACAGAAGGGACACGATGCTAAAATGCTGCGTTTCGGTCGCTTTATCGCAGCAAGGGGAATCCTCTGAGCCTTGAACACTGGAGTCGGGGTGGGGTGAAGGAAGAATAGAGGAGTAATGGCTCTAGAAACGTCACATGGCACCAATCTCCCAAACTGGAACTGTGGGGTAAGTTGAGCTGCGTCTGCTGTTTTTGTTTATTATTTTTTTTATTTTTTGCAAATATTGATATTGGAAAGTTTGTGCGATCCAATTCAAGCCCTCGCAGAGAATTCAGAAGCGCAAGAACGTGAATAAAGACGTAAGGCCCGCTTCAGACGGGCCAACTTTTCCAGCCATTTCGGGGTTGCTGACGGGTTGTTCCTTAGTTTTCCCTAGATCGACATGAATTGCTGAGATCGGGTTCGGCTCGAAAAGGACGAGCAACTCGAACAACTCGGAGACGTTTGAAGCGGCAGCAGCCAATTAGGGACGCGATATTTTCACCTGCCGCCCCGTGCCAGTGATGATGACAACTAAAGACTTGGTTCTGCTTTAAAATTGATTGTTTTGGAGAATAAACCGTTTCAGAAAGATGAGTTAGCATTATCAACGCCATTTTGATATAAAAACACGTTTTTAGCGCGTAAATGTGCATCTACGTAGTGCAAGAAGGATCAAATTTAATCATAATGATGACAAGTCGTGGCAGTTCGGTTGCTGCGTGTGAACGCGGGCGGCATGTTTTGCTGGTGTCGCGATGTCAAGTTGCTGGGTGAAATTGTCCCGTCTAAAGCGGGCTTAAGCGACCCCCTGAGAGCAAGCACCGGGTTGAACTAATAGCTTTCTTTCGCTCCTTTTTCTTTAAATAAAAACAGTAGTCACTGCGGCTGTGTGTTCACCGAGGACTGTGGGGAGTCAGTCTCCCCTCGCATTTTTATTGCTGGTTTGCCTTTTGTCCGGGGGATGAGTCGGGGTTGCTCTGAGGACAACAGGCCAGATGCTGTCCAGTTCCTAAAAAACATTTGAGAACTCCAGTGCCTTGTGACGTTTTTACGCGCCACTTCCCGTTTATTTTTTTTGTTCTTTTCTTTTTTTATTTTTTTTTTTTTGTTACACGGCGAAGGAAACATGTCGTTTACTTTCCTTGATAAAGGCTCGAGGTCTCCAACTTTCTGGTTAAATAGAAACGAACACCAGAGCCCTAGTTCAACCTACAAACGAACCTAGTATCTTTTTTGAGAACGATACTCACAATAGTCAGCACATCCGCTGATGACTTTTCCGCGAATTCTTTCGTTTCCCATGCTCAGCTTTCTTTTGTTGCAAGAACCTCGCGTTCTCATCGTCTTAGTAGGGTGTATGTATCCCTTGTCAAATCTTGGCTTTCTTTCAGCCTTCATTTTTTCCTCGTACTTATGTAGAAAAGTTTTATCTATTTAAACTTTCTAGAGCGCTTCTCTTGGGCGCCCGTTTCTGGCTTGAGCGGTGTCGGCGTCGCCGTCGGCGTAACTGCGCAAAACGTCGCGGTCGGGAAGTGTGCGAAACGTTGCGCTCGGGACGTTTCGCACAATGTGACGTTTCCCATAATGCAAAACGTCGCCGTCGGCGTTGGCATAACCGCGCGTTGCATTGTGGGACGTTTCCCATAATGCGACGCGTGGTTACGCTGTCGCCATCGGGACGGCGCGTTGCATTATGGGAAACGTCACTGTCGCATTATGGGAAACGTCACATTATGCATAATGTCCCATAATTAAACGCGCGGGCAGTGCAGGAGGAGGGGAGGAGGAGAACGGGAGGAGGTAGGAGGATGAGGAGGAGGAGGAGGAGGAAGAAGGTGGAGGGAGTGGGGAGGAGGAGGATGAGGGGGAGGAGAATGGGAGATGCCAGCGAGCCGTTGTGCAGGCAAGTGGCATCACCACTCATAAATCACAGAGAGGCATGTATGAAAACGTGGTGTACTCGTTATCCAAATGGCCATCTACACGGGTAAGGGTCTGTGCTGTACCCATCGATCTCTGCGGCAAGTCAGACGAAGTTGGTGAACTTTGTGCCACAAGGTCAAGAACGGCTTGCTCGTGGTGGCTCTGTATCTCTCTCCTACGGCACTCACCAAATATTTCGTGCAAGACGTAGAGCTTCATACCAGTCATGCAGGAAAACATCCCATTGGCCCCGAGGGACGTGCAGTCGCTGTTCTGCTGTGCCATGTCGGGAGAGCACGCTCAAGACTAATGCTGAGGGAATGAAAAATGCCGAGCAGTCTTCGACAGAGCCGACAGCAAGTAGGATGACATCGAGAGTATCACGTGCTTCGTTGAAGTGTTGACTTTAACGCTGTCTGGTTCTCCCGCCTTGATCCTGCTCTCCTGTTTCCTGGCACCGGCAGAACTTAGACAGTGGAGCTTCCAGATATGAGAACTACATTTCCTTTCTCCGGACAAGCTGCGAGCGAGAATACCGGAATATATATATATATATAATGAAGGAGGACAAGGAAAGGAGGGGAGGACGAGGGGAGGAGGAGAGAATACGGACGAGGAGGAACAGCATACCCTCCCCTCCTCCTCCTCAAGAACTGCGCGTTGTAAACGTCTTTCGTTTTTTCCCCCGATGTTAAATATTTTTTACTGAGGTCCCGCCCCTTGCTCGCCAATCCATGGCTACAAAAAACGCGAGGGATTCCAGCAGTGAGCATTCAGCATGTTTGTTTCCACTGTCACCATGGCATTCGTTAGATCAAATGTCCAAGCTTCAAGGAACCAAGTGAACTGTTAATTCAGAATTTTAATGCCTCCTCAGCCCCCCTCACCACCCCGGAGAGAAAGTGCTTTTATCTGCCAAGTCCACGAATTCCAACTTACGTAAACATGCAAAGGTGAGCTTTTTTTTTTTATTTCTTTGTGAAAACTAGTGTTTGAAAGAACTTAAGATTTTGGTGTGATTGATAGTTCGGCGATTGCATCACAGTTTTACACTCGCAGCATTGCCTGAGGCTTAGATTTTTTTATTTTTTTTGCCCATCTGTCTTTGCTGACACGCGGCGTAAAGTCGTGTTCGCAAGGGCTAAGTCGCGCAGTGTGTCCTGTCGCGTTCAACGTCGTTTCATGTTGATGCTTCGGTATGCTCCCTACTTCTTTTGTTATTACTGTTATGGGGAGATCTGTAATTTAATCCCAATCCTCTCCCTGCCGCACAAAAAATCAGTTATGGCAGTGTAATTTAATCCTATTATGCATGAAGGACAAAATATGGTATCGAATGAGTTGAGTCCTAAACAAGATGCAAACAACATTCGAAGGGAAACTAAAGAGCTTATTTTCCCGACTGGTGTCTACAATTCAACCCTTGAGAGGAGAACTTGAGGAGTTAAAGACGGCAAATCAGGAACTCAAGACGCACCTATGAGCAACCGCCTCACGGCAAGATGAACTAGAAAACCACTCGTGCCGAAACAACCTCATTATCTACGGTTTGCCAGACGTGGCGACTGAAACATGGGTGGAATCCTAAGCCAAGGCACTGTCATTTTGTTCTGAAAACCTCGGCGTACAACTTGAGCTCGCTTGTATTGAGCGAGCACACAGGCTTAATTGTTTTTCTGAGGCTAAAAATCGCCCTTTTATATCAAAGTTCCAGTCATTCAAAGTTAAGCAAACATTATTGTCTAAGGCTTATAAACTAAAGAAGAATGGTTCTTTGGGCGAGAATTTTTTACATGCGGTGCAGTTCGCGAGGATCAGACTTCTAGAGTATTCCAAAAAGCAGAACGCTTAATTTAAACTACGATACAACACATTATTTATACGCGTTAAAAAGTACCAATACGACTCGGATAATGATATTGTGTTCGAAGACCTTCGGTGACAACCACCGCACTCAAGCAAACGTGAAGCACCTTGCTTTCAAAATATTGTCTATGTGACAGTCAACTGCAGGAGCATTAAAAATAAGATGAACTTTCATTTTTTTTTTAATTCAACCCAAGCTGATATGGGTGTTGGTACCGAGCCTTGGCACTACGCTCTATAAACAGTACCGAGATACTTCTAGCTAATTATAAGGTTTACCGTAAAGATAAAAATTTAAGTGGCGGGGGAGTGTTTTTGCTTGTCTCAAATAGTCTAACATGCACAGTTCTTGTATTCCGTGATTGTGTTTGTGAATCGGTTTGGTGAAAGCTAAAAGTGCGAGGCGGCATATTTTTGACGGTCGGCTCATTTTAAAGACCCCCAAGTAATAATGCTATCGATTCCCTTTTGTGCTTATCTAATACTTTGCCAGGAATAACGCCCGACGATGTCATACTTGGTGGCGATTTTAATCTTCTGGGTATGAAATAGGTTGACAATCTCCCACTTTCGCGCAATTCATTGTCTCCTTATGACACGTCTGTGGAACTTATGAACATTCATGAATTGCAACAGTTCGTGTCGCTTCCAACAAGGCATACATCACGTAAATCTATCCTAGATCGCTTTTTTTCAATTTTTTATCTGTTTGGCGATGACAATTTCTGGCATCAGTCGTCCCTTGTCCCTAGTTTGTTTTATTCTTTCTTTTGCCAGTCAAGGTTAACAACACGCTCTTCCGTTAATGTGATCATGAGTTTGTAGTAGCGCAGGTAACATGTAAACACGCTATAACCAATAAGCCCTGCAGTACAAAAGTTTATTTTTTTAATCAGGGTAATTGAGACAGCTTATTATTTGACCTTCTGGCTTATGTCTCCGAGTATGAATGTTCCTGCATAACAATTGATATACAATATCTTTGGCAATTGTTTTCGAAATGTACTGTTTGCTCTTATCGATAAGTATATTCCCTCTAAAATATTATCAGGCAGGCGTAGAAATAATAAACGATGGATGAACAAGAATCTGCGATGTATCATTAATAAAAAGGGGCATTTATTTAAACAGTATAAAAAAGCAAAAACCCCGGTAACAAAAAGTGAGTTAAGATGTCTTGATCATGATTTAAAAAAAAAAAAAACAAGTTGTAGAAGCGAAACCGCATTTTTCCTACTCTAGGTCCTACGTTGGTTGACAACCCAAAATAATTATGGAAACTTCAGAAACAAAACCAGCAATAATAAATACGCAGGCATACCAGTCATTCTTAATAATAATGAACTGACTTTGGATGACTTGGAAAAGGCAATTTGCTTCAACGACTACTTTCAATATATTTTTCTAGTACAGCTGAGAACATTACACCACAATCCTAGGAGATTATACCTAATGAAATGTCAGAATCTGTTATTGAGGATGATAGGGCATTATAAATACATCGGTGTAACTGCTGACAAGTGATCTAATCTGGAATAACCACATTGAAACTATTGTGGCAGAAGCTTCCCGGACTCTGGGGTACATCAAACAAAATTTGAAAGAAGCGCCCTCTCACTTACGAAAATTGGCCTACGAAACATATGTGCGACCGAAATTGGAATACGCATCGGCCATTTGGAGCCCACACCAAGCCTATCTCATCAGCAATCTTGAGTACATCCAAAATCGTGCTGTTAGATTTATCGTAAACGACTATTTCCCAACGACTAGTGTTTCATCTCTCAAACGTCAGCTCGATATCCAAACTCTCAATGTACGACGTAAAATAACACGCTTAAGTTTGTTTCATAAGGTTTACCATTTTCACCCAATACTACGTTCCTCACTGCTTCTTCCTCCTAGCAGATCATCATCACGGCTAAACCACTCACGCCATGTGTCGCGGATCACTGGTCGCACTAATTATTTTAACCAATCTTTCTTCCCACAGACCTTCATAGACTGGAACGACCTGCCACCTGATATAGTGGCCATTGATGACCCCACCTTGTTTCGTGATGCTATAAGTTCACGTTTTTACTAAGAATCAATCGTTGTATTTTTCACATCTTATGCAAGTGCAGCATTGTTAGCTGCAACACCTGGTGCTTTGTTTTTGTATTTTTTTCATCTATGACCCCCCCCCCCCCTTATGTAATGCCCTTGAAGAAGGGCCCTTAAGGGTACAATAAGTGAACTGAATTAATGAAAGAAACCTTTTTTTTTAATTTGAAATCTTGTTCAGCAACAGGACCAGATGGAATTCCAAACTCTCTGGTAAAAAGTTGCGCGTCAGCGTTAGCACCCTTTCAGTAATTTTATTTAACAAATCTCTCTTCTCAAGCATGCTTCCGACTGAGTGGAAGAAAGCTGAAGTTGTACCCATTAATAAGCGAGGGCTTAAACGCGTCGTTTCTAACTACGGGCCAATATCTTTAGCCGATGACTGTTTAAAATTACTTGCACAGATTAAATATACCAATATTGTTAATCATCTTGAGTTGATCAACTATTTTACTCCATACCGGCATGGATTCCGCTCTGGTCTCTCATGCAGCACACAACTTATGGAATTTACAAATGACATTTCACTTTCACTAGATAAACAAACTGACAGCTTGGTTTTAGATTTTCATAAAGCATTAAAGAAAGCGCTCTACTCACTTCTTATGCACAAACTGTTATTCCTAGGCTTGCCTGACCATCTCATAAAATGAATAAGAAATTACGTATTTAATCGTAGCCAATATGTAGTTATTATTAGTGTAAAATCACCGTGCGTGACAGTGACGTCAGGCGTCTCCCAATGGTCCGTACTTGAGACCTTTCTCTTTTTGGTATATATTAATGGTTTAACTGAAAATTTAACATCCTGCATCCATTTTACGCGGATGATTGTGTCATCTATCGTCAAGGTAACGACGATAATGATTTTTTCTACTTCAAACTGACCTTGATAAAATAGTGTCATGGCGTAATAAATGGAAAGTGCCTCTAAATATTAACAGATGAAACTATATTCAATTTACCGAAAATCCCGACCCGTTCTTGTTTACATATACACCAAATAGCGTTGTCTTAAAGGGATACTTCAACAAAATTTGAAATATACCCGTCGTGTGTCATCCCGTACGAAAATGTCAGATACAGGCCGGAATGAAAAAGGCCGGTTCCGCCTAGACCCAAAATTGGGGCACCAGTTTGTATCCAGCCTGGAACCGCGCATTTCCAGCCCCAATTTTAGACCCAGGCGGTGAACCGCAGAAATTCCCGCTGCGCTCACCACTGGACTTTACAAAAGAATTTCGTGCTATGCCCTTAACCGTTACAACCAAGAGATCGCGCTTTCAGACCCAGGCGGACTGGGTCTGAAATCGCGACGATCTCTCGCTTGTAACGGCTAAAGGCATCGCGCGAAATACTTTTGTGGTGAGAGCAGCGGTAATTCCGGCGGCGCACACGGTCGTCCAGGCGTCGTCGCGTCGTCACCAAACACGGTGCACGGAACACACACACAGCACGCACAAGCACAGTATCCAGTGATGAGTGTCTCGGGAAGTTTCGGTGGGCAAGCAGTATCCGAGTTGTCCAAGTATTGTCACCAAGCACACCAGCGCATCCAGATGCCGAGCCAAAGTGCAATGGGTTGGAAACTTCACACTATATAAAGATTCAAAGACGAGGTCAGTGGGTATCCATCCAGGGCAACGATAGGCGCGTCAGTATCCGTGCGCCCGCAGCGCGAACGTCGCCGCCGGGCGAGCGCCGGCAGACAGTCCGACGAGAGAGGAGAAGACCCGAAACTCTCGAAGCGCTACCCCCGACTGCAACAGACAATGCAAGGCGCGCGTCGTCACCAAACACGGTGCACGGAACACACACACAGCACGCACAAGCACAGTACCCAGTGTTGAGTGCATCGGGAAGTTCCGGCGGGCAAGCGGTGTCCGAGTTGTCCAAGTATTGTATCCGTGCACCCGCAGCTCGAACGTCGCCGCCGGGCGAGCGCCGACCGACAGTCCAACGAGAGCGCAGAAGACACGAAACTGACTAAACTCTCGGAGCGTTGCGCGGTGCCGATTGCAACAGACAAAGCCAACCGCGCGCGCGGAGAACGCCCGCTCGCAGCGCCTCCGAAGCGGATGCGCCTGTCCCTAACACGTGACCTGCGAGGAAGTTCGTTGCCGACCCCCCCCCCCCCCCCTTTCACATCCCCCCACCCCTCTCTCCCCTCCTCCATTCACGCGTGTGCGCGCCCGCTGGGGGAGTAGACCCTACTGGAACAAGGGGAGCGGATCGGATCCACCCATCACCGTGCAATTCCAGTGCGTTGCGTATCACTGGATCCGACTGGTTACACCCAGAATCTAGCGGATCGGAACTGTCCACAAGTTTACAACCGCGCGGATCGGAACTGGAACCGCTCCGATCTGACATTTTCGTACGGGATGGTGTTACTATGTATACCTGTGCTTACTTTATGTTGTCTTGACGGTATTTTTTGCGTGAACGTTTTGCGCTATTTTACAATGATGTGCTAGAGCTGTAAGGGGGACAGAGACCTCGTTGCCCACCTCCCGACCCGACCGGGAAAAGAAAGAATAAAGAAAGAAAGTGTTCAGGAATAGGCTGAATATGATCCACAATATCCGTAAATGACAATCGCACGTTTTATTTTATGCCTGATAAATGTATTTATCGCTATAAACGGCCCACTCTAGCAAGCGCTCAGAGAGCAGCCAGCGGAGAGCACGTCACATCCGGTGCGATCGTGACGTACTCTGTCCCAGGATGAACAAAGCTGCGGCGAGGCTGACGTCGTCTGGATGCCCTAGCCGCTCCAGCCACCGAAGAGGTCGAAGTACGCCAGCCAACGGGCCACCGCAACTGCAAATCTGCTTTTGTGTGAATTTTGAGTGACGGGTTAATCTCCTATAATCTTTGTGGGCACCCTGCGGTTTCCCAGCCCAGTTGCCCGCCTGCGAGGCAAAGGTGCCGAACTTTTCCCGCGTGGCGGCGACGTCACGCCAGCCACGCGCACATCGGATGCGCCGCCTTGATAAGGCAGGTCAGAGGCGGCGCACAGGGAGTCGCTGCCTGGACTCAGGCGCCGTTGGTAACAATGTTAATCGTCTTGTCCATGTCCCATTAAATGTAGTTTCTTGTTGTTGAAAACGTTGGCTCCGTGTTATTCCTCCGGGTCGGGTATGCAGCAAGGCAAACCGACCACAATGGCGCCCAAGCGTGGTATGCTACCCACTCGTAGGAATTTCACGGGGCTTGGTTTCTTCCTTCGGTAAGCTTTTTTCCCACACCCCGTGTTTCCTACCGTTGTCGCTTCCGTCACGTCCACGTTGGTTGTATTGGTGTGTTTCTGACTGTTTGTTTTGTGACCGCGGCAATCGTTTTGTGCGCTTGTGTTGGTTTCTGGAAGCGTTTCCTTTTTTTGCGATTGTGTTGCGCTTGTGTTGGGTTTTGGGGGGCGTTTCTTTTTTTGTGCTTGCAGGAATGCTCACACGGGAGCAGAAAGCCGCGATGGCCGCAGCGGCACAAATGAACCTGCTGACGAAGGTCACGGAGATGTGCGACTCCGTGATGAGGCGGCTTGCCCACACGCCTGGCCAGCAGGAGACCCCACCGCGAGAGCCACGACCACACTTGACTGTTCCGGTCTACACGAGGTACGACGACGTCAGGTCCGTGGCAGACTTCCTGGGCGAGCTGCAGACGTACCACCTTGCCTCCGGTGCCTCGGAAGCCTTCATCGTGGACCGAATTCTCCCGCTGGCGTTGCAAGCCAGCGCCAGGTGCTGGTTGGGGTCACAGGCCTCCTTCACCAGCCTGGCGGACTTCCAGACAAGGCTCCGAGAAGAGTTCCTGCCTGCAGGCTACGCAACGCAGATTCTCCGAGAGCTCGAGGCAAGGACGCAGCACTCGGATAAAAGTCTGGTCCGGTACATTCGGGTCATGCAAGAGCTCTTCAGGAGGGCGGACCCGAATCACCGGAGTCGGACAGAGTAGCTCGGGTCAGAAGACAGTGTCACCCAAGGTACCACGTCTACCTGATCAACCACACCTTTGAGACCCTTCAAGAGCTAGCCCGGGGCGCCCGCCTCATCGAGGAAGCTCTTGATGCCGAGCGGAACTACGTGTCACCGCCACCAACCAAGTAAGCACTCGCACCGGCATGCGCATGGCGGGCCCCGAGGCCTCCACGCAAGTGGACTGTCCGAACGAGACCTCCCTTCCGCACCACGTCAACCAGGAGAGTTGGCGCGGCATGCATCGTGATCTCCCGTGCAGGATAAGCGTATGTTCGCCTAACTCTCCCCGAGAGGTCCGCGGAGGTCACAGCGGGGCCCGTGAGGGTTGGGGGGGGGGGGGGGGGGGGGGGGTCGCCACAACAGGTGGGAGGTCGTTGGCCGTGCCCTATCGTAAGCTGGGGCCCAACGGAGATCACCACCCCAACTAACCATCTTCATCAGTCTGCTCCTGCAAGTGCTAGCAAAAACTGGCACGGTTCGGTCGCAAACCCGCAGCCCAGCAGCACTGACCCCCGCCCCAACAGAACAAGCCCTCCCCACAACAGCCAGTCGCAAGCCTGGTGGAGGCCCTCCCATAGTGGTTCCTTACCCGATCACTGGAGGCGGTCCGACGGGCACCTCTCTGCGGGTGGCCTAAGCAGGCAACTGTCGTCGGACTGCTGCTACGAGTGCGAGCAGCCCGGCCATCACCAAATCCAGTGTCCAAGACTTCTGGACACTATATACAAACAAGATGGCGGCAGAGGGCCGGAACCAGAACAACCAGGGAAACTACTACGTCCGACGACGCTGAAACCAGACAGCCACTCGCCGACGGCCATTGCAGTCCCTGGGAGCAGTGAGGCCGCGGCACAGATTCCATCGGTATGTCGAATCCAGCCCGAGCCTAACATCATTGAACCTCGCATGACGATTTTACTGCTCGATTTTCCCATTGCCGCGCTTTTGGATTCTGGGGCCGCTATCTCGCTTATAGGGGATTTCGTTTTCAAACTATGCAAAGCAAAAAAGATAAGCCTCCGGGAGTGCGAAACCCGTTTGCAGCTAGCGTCTGGTACAGCGATAACAGCTGGAGGAGCTGTGAGGCTGCAGATTCGGTTTAATGGAAAGAAGCGGCTCAGTGATTTCTTTATCTGCTAGGACTCGTGGTGCCCGTGATCTTGGGCCGAGATTTCATTGCAGGCGAAAGCATGACACTCGACTTTTCTGGTGGTGGATACCGGCTGGGACAACAACCGGGGCTGACTTCGTTTACCAAACGGGAGGACTGCATCCGTAACCCGACCACTGCAGCCCACTTCACCGTGGTGTCGGACGTCTTGCCTGCCGGCGTTCAAGAATCGTTGCGAAAGTGCCCCGCAAGCAGCCAGCAGAAGCAGGAGCTGCAAGCCGTCCTGCAGTCTTTCTCACCGATGTTCACGGAAACACCTGGAAAGGAAAGACCGGTGACGCGCCGCCTCGGAGGTGCAACTCTCGACCGATCAGAGTCCACAAAAGGGCACTCCTTGATGTGGCGCTCGAGGAAATGATCGACACCGGTTCAGTACGTGAGTCGAAGAGCCCCTGGGCGTTCCCCGTTGTTCTCACTCCGAAAAAAGACTGAACAGCCAGACACTGTGTGGATTACAGGCGGCTTAACGATGTGTCCGTACGAGACAGCTACCCTTTCCCCAGCATTTCCTCCGTGATGTACGCGCTCGGTAACGCGACCGTGTTTACAACACTAGATTGCAGTCGCGGGTTTCTTCAGATCGAGATTCACCCATCAGACGTTCCGAAAACTGCTTTCATCTGCCACAGAGGATTGTTTGAGTTCAGCCGACTGTCTTTTGGCTTTGTCTAACTCTCCAGCCAGTTTTCAACGCCTGATGGATGTTGTACTTGGGAACTCGAAGTACGAATTTTCCATGGCATACATGGATGGCTTGGTTATTTTCTCGAGAACTATTGAGGAGCATGCCGAGCACCTTCGCATCGTACTTGAGCGAATGCGTAATGCTGGGCTCACGATTCATCCAGGAAAAGTTCCGTTGACCGCACCCAAGATTGACCTCCTTGGATTCGTTGTGGATAACGGCACGCTCCGCCCCAACGAAGACAAGTTGCGCGCGCTAACCGAATACCCATGCCCACATGCCGTAAAGAGCCAACAAAGATACCTCGGAATGATTGCGTTCTACCGGGATTTCATTCCACACTGTTCCGAGATATCCCAACCGCTCAATCACCTTAAAAAAAAAAAGGCGTAAAGTGGTGTTGGGCCGAACAACAACATTGCGCATTCGCAGCCCTTTCAAAAGCCGTGACTGACAACGCTTGTTTACAGCTCCCAGAGTTGAATAAAGGCCGGTTCAGACACTTGCGTTTGAGTGCGTTTGACTGCGTTGCGGCGAGAACCGAAAGCGAGTCACCGGCACATCTGTGCTTCGTATGAAACGTGCAATCCAATTCAAGGAATCTTCTTGGCACGCGATATAAGCAGCAGGGATGTCCTGGTGTCTCGCAGCCGCAACGCAGTCAAACGCAGTCAAACGCAACTGTGTGAACCGGGCTTTAGCCGTTCGTTCTGCAGACAGATGCAAGCGACTGTAGCCTGGGTGCTGTCTTGCTGCAGGAGTATGGCGGTGTGCTTCGGCCAGTTGCTTACACGAGCCACACGCTAACTACAGCCGAGCGCAACTACAGTGTCGCAGAACGGGAATGTCTCGCCATTATTCATGCGTTGAAGCGCTTCGATATGTACCTAGATGGCGCAACGTTCCAAATTCAATCTGATCGCTTAGCGCTATCATGGCTAAGGGGACTTAAGAATCCAGCTGGACGTCTTGCTCGTTGGGCGCTTACGCTACAACAGTACGACTACTCCATCGTGTACTGCCCGGGGTCAACCAACAAAGTTGCTGATGCGCTCTCTCGTGCTCCACTTCCCGAGGAACACTCGCAGGATACCCATGGCTTGGTGACCGTCGCGGCCACGACACGAGGATCCCCAGATTCACGGTGGGGTTTATTGGTGAGCCGCGAGGAGCTTCGCAAGGCACAGCAGGATGACGGGCTCTGCCAACGCGTGTCCGCCTGGCTGGCAGCAAGAGGTCCAGTCGACCGCCCAAGTGACAAGGAGTTCCAACTCCTACTTGATGAGCGACGACGGCCTCCTGCTGCGCTACACCCCCAGGCCGACGACGATCTGGATGGCTCGGCGTTCCGGACCGTGATACCCCGCAAGCTACGTAAGCTTTTCATCCGATACATGCATGACTCTGTCTTGGCAGGACTCAGCAGTGGGAGCAAGACTTACGAAAAGTTATGCCAAATTGATACCTGGCCAGGCATGAGACAGGATGTGCTCCGATACGCTCGTAGCTGCTCGGTGTGCCAGAAGGCAAAACCACGTGGTGGTCAGCCCCCCGGTTTCATGCAACCAATCGTGAGTCAGAGCCCTTGGCAGATTTGTTGCTGTGACGTCATGGGCCCCTTCCCACGTAGTCCCCGCGGCAATCAGTACTTGTTCGTGGTAACCGACCACTTCACGAAGTGGGTTGAGTTATTTCCTTTGCGGAAGCTAGATTCGCAAAAAATCTGGGAGTGTCTACTTGAAACATTCGCTAGGTTCAGCTTTCCTGCACAACTTGTAAGCGAGAATGCCTCCTACCTAACGAGTAAGGTGTTCGTGGACGCTTGCGCGGTGCTGGGAATGTCTCAGGATGAACAAAGCTGCGGCGAGGCTGACGTCGTCTGGATGCCCTAGCCGCTCCAGCCACCGAAGAGGTCGAAGCACGCCAGCTAACAGGCCACCGCAACTAACTGCACATCTGCTCTTGTGTGAATTTTGAGTGACGGTTTAATCTCCTATAATCTTGTAGAGGGAGAATAGCGACGCCTGGGACACACAAAAAAGAGTCCCGTTGAGTAAGGAGTTCCTTCCCTTCCTCTTCTCTTGTGCTGGCCGTGGAGCTGTGGTGATGACGTCAGGTTCAAAGCATGTTCTAGGCGAGACAGTTATCGTCACTACCTGTCAAGGTTCCTAGACGGGCATTACAAGCGAAGCTTTAGTGACATCCACCAGGTGCACTTTGCTAAACGTTTAATTTGTTTTAAAATTCCTTTTCGTGTCTTTGTTAACAATATATTAGTGTGTCCGATGTGATACTGCTCCTTTGAACACGTATAAATAAAAAAATAAGCGCCTAAATTCCGTTGTAGTACCCCTTTAACAGTGGTTACGAAAGCCAAGCGCCTGGGGGTTGTGGTCAACCTAGACAAAGGAAAGGCGAGTGAATTCGAACAACCCCCTGTGGCAAATGAATGCAGTCTTCTTTACATCAGCCGGATGAGCTTCGATTTGAAGAAATCCGTGGCTGCAGTCGAGGGTTTTGAAAACAGTCGCGTTTACGAGGCATACATTACTGTGGAAAAAGTGGGAATCGTGTAACTTTCTCCGACTGACACTTCATTTAGGCGCCTGTAATAAACACAAAGTCTGGCCGTGCCATCCTTCTTTGGAGCAAGCACTACCGGTGAAGCCCGAGGGCTTTTGAATTCACCCGTATCGATCATTTCCGAGAGCGCCGCATCCAGAAGTTCGCGCTTGTGCGCACTTATGGGTCTCGCGTTGCACCTTCGGGGTGGTGCATCCTTGGTTTCAATACGGTGCCGCAGAAGATCAGTATTCCCCGGCCGTTCCGTGAACGTCGGCGAGAACGGTTCCAATAGATGTTCGACCTGCTGATTCTGGCCACTGCTACCGGGATACTTCTGCACGGCCTAGTGCACGCTGTCTGGAAGTAAAGAAACTTGCCCCGCAAAGTTTGACGGAATTGTCTGACCGAGAATACAATCCTCCAGCCTCGTAAATTGCGTTAGGTTAGTTTCGTCTTTCAACCGATAGCCGGTTCAAGCGAAATCTTTTGTAGCCCGCTCCGCCACGGTAAAATGTCTTTCAAGAATCATAGGCGCTGGTAGCCCAGGCAGGTACACGAAACGCTGCCTCCACTTTCTGCCATGGAAGGATATTCGCAATCGCACAGCACCGCCAGCAGGTCGAACAGATCCCGACGCCACCTGCAAATTTACATGTGCCGTCCGAAAATTTACGTTTTTCGTTTTGCACAAGTCGAATACGGTATCCCTAATAAGCGATATGTTTGCGCCTGTGTTTAGAAACGCGGCTACTGGGGCACCCAGCACATTCACGGTCATGCGTTGTTCAACAAATATGGTAGTGGGTTCGACTCTACGTACCACTGGGATGAGCACTGCTGGTGATTGGGGCTCAGGGGGTGTCGTACCCTGGATATCTGGTGCGGGTTTCTGGGTCCTCGGCGATCTAGTGCGATCATCCTTAGCATTTTGAACTTTGAACCGCCTCCTGGAATTATGACGGGGCTGGGCTGCCCGGCATTTAACGTGAACGGGACCGCGTTAGGGTTCAACGCCGTGGTTGTCCAACTGGCTATCTGATGAGCGAGATTGTATTGTCTTGGCCTCCCGGGGCTCGACGACGTAGCGGTCCGACCGGGTATTTCTGCAGGCCTCCCGGGGCTCGACGCCGCAGCGAACCACTCGGGTATCTCTTCTCCAGGCCTCCCGGGGTAACCACGAGGGACCCTCCGGGCTTCTTATAACCATGAGGATCCGGGGCCGCAAAGGGCCTTGGCTGTGCGGCATGTGCCATATCCCTGGCGGCCGGAGGCGACTGCGACGGATGGACCTCGAGGACCAGGGTTTCCGCGTTGACGGCGGATAGCAGAAGTATGCCACCGCCGGCTCTCGCAGTTTTCACGCATCCAGGTTCGGGGCTGCTCGCCGCAGTCCCGAGTTCTGGTTGGCCACACCGGGAACGGCGGAGCTAGGTCTGGTTTCCATTGTCTCCACGGGTCCTGTAAGAAGGGGGGTGGGATCTGTCGACCCCCACTTTCCGCACCTCGTCCGCGTACTTGCTCTGGGTTGTGAGAACACTTCTTGCTAGGATATTCTGCATCTGCGCGCTCGTTCACCAAGCGTTCTCGAGATTCATATACGCGAGGATCAAGGGCTCGGGGAGCTGCACAGTCGGTCGATTCGTGAGACTCACTGTGCCTTCAGTGCTCGTCTGGGTCTTCAGACCAAACAAAGGTTGGTTCAAGGGCGTTGCTTCTTGTTAGAGAAGGCTGGTACCGGAGTTCAAGAAGGATGTCGGCTTGAATCGTCGATGCGGCCCGTGCAATCTCGCCGAGATCCTAAAAATCACGCCCCCTGAGATGAGGGTGGAAGCGTGCGTGGTTCTGACGGATAGCCCGTGCTGCTTTTTCTGAAGCTGGGGCCGCCGCGTCAGCAAGGTCACACAGCACCTGGAAGGCCCTTGCGAACTCTAAGCGACTCCTACAAGTGTTAGTACAGGCGCAGAGTTCGTCCTGCATCCGGATATTGGAATACGGTGGCCGGAACCCCGCTATGAATAGCGAAACAAATTCCGCCATACTCGAGAAACATTCAGAAGGGTGGAAAGTTGGGCTAGTTGGTAGTTATTCAATGAGCGATCTGGGGGGGGGGGGGGGGTGCTTTTTGTGTTTCCTGAGGTTCCAATAAAACCTATCAGTTGCGAGTGAGCGCTCGTCCGTCGTTTGTGTTTCTTACTCTGTCCTCGTCTTTTGTGCGCTTTTAAAACTAAGTCGAGAAACATTCTTGTCTTTTCCTCCAGAGCGCTGCGCTATCAGTCATTGCAACCGGCAAAAGACGAGTGAGCACTATTTCATCGTCAATTACCGACGCAGCTTGGTAGTCCCGCAGTTCTGAGACGAACATCGCCACTGACTTCCTATCGGCGTACCCCGAAAAAACCCGAACGCTAAGCGAGTGTCACATAAAACGGCAAGGGTAATGTACAAAGGTCTGAGAGGAGTGTCTGTCGACGTGAGCGTGACAAAAACTACACCAAAATATAACCTGAGGTCTTTGAACCTAGCGGAGTTGTGTCACTTTAAACGGCAGGGAATGTATGGGTTTAGAGGGCAGACTGCTTTCAGGGCCAAAGGGCAGATCCGCAGGGCAATGATCGTCTGGGGGAGGGGAATTTCCACGCTTGGTGCGGGGACTTCGGCTTGAGTGCGAGGAACAAAGGGAGTGCGAGAATAGACTCGGATGCGAACGAACGCATCGCGTTGTCAAGCGAGGCGACGAGACCACTGTCGACGGCCTCTCGCCAAGTACAGGACGGAGTTCCGCTGTGTGTGAGCGTGTCCGCTGAAGAAGTGGGTGCGAGGCCAGGGGGCTCCGCCCATAGTGAGCCAGCCGACCGCCGGAACGTGTCCACCTTCGACGGACCGCGCAGGGAGACGTCAACCATCGACTCGTCAGATGAGACTTTCCGCACTCGCTGTTGCTCCTTTAATTAGCATCTTTTTATTGGGTTAATTGTAACATCTTCATTAGTAACTGTATAAGCCTTCGTAAACCTAGATTTGTAAACCCTATTTTCGTAAGCGTTCTATCCAATATTACAAAAGCTATTGGTGCAGAGTGTATGTATCGTACTTTGCTTTCTGCCTACCCCTAAAGTAAAGTTTCTTTGTGTTCTCGACCTACGTCTCTGTCTTTCTTCATTGGTCAGACTCTCTACCAGAGCGTGGACCTATCGCTCAATTAGTCGTTCACCCTTTCCCAACGTCACACCCGGAGAACTCTCTCTCGATTTTTTTTTGTTTTTGGTTGTGACAGCGAGAGCTTTAGGCATAGTCCCTGGGGGGCGGGGTTCCAGCAGGAGCGGGGCTTGAGCGCGTCATCTGCTCCCGTTGTAACTGAAGAAGCATGGCCATAGCCAATCTTAGTTCTGTTAGAGCCCTCTCTGATGATGCGCCTGTCAGGACTGAGACAGCGGGCTTAGCGTCTGTCGGCGTTATCCGCGAGTGCGCCGAGTGTCAAATCGTCGTCGTCATCACTAACGTTTTTGACGGCGTCCTTCGTGAACGATATCCTGTAGTAGTGAAGGCTTCCGCAGGTCGAACAAGTTAGCCAAATCGAAGAAAAAAAAGGCGCCCCGCAAATGCGGGAAAACTTAGGAACGCAAAAATGACTAGGTAAAAAGCAAAAACGAACCCAGTTCGCGGCCTCCCCCTAGACGAGCAGCATTTCACGTCTGGGCGCCAGTGTGGGAATTCCCTTGCTGCTAAACATGACAGGGAATGACACAGCACACCGGTTCAACAACACGTAAACATTTATTGACCGTTATTGCTTGTGCCGCGATCCCAAAAGCCCCCGCGCATCCGCTGCGACGGTCCTTCATCTGCGGCGGAGCACCGCTCGCGTGGCTAGTAACCAGTCGCCCTTGGCCCCCTCGCGGTGCAAATGACTACTCCGATTTGGCAGAGGGGCAACCTTGGCCTACGCTTTGGATCTCCAGGTTGCCCACAGGGTTTATTTTAACTGCACTTTTTTCTTGGTCAAAGCAAGTGGACGCAATAACAATTAAAGCGAACCGTGTACTACATTTTATCAAACTTAATTTTAAAGTGGCTCCAGAAAATATCAAGGAATTGTTATATATAACTAACATTATGCCAATATTAGAGTATACGTGTCCGATGTGGGATCCCTATTTGCTAAATTTATCTTCAGAAATCTAACGTGTACAAAATAGAGCAGCGCGGTTTGTTGCAAATAGTTGTAACTTCAAATCGCGTATGACAAATTTTAAAAAAATCAGCTATATTGGAAGCTGCTAGCTACATAGAGGAAATATCTCAGGATAAAGATTTTGTAACTATTTTCCTAAACCTTACACACATTAAGAAGGACAAATATCTCCATACCCACAATTACATTTCAACGAGGGTGGATCATCCATTGAAAATAAGAGTTTATAGATGCAGAACGAATTTAATAATAAAAAAACTCCTTCCTTCTAAGACAAATTCATGACTGGAATTTTCTCCCAAATTACGTAGTCACAGAAACTTCCAATTCAACGCTGTCTACCTTTTTATTAAATGTATAATTTTCTTCAAAGTATCATTTTTCTCGATATTTTCCTGTGTATTTTACACCTTTTATGAAGTATTTGTGCTTCGAAACACCTTTTTTTTCTCAATATTCCTTGATAGGATGGATGCTTAGGACAGTTGGTGAATCATATTCTACCCCCCCCCCCCCCCCTGGTGACAGCGCAGAGAAACGATCACATCAGATACTCAGAAAGACAAGCACACGCGCTGAACTTACAACTCTTGTGAAGTAGTCGAATACACAAGAGTTGTAAGTTCAGCGCGTGTGCTTGTCTTTCTGAGTATCTGGTGTGTGATTGTTTCTCTGCGTTGTCACCGGGTAGAATTCGATATTCCTGTTTGCATTCTATACTCTTGTGAAATATTTGTGCTTTGGCACACCGTTTTTTGTATGTGTGAAAACATATTTCTTCGTATTATCAAAGTAATGCCCCTGTGCGATGTAGGTAATAAATAAACAAATCAAGTACGCCTCGAACAGTCGTACATAATGAAAAATACACAGCGCAAAAAGACATAAAGGGAAGAGACACACCGGATAGAACAGAGCGCTGACTCGCAACTAGATATTTTAATAGAAGAACAAGAGAAAGAAAAATATTTTGGTCACCATAAATCGCATACATAAACCTCAAAAAAGCACTGATCTTACTACGCTCATCTTGCTGGATTGCCTGGGGTGACTCGAAGCGTCCGCAGCGGTCCTTAGCAAGGTGAAACAAGGTATGCCGAGACTAAAGTAAAGGAAATGAGCGGGCATCCGCTAGCTTGCTTGTAACCCTAACCCACTTGAATGTAAACATATAACACAGAAAACAAGCATTGGAACCAAGACCAAGTAAAAGGCGGACTTACACGTAAAAATGCAGTATAAAAAAAACAAGTGTCGGAGCAAAGCGCAAGAGGAGAAGTGAGAAGTGAATCTCGCTTTGTTTTAATGCCGAAGCAAACTTAGATTTCGCACTTCAGAGGAGTGCGCGCGAATGAACGTGGAAGGCAGTAGGGTTGGCCACCTGCTAAACAACGCTCTTTAAACTCTAAGAAAACAATAACTGATCATCTTTCTGCGGCGGCGTGCGAGTCGACAAGTTATCAGAGGTCTGCGAGTTATGAGTAGGGTGTGTACTTTCCGGTGTTTATTTGTGGGAAAAATCGGCGGATGTTTTTCGGTGTTTATTTATTTCCGAAACACCGGTGTATTTCGGTGGAACGTCTCACGACGAGGCTAAAATCGGTGATTATCGGTGAAAAAAAAATGCGATTGATCACAGACAGAGAGTTCCAATTTTATTCCCATATTTCATACACTTATTCTCGAGGAAGCACCTATTTCTCACGCTTGGTTATTATAGTAGATGCAAGCATACTTCGAGAGGCTTGCATCCGTCATGGCAGCACGTTCCTTGCGCTTCACAACCCGCAATTTTGAAAACGCACGCTCCACATTTGCGCTGGACACAGGAAATCCCAAAATGTCCAGCGAGGCTTGGGACAGTAGTGGCCAGCCAGGTAAATGAAGTTTCCAAAATAACACTGGATCAACGGTGCTAGTCACAACCTCTGGTTGTAACAAAGAAACTCTGATTCTAGGTCACTCAGCTTGCGCTCGTCTCGGAGAACCAGCCGATAGATACTTTCATAAGGCACAAATCCCTCTGGCAGCTCCACTTTTATGCACAGATTAACAATTTGCACGCGGAACCAGAACGACGATTCATCCATGAAATCTAAGTCATCAGAGATGTTTCGGGAAACAGTCCTAAACCACTTGCTTTGAATCATCTGATAGTAGGCAGAGAAGGAATCAACAAGCTTTAACGCCTCACGTTGAGGAAACCCGCAGACGGGGGACGGACGCGCCTTCTCAGACACTTCTGCAAATTGTTTTACAGAACGGTCCTTTTTTATACAGAGAAAAACCCCCACGCCAACAAAACCCTTTTTTCCGTTTCCCCAAAAGCCCATGGAAACTAAACAGATAACAATGAACGCATCTCAGTTCTCAAAGGTCAGTAGCCCTGTACAACACGGATGTTGGCAGTGTCTTCCAGGAACCAGAGCAACCTCTGACTACATGGCTTCCACCGACATCACTTGGCCAGACACAATGGGGAAAGGGGCACGTGAGAGCGTACCCTCCACTGCGTTCATTTTTCCACAAAAGGGGGCCATGGGAGACACAATGGGGGAAAGGCGTGTGAGAGCTTTGATGCTTTTGACCCCCAGAAAGGAGGGCTCAGGGCGGACTGACGCCACGTGCAAGCCATGTATAGACACTGGAAGAATGCAGGATCCACGAGATAACACGTTTGACGAACCTCTACGAGGTAAGGGTTTCGCAAGGTCGGTTTTTTTTTACCGGTGTTTTTCGGTTTTAACCAGGGCGAAAATATCCAACCACCGGTGCTTTTCGGTTTTAACCGATTTTGTATTTTCGTCACCGACGGATGTTTATCGGTGTTTTTCGGTTAAAACCGGAAAATACACACCCTAGTTATGAGTCGCCCCCCGCTCCCAGATCTCGGTCTGTGCGCGCGCGTGCATTCTCCATGCCGTCGCAAAAAAAGAAAAAAGAAAAAAAAATTGACCGCACTTCTACGTGGTGAGTGATGTTGATTGGGGCGAAGCTCTGGTGGAGCTTGTCTGCGTAGACGCTGAGCCGCAGCATGCCGAGCCTTTCGTTCGTTTTCATTCATGTCAGAAAGAGAATGTGTGCTGTGGAACGTGGTTATATACGCATTTGAGCATTTGACCGCAGCGCCCTCTCTTCTATAAACGTTGAGCCAATGCATGCAAAGTTTAACGCGATTATATACGCATTTGACCGCAGCGCCCTCTCCTGTATAGACGTTGAGCGGCTACATGCAACGTTTCATCTATGACATCCCCAGCTTTTGAGTTACTACCACATCTCAGAGCCCCCTACTCGTCCCCCAGTCGTGGACCAGTGGTTAAGGCGATGTACTAGAAATTCATTGGGGTCTCCCCGCACAGGTTCAAATCCTGTCGATTGCGCACACATTTTTTTCATCCTCTTTTTCGTTTCATTTTTTTTTCATCTTTTTTTTTTGCCTAACACGAGCAGGAGCACGAGCACTGGACGCCAGACAGGTGGACGGACGCCAGACAGATGAACGGACGGTCATGGCTAGCCCCTAAGGAGCTTCGCTCCTAAAAAAGCAAGACAAGAAGCACGATGAGGAGCCGTGCATGGCGGTTTCTTTCTTTGCCGCTTCCTTCGTTTCTTATGCTTGGTGCTTGGTTTCTTGTTTCGCTCTCGTGTAACACCAGTGAAGCCCGCCGTCTGCGCGTCCGTGAAAGGCGCCACCGCCGCTTTCTCCCCCCCCCCCCCCTCCCTCCCCCCTTTGGTCTTTGCTCTGACGCTTGTTTTTTGTATTGCTAGCAGTTTCCCGCGCGTTTTTTTTTTTTCTGAGCAACTTACTCGCTGACTGGCTCCATTTAGCTGAACGTAACCCCCTTCCCCCCCCCCCTCACCCCCAACCCCCCCAAAAAAAAAATTACCGGGCCCATTCCATTCCATTCCGGGCAAAAGGCATATAATTTCATTCCCCTCAAAGTTGCCACCATTTCATTCCCATTCCATTCCGCGGTCGCGAAAATGCGGAATCATTCCGGAATCATTCCAACTTCGGAGTGGCAACTCCGTAACACTCCTTCAAGCATACCGTAAGTAGTGCGACAGGAGCGATATGGGTTTGCGAACAGGGTTCGATAAAATATTTGATATTGTAAAACGTACTAGCTCGCAACCGTTTATAAAAACTGTTGCAAGCTTAGAAATATACTGTGTATAAATTAGTTTATTGAAGAGACCATGAAACGATGTTGGGCTCGAATATTACTAACTTAAAGGAGCTGTGCAACGATATTCAATTGGAATGTTTTTCACTTTACACGAGCTTACTGGCACTAGTGGGACTCAAGGATACTCGCATGCAATGCCACTGGCCAAGAAACTCCTTTGTTGCGGTGTAATTTCAAGGACAAAAGCGATCATTTTCATTCAATCTCTCCCTTGCAAAATTCGATGACGTAACGCGGGGATCGCAGTACACCCGTATGACGATATTTGAATGCGGTTCATAGATTGGACCCGAGCATTGCGTGGGCACTCGATTTAGGCTCGTGATAATTGATAGCTCGAGAAGCATTCGAGTAGTGGCCCGTGTCCAATCGCTGCAACGACGACAATAGCCGAGCCATAACAATGTCTGGAACTCAGCGCGTGTCCTGTGCTTTGCCAACCCCAGCGCGTGGCTATGATCAACATTGGCGGCATATAATCGGCTCCAGATCACGTGGCCGCTTGTTCTGGCTGCGAGTTGAGGGCGTGAACGCTGCTCGTTGTTTTTTAATTTTTTTCTGGGACTTCTAATGCGTCGGGTGAAAAACGAAGGCGTGTTTCATAGGTCATTAACGTCAGGGATCCGTTCTAAGCGGTATTTGCGCAAAGTAAAAAAATTGTTGCATAGCCCCTTTAATTCTACTTAGTGGGTCAAAACAGTCTAGCACACGAGGAGCCATAAACATGATTTCTGCTTTGAGGTTTCATAAAGGTTCCTTTAGCTAAGACATATTAATGATCGGCGGTGAATCAGTTCCCGTGGCATGTGCTCGCGACCCAAGAGCGCTGGCTGATTCGCCTTCCAGCGAGAAGTAGATGTTCCGGAGGCGTTGCTCATCAGTCTATCCGTTGTGGCGGGCCACCCGGCCGTAATGCTCGAGCCAGTCTTTTACGTCCTCATAGATTCTCATAGATTTCACCGCTAAATGGCGTCGGCACACAGGGAACCACAGGCAAGGACACGTAGAACGCCTCTGCTGGAGTGTTTTCCGTCTGCTGGGCCGCGGATCTCATCGTCGGCTTCATTGGCTTCTTTGTCCTGTCCGGCAGTGGTCCAAACTCAGGGCGTTGTCCTCGGAGACGCTGGCTTGCCCAAGACCCTCTCTCATCTACAATGGTCGACTTGGAGTGGGGCTTGCCGAACGAGTCCTCGGAAAGGTACAGTTAAGAAACATTGGGTACGTACCCCGCACCTCCCCCAGAATGTCACGGGTGGTGACAAAAAGAACAATAAATAGACAGAAAGAAAGACAGAAATAAAGAAAGGTCCCTATACACCTTTCTAAGAAACACTCAACACCAGGGGCTACAAACCGTTTTCGAGCCCAGTCACTGGGTTTAAGGCTAGACTCTCACTGGCGTCCCTGCTAACCCTAACCGAGTGGACTGATTTCGATAGGCTCAGCTTGCGTAGGCACAGTTTTAAACACTGCTGGCGGCTAAATTCTCGTCTTTTCCCGCTATATTTTGTGTTTCATGGTGCATGTATTTTCCCGAGGACATTAAGAAATCATTGTACCACACTTTAAAAAAAAAACAAAAAAAAAAGCAAAAAAAGCCTGTAAACCATTTTTGTTGGGTACGCGCGCGACAGAACGAATGCGACTGGAATGTTAGTCGTGTTTTTCTTTTTTTACGATAAGATTTGACGGCACCGCCCAATTAGCCGCGTGTCAAATGACAAAGCGCTTAGCTGTCCAAAAAAAATAAATTACAACAGAAGATAGCCGAAAGGCATGCATTTTTCACGCTCACCAATAACGTGTTTACCGATGGACAGGACACGGACATGCAATTTAGAAAGTTTTAACATTCGAACAATATATTGTACGTACCACACGATGCAGCGTTATCTAAAAATAATTTATTTGAGAAAGATCTCCAATAACGTAGTCACAGACGACGACAGTCACATCTTAACGATTGGACGGAATCCAAGCTGACTTCATTTTGGAGCACTTTTTGGGGAGAGCTTCCTTTTTTTTCACAACAGCACCAATGCAAAAAACCAAAGGCGACTGACCCGTCTCCCACCCCAACCCGGACAACTATTTTTAGAGAGGACTCTGCGGGGATTATCTCTGGGAGGGAGAAGAATAACTGTCATTGTTCGCAAAATCGCGTCGAAGGGCCGTTCGACGTCCTTCCTTTCCTTTGTTTCACGTGAATGTTGAGCAGAAAAGCTTGAATGGCAGGCACTTACCAGCTCTATTTTTCACATTAGAAGATAACACAAAAAAGGGGTAGGCAGCATGCATAAAAATAATTAAGTGGAAACATTCAAGAGAGGCCAGAAAACGTCGAATGCGAAACGGCAAAACATAGGTAGAGAATCGCGCTGAGCGGGTTTTCACAGTCCAAGAGAGTGGCAGCAAATTTTTAGCTGATAAAGGGCGCGAGAGTCACACCAACCGCATCAGCATCAGCAATATGGCGGCGGCCTAGGAGCGTTTTTTGGAAAGGTGTATAGGGTCCTTATACCCCATTCACACGGTAACCTAAACGTACCTATAACATAGGTCCCTATAGTAAAGGGAGATGGAGGTCGTGTTCACACTGAGCGTAAAGGTCCCTTTCGGTAAAGGTACCTTTGAAATAAACGGAGCTCCCTGTCCTCCGTTTGGAGCTACAGGGAGTAGTCTCGGACCCATAAATTCCAAAGAAAAATCTATCGTTTATGCTTTCCTGTCGTTTAGTGCGTCGTTGGTACTAAAACGTTAGAAAGTCAAACATTTAAAATAGATGGGACCACAAACGTGATACAATAAAACAAACTTATACTCCCGGTAGCAGGTAGCGGCGGCGGCAAGAGCGGCGGGAACCTATGGCGGGGACGAAAGACGGAATGGCTGCTATCCCTGCTCCCGCATGCAACGACGACGAATCGCGCTTCTTTACTCAAGAGATTTTTGTGACGATGGTTTCGTCAGTTCTTGAGCCAGTGAACTGGGGTGCCAGCTGTAGCGGCACTAGCGAAAAAAAAAAACGCGCAAGTGGACTCGTCGAAGCCGGAGACGTGGGCGCTCATTCGCCTATGGCAGGATAATTTAGCGTAACTCCGGCGACACAGAAGCAACTCTGGTGTTTATGAGACCACCCGTGTCGGCCTAGAGAGGCTGTTTGTCGTGAAGACGCGCAAGCAGGTCAGCGACAAAATAGACAACCTGACCCAGACGCACAGGTGAGTCTGTAAGAATGATGCACATGTCCTGGGGCGCACTCGCAGAGCTTGGCCAAACACGCTCTTTGTTGTCGCTAGGACGGCTTTTTTTTCTCCCAGTTTATGTCGTAACCAGACATGCTAAGCTTGTTCTTGACGCAATACATTTGATGTTTTGATTGGAACTACCTTATTTAGCGGTGTTCTTCTCGGTGTGCCGCCTTGGTGGCTCTGAGGCAAAATGAATTATCTTCGTTCGGTTGGTTAGCTCCAGCAGGAACCCAGAAGGGAGTTGACAATAAAAACATCAATTGCCAATGCCCTTCAGCTATTCATCTGCATTGTAAAAGGAAAATGCAGACAAACAGATTGTATCCAGGTGGCATCAAGCCCAGTTGGTAAATAAATAACATCATGATCACCCCTACATTATTTTCCTCCAGGGCAAAACAGAAAAGCCTGACCACTGGGTCAGGAAAGATTTCCTGGCCCTTCTACTATGACCTCCACAGTTTCCTGGGGAGCCTGCCCGTCAATGATGCAAGCCTGGTGGACGACTCGCTCCCTGCGGATGTTGTCGAGGTATTCACTGCTTTTGTTTGCTTTGAATTATGACGAAGGCAGAGATGTGCGATTAAACCTTTTAATAAGCTTGTAGAGAGTGGTTAACAAAACTCCTGAAATGTTAAGGCAAACATAACGAGTTACGGATTCGTCTTTATAAGCTGGAATCAAAGCAACTGTTGAGTGTGCGGAAGCAGGTGTGACATTTTCCATCACCGAAGAAATTTCATCTGTTTCCCTCGGCACGTAAAGACATGCTTGTGCTATTTGTTTCATGTGCACGGTGAAATCAATCATAGAAAACTGGATTTTCTGTAGCTTAATAATGCAAAGTAAGCAAACATCAAGGAAACTCATTTTGGGTGGAGCGATTGTGCCCAGCGCCTGTGATAGTCATGTGCTGCCACCTCTTTCAGAGTCGCTTGTTAGGGTCTGTTGTTCGTGGAAAGCCAGTGGGGCACGCTGAATACATGTGAAGCAGCTCTGCATCCGTCTCGGCAGCGTAAACTGCATAACTTCAATAACAATGTGGTCATTTCCAGTTCAGAAGAGCTTCGACAAACCTTAAACGTCAACTCCGGTTTCTTTTCGGTGTTGAGAAAAGAATGCAGAGGAAGACAAACGAGAGAAGCACAACACCTTCTACGAGATGTGCACAAACAAGGTGATGACAGCTGTAACGGCAACGCTAATGGGACTGCTGCCAGTGCCACTTTCGTTTGTTGCAGATTCATACCTTGATCTAGAATGCGGCATGTTTTAGTTGCTTTTATTTCAGCTTCTCCTGGTCAGGCACTGAAATTCAGCATGCAACTTATTTTCGCCTGTTTTGCTTTTTGATATCTGTTAGTATATTGCGGAACGCATACATCATCAAGTGATAAACCTTTCTCGTGAGCACCCATTGTTTTTTTTTGTTTTTTTCAGGAACCTGAAGACAGCCCTCACGAAGGCCCAGACGACGACAACGAGGTGGTGGCCCTAAATTTTAAAAAAAAAACCTCGAGGAACGGCCAAAAAAAAGTAAGTCCTCCATGAAACAGGGGGATATTTTATGCTGTTCATTGAGGAGCAGAAGAAACAAAGGAAAGAGCTTTCCGAAGCTAGAGAGAAAGCCCACAGAGGCCGGCAGCGGCAGATTTTGATTATGGAAGAATCAAACCAGCTCCAGCGGGAGTTCCTTGATTTCATGAGGTCAAGGAAGGAGAAATAAAATCAGCAACGTTGAGAAATATCCCTCTTTTTACTGGAGTTTGGATTGGAAGCATTGACGTGCCCCACAGTGAAGGGTTAAATGCTTCTGCCGTTTGGACCCCAATTATAGACATTTTGCTCAGGATGGGACAAACGTCATACCACTGGTATAAATCTGCAAGTTAATTGGCACTGAAATGTAGGTGCAAGTACAAAAGAAGGTAAATCCAAACATTAATGATATAGTAAGACCAACTAGCTGGTCTGGACGTTTAACTGTGCAGCTGTTTACTACAAGTGTGGTGCATTATTATTGGCAACTATGTATAATGCCTACACCTATATGTAAAGTCAGCATGGAATGAACGGCGGATGCACGGTTCTCCTACGACGCTGTGTCACTTAAAAGAGGAACGCCGAAGTTTAAGATGCACCGCACGTGCGACTAACACATTGAAACAAAAGCCGCACTTGCAGCCTCTATAGACCAACACGCAGCCCTGACGTCACGCAGCTGCGGTGGCGCTGTCGACGGCCCTGCGCATGCGCAGACGCTTCACTTCACGCGAATTCGGTTTCTGCGGACGCGCAGTGCCCACACCTAGTGTGGGCAAGCGCGGGCTTGTTTGTAAACAGCGTGTCGGTTTATATGATGCAGGGAGCGCAGCGTCTAGTGAAGACCATGCAGCAGATGGTCGCGTTTTTTTTTTTTTTTTTTCTAATGGCGAATTCGGGTGGTCAGTCGTCGGCAACTTATTTTGCCGAAAAAATGGCAATGGTGTTCACGTGGTCAGTTTCCGGGCGGCGCGCACCGTTCGAGTGGTGGTTCTCCGGCAAGCACCGGCAACTTTCCGGCGCTTTTTCCGCCCGAGCTCCAAACGGCCGGGCGAGCAGGCGCCAGACTGTATCCTGTGTCGTCACTTCCAAAATGAGAGAGAAGGCTAATGAGAAAAAATGAACGAAAGAACAAAACTGATCTGAAGTCCCTACACCAGTCACTACTCGAGTCAATCCAAGCCGCTGGGACATGGGCGACGGCGGCGACATCCTCTCGCTAGCGGTTTCGCGCGGGCAAGAGGCGAAGTAAAGTGCCACCGTCTGGCGTTTCGTGTTCGGGTGCTGAGGGTCACGTGGTGTGCCGCCGGCGCGTTTCTGGTTGCCGGTTCCGCCGGCTCGGTCTCGCCGGCGATTGACCACCCGAATTCGCCATAACCGACTGTACTGTGAAATCTCAATTTGACAGGCTTACATGTTTATTCTAGCACTCTAGCAAATGACCTGTATTTAAGTAGGCAAAGCATGCTTTGCTGAAAAGAAATGAAAACTGCTGTGTTATGAGAGTGGTTGAACCAGCTTAGAAAAGGAATATTTCTTTCTTTTTCACTGCCTGGAATAGCAATGACAATTCAGCGTCACGGGGACAGCTTTATGGCATATTATCACGAATGGAGGTAACGAGAGGACGAACAGTGAACTAAAAGTAAAGGTTTAATCGGCGAACCTGTGCGAAACAAAATAAAAGGCGAGCGTCGAGGCAGCAGAAAAGCGGGCGGAAATTCGGCAACGTAACAGCAAGCGAGCGAGACAGACTCGACAAGGTCGCGACCGCTATTTTTCTGGAGTGTGTCGGCATCTGAAATGTTTGGAAAAGAAGCTCCGAGCGTAGCGGGCTCGGGGCGAGAATGAACAGGTATTTTTGACAAGAAACAAGGACGAAATGATAAAGGTTACGCCCCGACAAGAATAAACACGCATCTTCTAGAAGTGCGCGACCGAGCGTTCCTTGCTCGGCCCTGCGCGCGCCATAAGAGCGCACGTTCTGATGCAACGCGAAAGGAAAACAAAAATGTCTAAAACATTTACGGTGAAACGAAATAAACATGCAGTGTCACAATCCTAACGCGCGTAGAACGGCTTGAGTCAAACTACGTGGACGACTTCGGGTCGTGGCTGGCGGCGTCCTGATGGTCGGGTTCCGTCGGGGAGCACCTCGTACAGGCACGTAGCCAGAGGGGGGGGGGGGGGGGGGGGGAAGCATGGGGCCCGCTTCCCCCCCAAAATCTTCCATTTTGCTGGGACCTCCTCTCGCCCCTCCCCCTCATACAGCATTTTGTCATGGGCAGACTTGTACCGTACGCATTACAAGTAATCAAATTACTTGTGATCGATTACTTTTTTGAGTAATTTTGTAATCAGTTGATTTCTTTTATTAGGCAGTAATCACAAGAGTAGTCTGATTACTTTTTGAAGTAATCAGACTACTCTAGACTACGCCCCCCCCCCCCCCCCCGCACACGCCTTTTTTTTTTCTGAAATGACAAAAATAAAATTTGCTTTTTTTTTTAACTGTAAAAATAAAGATTTTTGCGGAGCTGTACGAAACAAGGTCAATCCCTTTCTATGTACAGTTTCTGTGGAATGTCCGTTTTATTTTTTTTTCAGCTGGGACTGGGAGTGGGAAGCCCCAGGGAAGCCACAGTGCGTGACAAAGGCCATTCAGGGCGAAGTTTGAGGGAGCAGAATGTAGCTTTGTAAGTCCTTCGTTCAAACTAGCCCCCTCACGCACACACACACAGAAATAAAAAAAAAATTAAAAAATCCTGCTTAGGGTACCTACTCGCAGCCCGTAGGAGAACCAGAACCGAAGAATGCCTAAAGCGGATGCAAAATATAACAAAGCCAGTTGAAATGTTTCCCCATTTCCCCTACGTGGTCTTTGTGACAAGCAATGTTTCGAGTTGAGAAGTGGTCGGGGCGATCTCTTCCGCTAATGGATACTACACATGATCCGTTTCAAATCCTGGAGCTGCTGCTCTTTTGTATAACATGCGAGCTCATCCACATGTGAATAATAAAATGAGCGACGCAAACTTTGAGCGACAGCCCTTGCTCAAGCTTAACAAGATCTAGAACCCCCTCCCCTCCCCCCCCCCCCCCCCCCGCACACACACATACACACTGGCGAACGCCCAAATCATTAAACTTCTTCAAATGAATTTTATGCTTGTGTCCGCATTGTGAAGGTGCAACGACCACAAAGAGGGAACCAGTTTTTCTTCTTCAATACTTGTGGAAATGTGAAATATAGGTTGGAAGTGGTTCATTGTTATGAGCGCTAAAGATGTGTCTTCACACAATAAAGTAATCGGAAAAGTAACGGTTACTTCTTTAAGTAATGTCCAATTTCTTTTGCCGTCGAGTAATCAAGTAATCTAATCGAATACTTTTTAGCTAAGAGTAATAGTAATTGTAATCAATTACTTTTTTTTAGTAACGTGTACAAGACTGGTCATGGGCTGCCCCCCCCCCCCCCCCTTTCTGAAACAAAACCCTGGCTACGTGCCTGACCTCGTAGTTCAGGGTCTCAAGGCGGCGAATGACCATGTAGGGTCTAAAGTAGCACTTTTAACAGTTTCTCGCAAAGGCCGCGGCGGCGAATGGGCGTCCACACTCACACCCTGTTTCCGGGCTGGAACTCCACGTCACGGCGACGAAGGTTGTGCCGGCAAGGGAAGACACGTTGTTTGCTCTTTATCTAAAGACGGGCTAGCTGGCGTACCTCTTCTGCCCATTGAGTGACCAGCTGGGCGTCGACGGTGCCGTCGCCCACCGGGTCGTGGGGCAGCATGGCGTCGAGCATCGTCGTCACCTTTCTTCCATGAACCAGTTGAAAATGTGTAATCCCAGTCGTTTCTTGAACTGACGTGTTGTACGCAAACGTGACGTAGGGCAACACCTCATCCCACGTCTTGTGTTCCACGTCCACGTACATAGAGGTCATGACGGCGACGGTCTTGTTTAATCGCTCCGTCAGCCCTTTGGTCTGCGGGTGGTATGCCGTGGTCGGGCGGTGGTTGGTGTGGCTCAGGCGGAGTATCTCTTGTGTTAGTTGCGCCATTTACGAGGAGCCTCGGTGCATAATCAGGACTTGGGGAGCACCATGTCGGAGGACGATAGACTCAACGAAGAATTTAGCTACTGCCACTGCGGTTTCCGACGGGAGTGCTTTCGCCTTGGCGTACCGGGTGAGATAGTCAGTTGCTACAATTACTTAACGGTTTCCCTGCGTCAACGGCGGCAAAGGTCCAAGTAGATCCATTCCAATCTTCTGGAACGGTGCAGTCGGGGGCGCGATCGGCCACAGGAGGCCTGCCGGCATCGTCGGCGGTTTCTTCCGTTGCTAGCACTCGTGGCACGACCGTCTGTAGAGATGGGCAGTCCTCAGAAGCCTTAGCCAGTAGTACTTCTCTCGTATCCTTGCGAGAGTCCTGCTGTAGCCAAGATGACCTGATGTCGGGTCGTCGTGGCAGGCTTGGAAGATTTCTCCTCAAATACTTGTAGGTTTTACCAGGAGCAACGTCGCGTTGCTGTCCTCGAAGTTCTCTTTGTAGAGAATACCTTGCCATACGACGGATGTTGGTAGGGCACGTGAAAAGACTCGGGGAATCGTTCCCCTTCTTTCATCAAAGTGGTCGATCAGTTCGCGCAGTTCAAGATCGCCCCTTCGGAGCGCTGCCATGCCGTTAACGCTCACTACGCCAAGAAAGCAATTGTCGTCGCCGTCTTTGGCACAGCCGGTAGCTGACTCCACGGGGGCTCTGGAGAGGCAGTCGGAGTCGCTGTGTTTTCGGCCTGTCTTGTAGACCACGGTCACGTCGTACTCTTGCAGTTAAAGGCTCCATCGAGCGAGGCGTCCTGATGGGTCCTTTCAGGCTCGCTAACACGCACAGCGAGTGGTGGTCGGTGACCACTCGAAAGGAACTATCGTACAAGTACAGGCGGAATTTCGTGATGGCCCAGACAACGGTCAAACATTCCTTCTTAATCGTCGAGTATTTGCGTTCCGCGTTTGACAGCGTCCGACTAGCGTATGCAATCAAGCGCTCTGCACCCTCTTGTCGTTGGCCAGTACCGCACTGAGTCCTGTATTGCTGGCGTCCCTGTGAACTTCCGTTTATCTTGATTGGTCGAAGTGGCCAAGAATCGGTGGCGACTGAAGTCTTCGCTTCAGCTCGTCCAATGTCTATTGTTGTTCTTCTCCCCATTCGAAGTTCACGTCGCATTTTGTGAGGTGCGTGAGCGGCGCAGAAAGCCTGGCGAAATCCCGAACAAACCGCCTGTAGTACGCGCAGAGTCCAAGGAATCTTCGGACGGCATTCTTGTCGGTGGGCGGTGGAAATGTCGTTATGGCGCGAGTCCTCTCAGGGTCAAAACGAACACCTTCGTTGCTCACAACGTGACCTAGGAATTCAGTTCGCCGTAGACAAACCGGCACTCCGTCGGCTTGAGGGTGAGTTTGGCGGTCCTGATTGCTTGAAGAACGGCCTGAAGGCGTCGAAAGTGCTCGTCGAAGTTGGCCGAGAATACCACGACGTCGTCGAGGTAAACGAGACAGCTCTGCCATTTGAGGACTGCCAGTACTGTGTCCATGACAAGCTGGAAAGTTGCCGGTGCCGTGCACAATCCCAAAAGCATCACCTTGAACTCGCATGATCCATCCGACGTGACGAAGGCAGTCTTCTCTCGGCCCCGTTCGTCAACTTCGATCTGCCAGTAGCCACTCTTCAAATCCATCGGCGAGAAGTATCGGGAGATGCGCAGCCGGTCCAGTGCGTCGTCGATGCGGGGGAGCGGATATAGGTCTTCGTGACTGCGTTGAGCCGCCGGCGGTCTCCGCAGAATCGAAGCGTTATGTCCTTCTGTTTCACCCGTACGACTGGAGAGGCCCATGGGCTGCTCTAGGGCTGAATGATGTCGTCTTTGAGCATTTCTTGGACTTGTTCATGAATAACCCCTCTTTCCTTTGGGAAAACCCGGTACGACGGCCGATGCACAGGGGGCGCATCCTCCTTGGTAACTATGCGACGTTTCGCAACTATTGTCTGGCGCACTTTCGGCGTCGTCGCAAAGCATCGCTAAATTCGGCGAGAAGGTCTTTGAGCTTAGTACATCGTTCCGTGGCGCTTAGCTTGGGATTAACCGTCGAGCTGCGGCGGCGGCGTACTATACGGCTGAGATGGCGAGGGCTCATCGGAGATTACGGCGATTTCGGCGGCATTCAGGAGTTCTTCTACGTCGCCTACAGCGCCATCTTTCGTGGGGTGCTGCGCCTCACGTCGAAAGCTCGTCACGAGGACCACAGTACGTCCATCCTGCAGCTTCGTTACGCCCCTTGCGACGCCGATTCCTCTTCCGGGAAGCAGTTGGACGTTACCTTCCAGAAGGACTTCCCCGCAGGCGACTGCATCGGTCACGACGGGCACAAAAACACTCGACCGCGGTGGGAGGTTTACGTGATCCACAATGACTCGGACGGCGGCGGGCGTCGTTTTGGATCTCTTCGGAGGCAGGGCGGGCTTTCGCAGCGTCAGCCTGTTTGCTCCAAAGTCGATCACGGCGCCGTACTCACACAGGAAGTTCATACCAAGGATGGCGTCTTTCTCATACTCCTTAAAGACTACGAACTTGACTGGACAGGTCTCCCCATAAATTTCGACGCGAGTAGTGCACGTCCCATCAGGCGTGATGAGGTGTCCGCCGGAGGTGCGTATTTGTGGGCCATCCCAGGGCATCGTGACTTTCCGAAGTCGGCGAAAGAGCTTCCCACTCAAAACGGAGTAATCTGCTCCGGTGTCCACGAGGGCCGACACGTCGTGGCCGTCGATGACAACCTTGAGGTTGTTAGGGGGCACCATTTCAGAATCGTCGTTCCGATACTTGTCGTCGCTAGAGTAGGGGCCCTGCGACATTCTTGGAGGATGTTTCCGACAGTCGTCTTCGGCAAGTCCACCTCCAGGGGTTGCCGCGTTTAATTTCCCCGATGAGGGGAGACAGGGTCTCTCGGCGGGATCTGCGCAGAGGCGATGCTGGGCGGAGGGGTGACGGCGAACGGAAACCGCGTCGGGGATACGGTCCCGGGGATTGCGACCGGCGGAGGTATTCGTCAATGTCCCGCGGTCGTTCTCCGCTTCTCGGGCGGGGTGCGTTCGGTGCGAAACCACGAAGCCCAAGCTGCCGGTAGGGGCATTGCCGGTACACGTGGTCAACTTCCCCACAGTGGTAAAGGCACGACCACATTGGCGTCGCTTAGGCTTGCTGCGCGACGGTCGACGACGCAGGCTGCCGACCAAAACCGAGAAGTTTCGAAGTGTCTAGCGTTACGTCCGACGTAACCCAAGTTACGTCCAAATCTCCGCCTTCCTTAGGTTCACGGGGGAGAGAGAGGAGGGCGGGGGGGGGGGGGGAGGGTTAGGTATACGCATTTCAGTGCTCCGTCCTGACGTAACAGTTTTTCGGCTTCAGCGGCGCGGCGTACAGCGCCACAGAGCCAACCGGTCCTTGCGCGGTTCAGAGCTCGCCGCTCCTCGCCGCAGAAGAGAGGAGCCAATGGAAGGTGGCGTAGATAGTGACGTCGCGATGCCATGGCAACGTTCAAGCCGGTTCTCCACGCGTCTTTCACGTTCCGAAGGAAGTTAGCGTTGTTTCGTTTCGTCTGTTATCCCTATTTCTCCCGATGCCTTCCCCAACGGAGCGGTTCCTTGAAACTGTGCAACTGTTTCCCTTCTTACATGACAAGACGCAGCCAGACTACCTAGATAAGGACGCTAAGAACAACCGCTGAGAAATTATAGGAGAGAAATTCGGAATTACAAGTGAGTTTCTCCGTGGCACTTGTTGCATGTAGTCTGTGTTGTGACGGATGTCGTGTTGATTTGATGACACTTTCGAAAGTAGCCTTCATCGCTGGCGCGCCGCTGGGGCAGCGAAGCACTGACCTTTCCTTCGGTGTTTCGGTAGAAACAACTCGACCGGACCCAAAACCTGCGCCTCCTTCCCTTCAGAGCGCGGCGACGTCGCAAGATCAACAAGCAGTCTAGGATAATCACATTCACGCTGACTAGGTCATCATGACTAGGTCATCATGGACACCTACCTGTACGCAGCGAGTGCGCTTTCGATGCTGATATATACGAAAGATGAGAGCCGAAACGGAATTCTAAGTATCTAACGAAGAGCAGACGACGAAAGAGCGGAAAATCCGACGGGAGGCGCGCGCGCGATCACGAGAACAAGTGCTGTCACGCGACGCCCGGAAAACGGAGGCCAATGTGGACTCCTCGCGTTGGATGGATGGATGGATGGATGAATACGGCTGAGCCCTTTGGATCGGGCGGTAGCTTACGCCACCTAGCCATTTTGTCTTACCCTTTAAGTTTAGAATATTTAAATGTGAAAACTATATTCACTCCGCACTGAAAAGAAAGTGAGGCTATAAATCCCCCTTGCCATCAGTTAATAAGAAAATGCCTAGTTTTCTCTCGCTTTCTGCCACCATTCACTTAATCTTTGCTTGGTAATCTCTACTCTCTTAAAATCCACTTTTCCTTCGCTGTCTCTAAAACGCAATGACCTTATTAAATCTATGTTGTCTTCGGTATGCATAGGGTGAAGCCCTTTACAGTAGAGTATCAAGTGCTCAGCCGTCTCGTCCTCCTCTCCACAAGCAGCGCACACTGTGTCCATTTCCTGGTACTTCGCTCTGTATGTTCTGGTTCGCAAAACACCTGTCCTTGCCTCAAACAACAATGAGCTTCCCCTAGAATTGTCATAAATGCTTTCTTTGGCAATAACTGTTTTGTTTAATCTATAGCCTTCCAGAGCCTTCTTTGTCTGCATTCCCTCTAGCCACCGATCTCTTTCTGTGGCCTCAACTTTCTTAACTGAGACCTGCTCTTCCGTAACCCCACTATAGCCTAAAAACTTTCCTCTTAATTTCCTAGTGGGCTGTCTCCATTTTGTGTCTATACTCCTCATGTATAAATAGCTGCAAACCTTTCGTGCCCATTGCTCCCCACCCATTTGCCTCAACCGATCCTCAAATTCTATCTTGCTCACAGCCTCCCTGCCCTCAAACGACGCCCATCCCATGTCTCCTTGCACTCCCTGGTTTGGTGTTTTGCAGTGTGCCCCCAAAGCCAGCCTACCTACTCCACGCTGTTTTATTTCTAGTCTTGCATGCACTTCGGATTTCATGCATAGCACTGCGTTTCCAAAAGTCAAGCCAGGCACTATGACCCCTTTCCAAATCTCTCTCACCACCTCATACCTGTTGTAATTCCAAAGTGCTCTATTTTTCATCACAGCTGCATTTCTGTTGCCCCTACCTATTATATTCCTTTCATGCTCACTGAGATATTCTGGACCATCACATATCCATACTCCTAGATACTTGTATTTACTAGCTCTCTCAACTATAATATTCTGTATCTTCAGTCTCTCAACATCATCATTGTTAAAAATCATGACTGCTGATTTTTCACTACTGAATTCTAAACCTAATTCCTCTCCTTCCCTACCACAGATGCTTATTAATTCCTGCAAATCTATCCTGTTGTTAGCCATTAGTACGATATCATCCGCATATATCAGTCCCGGTAAGGATTGCTGAATTGTTTGGCCTAGCTTACTGTACGAAAGGTCAAATCCAAGCCCACTCTTCTCTAGTCTATCCTCCAATCCTCTCAGATACAACATAAACAGCAAAGGCGATAACGGGCACCCCTGCCTAAGGCCTCGTCCTATCTCTATTTTCCCCGTTGCCTTTCCTTCCCATCTTATAATCACCTTATTATCTTTGTAAATGTTCCTTAATATTGCTGTTAGTCCTTCATCTAGGTTTAAGCTCTCCACTATGTCCCACAGAGTTTCTTGGTTCACATTGTCATAGGCACCCTTGATATCCAGAAATGCCAGCCAGAGCTGTCTGTTTTCTTTTTGCGCTATTTCTATACACTGTGTTCGAGAAAATATATTGTCTTCCAACCTTCTTTGTTTCCGAAACCCGTTCTGTAACTCGCCCAGTATGCCCTCGCAATCTACCCATTCCTCCAGTCTGTCCTTTATAATCTGCATTACCAACCTGTAAATAACTGGTGTCACGGTTATGGGACGATAATTCCTAATGTCAGACTTATCTCCCTTTCCCTTATATATCATACTCATCCTACTAAGCCTCCATTCATCTGGAATATTTCCTTTTGTTACCATAGTGCTCACTACCTCCCTTAGTTTTGCCTTAGATTTAGGACCCAAATTCTTCACCAGCTTGATTGGGATACCATCTGCGCCTGTCGACGTGCCACTAGGGACTCTTCGTTCCGCCTTTTCCCATTCTCTTTGTCCAAAATCCGCGATGTCAAAAGCTGGACTGATACTTCCTTCGGTTTTCCTATCTTCAACATGTACCCGTTCCCGAAATTTCTCCTCCATCACTGCTCCTATATATCGTATCGCATCATCTCCCTCTAATTGATCTCCCTGATGCGAGAGTATGAACCTCTGTCTAGCTTGCGTCGTTTCACCGAGTGAGTTCAAGTGCTCCCAAAACTTCTTGGCTGCGTTTCTATCTTTCTTGCTTACCTTACTCATCCATTCTTCACCCCTTCTCTGAATTTTCGCATTGATCAAACTGGATGCCTCTGGGCGACATGTTATAAAAGTGTCCCATCTTCTTTTTACTTCCGTTTCCGACTCCCCACTACGCTTGGAATGCCTGTGTTCTCTAGAGGCTGTCTGACGTTTTTGTATCGCTTGCTTCACTTCTTTGTCCCACCAGCTTTTTGGTCTATGTCTTTGCTTCCCCTTTCGTTTATTCTGAACTTTGTCTAGTTCCAGAACAAAAAGCCCAGTTAGGCTCTCATAGGTCCAATCTGTATACCGTTGCCCTGAAACTGCTTCCTCTATTCTTTCAGCAACTATTTCCAACTCTTTGTCGCTGCAGAAAGTCTGCTTTGAATTATGTTGTCTAGTTTCAGCATTTACTTCTCTGGCAAAATTCAGCCTAATACGCTTGTGATCACTACCAAGACTTTTGGAACCTTCTTCATCTATTTTCATTACTTGTAACTTACCATATATTTTGTGTGACATAAGTACGTAATCTATAGTTGAATGTAGATTGCCAGTTTCCCACGTTATGTGCCCGTCACACTTCTGACTGGTATTACATAAAACTAAGTGATGCTTTTCCACCAGCTCTAGTAATATGCTTCCAGTTGAGTCCGTATACCCATCGAGACCCTCGATATGGGCATTCATGTCTCCCATAATAATTATTTCAGAGCCTTCCCCTAGCTCACTAATGTCTCTTGATATGCAATCAATCATTTTTCTGTTTTCCTCTTTAGCACCTTTCCCTGTCCATAAGTAAACAGCTCCAAGGAGTGTTGATTCCCCGGCGACTTTTCCTTTCAGCCACAGGTGTTCGGCGCGCTCCTTTCTGATCCTTTGAAAGTTCATGTTCTTCTTAATAAATGCTCCAATTCCACCTCCCTTCCTCGTTCCCTCCGTTCTGTTGCATTCTTCCCACACATAGTCAGGGTTGCAAGGTGGCTGCTCCATGTCTCTGAGATGTGTTCCCACAAACCCATACACCACTAAATCCTCCTTTCTTAGTTGCTCCTCTGCCTCTTCCCATTTTAACCTATTTCTACCACCCTGCATGTTAATATATCCAATGTCTGAATGTGTTGTTTGTTTATACCTGTTCTTACGTTTTCTCCTCTTTTTAACCCTGGGTGCCTCTCCTGACTTTGTTGGGTTTTCAGTTACTTCAGTACCCCCAGGGCCCTCGGTCCCCCCAAAAAAGCAGTCACCGTGCGGCCCATCCTATCCCCCACACTGTAACCCGTGGCCTCACTGTAGTGAATGCCATCTGCAAAAGGGCGGGAGCCAGCCTCGTACACTTCCCTGTTTACTTTCATTACGTCGTACCGAAGCTGTCGACTCATACCCTTAATTACTCTGTTGGCTTCGACAACCCTCCTCTCCGTTACCCCGGACTGCCCCCGAACTTCTGAAATGGTGCTCACAACCACGTGCACATTCTCAGACACGTCCCTCAGCTTACGCATTCCCACGTTTAGCTGCTTTCCGAGGTTCTGGCTCCTACCCTTGAGCACATCATTAAGCCCCGCATGAACTATTACTAGGTTCCTTCCCTCCCGGTTATCCCACACCCCCTCATATGCTGTGGTCATAGCATCCACCATACACTTCCCTGGCTGGACCTCTACGGTTACCCTCTGGTCTCCCTTCACCCTGTTCAGTACACCCCTCTTAACCCGTGCTACGTTAGAGCTCCCCACTACCAGTACCCTAGATCCCCCTGGTACCTGCGCGTTCTTGTCCTGCGACTTATCTGCTGTCACCTGACTGCCCGACGCCTGCTGCTCGAAGGCGCTATTGAGCTGAGGGTCACTTAGCTCTCCAGTGTCGTCGAGCCCGCCGGTCAACAGGCTGGACTCCTGACCACCAGCGACCCCAGCCTGCGTACCGGCGGTTCGTCCCGCTAGAACTGACACTTCCTCCTTTCTTCCCTCGCTACTCTCACTCGCTCGAATTACCCCTTCCAGGCGCTCTACCCTACTGTCACACTTCCTCTTACACTCCTCTAAACCCGCCTTCCATACTTCCCCCAGCTCTTCCACCTGCTTCTCGAGGCCGACCCGCTGCTCCCTCTCATGATTAAGCTGCCTAGTCAGCTCCTCAACCTGGGCCTCGAGACCCACCCGCTTCTCTCCTTCTGCCTTAAGCTCGGCCTCAATCTCCCGAACTCTACCCTCCCATTCCCCAGTTACCTGCTGAAGCTTCACACAAAGCCGACACTCGAAACTCATCCCCTTCGCCTCCTCCAGACTCCCGAAACCGGTCTCCTCTAGGTAACACCACCGCCCACACCCCTCACACTGCACCAACTCGTCCCCACCCTTGTCCTGCCGACCCAAATCTAGACCCATATCTAGACCGGGAACAAACCGTCACTTCCCGCCAAAAATTCAAACAGCCTACGAAACTAACTTCGTAGTAGCCTCAACTAATCCCAACTGCTGCTGTGCAAACCTAACACTGCTACCGCATAGTCACTTCCTATCAACTCTCAAAAAGAGAGAGAAAAGAAGAAAAACTGGCACTTAGCTTCGGATGCTCGAGGAGAACCAGGAAACACGTCCGCTCACCGCAACGGCCACACGGATGGTATGCCGGGATGCCGGACGGCGGTACCGCCTAGCGGCGCCGACCGGCGGCGGCATACACGCTAGTGTGGTCAGTCTGTCTATGCTAGATCGCAAACTCAACGATGAAGTTAGTTCAATCGGTCGCTGATTGGTTGGCCTCTCTGGTCACGTGACGTGACGTCCCAATGAAGTTTGTCCCTAAAAATTTCGAGCTAAGCTCGTGAAATAATAAAGTTACGGTAACGTCAAAATGTCGTCACGATTGAGTTCGCCGATGAAGTTGACTTTGTAGTAGGACGGGAGAAAAAGTTGTTCTCCATCAGTCAAAATGGCGACGCTTACGTACGGGGCTCTCCTCTTACGTTCGCCCACGGAGCGGGTTTTCCGGGACCACCGCGACGCATTCGACGTTTCCGAGGCAAGATTCGTCGGAGAATACCGCCTCACGAAGGGCGCCGCTCGCTGGCTGTGCGATGAGCTTCGTGGGAAGCTCCAGCGGCGTCGCGAGGGGCCTCTTGTTTTGACTGTAGAGAACCAAGTGCTCCTTGCCCTACGTTTCTATGCCGCTGGCGGGTTCCAGGGCACAGTGGCCAGTGACGAAAATAGTGCGGTGCATCAGTGCACTGTAAGCCATGTTCTGCACGAGGTGACTAATGCGATCATTGATCACCTCGGCCCGAGCTGGGTAAGCTTCCCGCTGACGGACGCAAAAAAGGAAGAAACGAAGAAGTTCTTCGCACGGTGGAAGTTCAGCGGTGTGATCGGTAAATACTCCTTTATGTATACGTGTCTCAACATTGAGGAACGATTTCTGATGCGTTCACTCGACAGCGTTCGGTAGAAATTTGCGTAGCCGTAGAGGATCCTTGATAAAAGAATTCCACATCCCACGTGCCCGTTTCGCGGCTTGTTTCCTGTTCTCTCCCTTCCTTTCGGCCCCTGCTGTACGTAACGTACCTCCGCGCCGACAGCTGGTGTTATTTTATTTTTATTTATTTGGAAATATTACCAGTTTCCATCGGAAACTTTAGGAGAGTGGCTACAAGGTAAAATACAATTTACATGGTTTATAGTGCAATGTTGAAGGAAACAAAAGACAGTGAGGAGGATGGGGGTACTCAGTGGGGACACAGGATGATCTTAATACTATGTATTACACTTGTAACTGCAATAATAACATTAGACCCCTATAATGGGATGAATCGATGGGAACAAGTGGAATACACATCATATGAGGTGATTGCCCAGAGCAGTTGAGAAGGATTCTATAGATGTGGAGTGAACAATGGCGTCAGGTAAGCTATTCCACTCAAGCACTACTCGCGGAAAGAATGAGTATTTGAAGAAGTTGTTGTTGCTCTGATATTTTTTGAGTAGCCCTCCACGACTCCTTCTCGTAGCTCTGAAAATGTGCGAAGTAACATATTTCATTTTGTCTGTAAGGGTTTGGTCATTTAGTATTTGAAACAGGAACCTTAGTCTTGAGATTTTGGCCCTTTTCTCGACTGGTGCTAGTTTAGCTAAATTGCATAAGTGGGACGGTGAGTCAGAGTAGCGAAATTTATTAAAACTAAATCTCGCAGCCCAGCGCTGCACCTTTTCTAGTTGAGCGACGTGTGTTTTATAGTGGGGGAACCATACGACATTAGCATATTCCACTATGGGACATACCAGTGCCTTATAGGCTAGTAACTTTGTTTCGTGGGATGCTGATTTTAAAACTCTTCTTAGATACCGCAGTTTGTTAATTGCTTTGGTAGTAATGAAGTCGATGTGGGTTTCCTATCTAAGGTTCTGCTGAAATTGGAGTCCGAGGTATTTGTACTGTTCGACTTTTTGAAGGGGAGTGTTGTCAATGCTGTAGGGAAATTGCAGGGTACTTTTTTTATTACTGATTGTCATGTAAACGGATTTTTTGCGTTTAATACCATTTGCCAATCAGAACACCAGTCACTGATCACTTTCGGTGCACTATCTAGTAAAAGCTGGTCGTTTTCAGTTTTGACTTCGGTGTACAATATGCAGTCATCTGCGAACAGTCTAATGTTTACATCAATGTTGTCTACTATGACGTTAATATAGAGTAAGAAGAGAAGAGGTGATAGTACAGACCTCTGTGGGACTCCAGAGGTAACTGTGGTTAATGGTGAACTGTGCCCGATAACTCTGACGAACTGTTTTCTATCAGTAAGGTATGCTTCAATCCAACTAACAATTTGTCCTGGGCCAAGTGAGGTTTTAAGTTTTAGCAATATTTTCGTGTGTGAGACTCTGTCAAAGGCTTTGGAAAAATTTAAAAGAATAACGTCAGTCTGGCTACGATTATTAATTGCTGAGTATAACTCATGCACACATTCTGTTAGCTGCGTTACAGTTGAGAGTCCAGATCGAAAGCCATGTTGACGGATGGTTAACAGGTGATTTGTTTCTATAAATACAGTGATGTGTTTTAGTACAACATGCTCAAGGATCTTGGAACAAGACGATGTAAGCGAAATGGGCCTATAATTTGACGGGTCTTTCTTATCACCCGATTTGTGAATAGGTACCACGTGCGCAAGTTTCCAGTCAGATGGTGTTTGGGCTGTTTGTAGTGATTTAATAAATATTAGTGTCAGATACTTAGCAGACCATTCCGCGTAACGTTTAAAAAATACGTTTTGGATATTATCTGGGCCACAGCTTTTCTTAGTGTCTAAACTTAGTAGGAGGGAGAGAATGCCAGGTTCAGATATAGTGATGATATCAATGAATGTGATCTGGTTGTGATTAAAAGGGGGTGTCCGCCCATTATCTGTTGTAAAAACGGATGCAAAATAATCATTAAATGCCAGAGGAAGTTCTGAGTGTTCGTGAGAGAAAGATTCGGTACCGCTGGATTTCCAAAATTTGTCTGGGTAAGTTCTAATAAATGACTGAAGAGTGAAGTTCAAATACGTTTGTTTGGCAGTTTTTATTTCTTGTTTCGGTTTACTATTCAGAACAGAAAACTGGTTTCTGTTAAACGGTACTTTTTGCTCCTTTGCTCTTTTGCTTAGCCGGCTGAGCTTACGTTTAGTATGAATAATGTCTCGATTTATCCACGGGTTATCCTTTTCTGTTCTTTTACTCTTGGTGGGGATGAAATTAACCATACAAAAATTCACTGTTTTCTTTAAAAAATCCCATAAGTTATCTACGGAAGCATGGTAATCGAGAAAAAGTTCTAGAAATGAATCGTATTGCACATCAAGGAGATAAAGAATTCCAACATCGTCCGCTTTGTAATAGTCCGGCAGTACGGAACATGAAGAGGAGTTGTTAATTGGTGGTCGCGTTTTGAAGGACGCCAAGATCATTGAGTGATCAGAGATGATGTCTAGGATATCTATACTTCGTCTCATCCTACGATGGACTAAAGGCCAAAGCCACGGGCCGCCAGGTCCAATCACGTTCCACGCTAAACTATGACACGCTTAGCATTGATTAGATTTGAACAAATAATGCTCCGAATCCAAAAACGCTGCGTAATTTTTATAGCTGCGACACTGCAAAGAGCCAGTACGTCGGGGCTTTCTTTGCAATGTAAAATTGTTGAGTTACTCATTGCTGGATCCGAACCACTGTCCGCCCATTCCCATCAGTGATCCGAGACGCGGGCACCAATACGAGCATCGAAGCGAAATACCACGCAATGTCTAAGTAACTCGTGATTGGATCTGGCGGTTCGTAGCTTCTGCCTTTAGTCCATCGTAGGGTGAGACGAAGTATACCGTGCAATCAAGTATTTCAAAAGGTTGACTTACAAATATAAGGTCAAGTAATGATTGAGATGAATCATGAACACGCGTGGGCTCTCTTACTATCTGATCGAGGTTATAACAAGCACACATTTCAAGTAGAGCGTCCGCGTTTACAGGTTTTTCACACACATGACGTTCCCAATCAATTTCCGGAACGTTGAAATCGCCGGCCATGATGACTCGACTATTATTGTTTACATTTTCATCAACATAGCTGTGAAGAGTGTCAAAGAAACTAGGCGGTGCGCCTGGGGGCCTGTATACGACACCAACAAAACATGAATACTCGTGATGACAAAACATGAATACCAACAAACATGAATACTACTTTGTCCCCCGCTCTTTTGTTGTCTTTAGTGCCCCCCCCCCCCCCCTTAATCCAAGAGCTTCTTTCTGATTAGCTGGACTCGCTTCGAAAAATCCTCGTTGATTGAAATATTAGTGCCACGCAGTTTGAAACAGTTTCTTAGTATTGTTAGTTTGTCTCGAAAGTCCAGAAGCTTTAAGATAACCGGTCGGGCTTTTCCGGGTGTTTGACTGCCCAGTCTGTGGATCCTTTCAATTGTAGACGTAAAAACGTGAAGAATATCTTCAATTATGGTTTTAGATACTCGTGCTTCTAAGCTGTTACTGTTCTCATTTTATGTTTCTTCTAGTCCGAACATCATTAAGTGGTTTCTCCGATTTCGGTTTTCTAAGTCGTCCATCTTATCTACAAGGGTACTCTACATACGGTCTTCTCAAGTTTTTCAATTTTCCTATCTTGTTTTATTGATGCAGCTTTAACACTATCGATCTCTTTAAGCTTATCTTCTATGGCATCCAGCCTTCTACAAGCTTCTTTTTGGCTAGTTTTAATCTCTTGAACGTCGCTTGCAATTACGGTAACTTTGTCAATTATATCTTTCAATTCAACCGGTCCTGGATTTGATTCAATGTCTCCGCACAACAAGAGCAGGCTTTTCAGCGACAGCAAAGTATCCCCAAGAACACCACAGAGGTACCGTAGGCAAGGCAGCATTATCAAACACACGTTATTACTGTGGTATGAACAAGGATAACGTTTGCTCACAATGAACACAGATGGGTTATCGACTGTCATGTTGACGAAGCCGCCGTGCCCACGAAGAAGGTCGAGTTGCCGCGCGCCCTTTATGTCCATCGGGAACGCCTTTTGTGCTGATGCCGTTGGCGATGCGGTAGGCGGGTAGAGAAGAGTGGCGATGAAATCCAAAGAGGCGAACGCTTCTTGGCCATGGTTGATGTTCTTCAAAGTGGCATTCTCTGCGTCGGCTATGACGCTTCCTCGGCTGAATCCACGCTGTTCTCGTATCTCTACTTGATAGTCGGCAGGAGATAGCAGTAGCGTGACGAGTATCTGCACAATGAACACAAATGGGTTATCGACTGTCATGTTGACGAAGCCGCCGTGCCCATAGTGCTCACGTGAGAGCGACCATTTCAAGCGACGCATTCAAACGACATGACTGCACGCGCATCCTCATTGAAATGTCTCGCACCTACGGAAATTGGCCATATACGGGGGCGGTCCTAAGGTTCCTAAATTGTTGTCAAAAATGAAGAATATTGAGAAAATTTGCTAGCTAATCAAGGTGGCGGAACAAGGGTGCCTCTCGGTAGTCTCGGAACGCGTTTCTCTGCGTAGATTGTTAGAGCACCCAATCTAAAAAGGCACAGCACGTGCTGAAAGGGAAATTTTGTGCAGTTATCAGTGTCTTTTTGTGTTTTTTTTTTTTGTTTTGCATTTGAAGGGAAACAATACAAAGGACATCCGTGCCGGTCTGATGGTAGGGTGTCAGTCCCCGGCGTATGACACTCTAGGTAAGTGGCGCAGGTGCTTTACCTTGTATGAAGGCTAGCTGAGTGGCAGGTGTTTCCGCAACAATGATAAATTGTGGCGTGGAACACGTCCCCAAAAGCCAAAACGAGGACTTTTCAAACCAAACCATCCGCCAGCTCATCTACTGGTAAGAAAAGTGTGTCACCTTGTGTGGTGCAGATGTGTAGAGAACGAATAAGGATCGCGGCTCTATTTTTTCGAAGTCCCTTAAAGTTGCACAGACTTATAGTTGATTAACGTAAAAGTTTGGGCTAGTTGGTAAGTAGACATAATACAAACAAAACAGCGCAAAGACAAGGATGAAGTAGAAGAAACCACAGGCAAAAAAAAAAATTGGGTTGTGTGTATGTTTATACAGCCTAGAACTTGGTCGGCCTCAACGGGTGACGAGTCTCCCAGCTGTAGATGAGCAATTTAGCAAGTGCAGTACAACCGCTAGCCTGGGGTCTTTAACGTGCATCACGCAGTAGTGATACACGACCGCACGCCGGTACGATGCTCATCCAGATCGAAACTGGCAGGGTTGGGGATTGAACCCAGGATCCCTGGGTTCTGCAGCGCGAGCTTTCGCTCCACATGCTCCGAGCTGGTGTGCGCTAGACCACTCGGCCACCGATCCCCCCAACCACAGGACACTGCGCTGTGTCCTGTGGTTTCTTCTACTTCGTCATTGTCTTTGCGCTGTTTCGTTTTTATCATGAACAGACTTTACAACCACCCCTCGTAAAGCCAGTTCCAGTAGACAGCCTCCAATTTCCCCGATTGCACTCGCCATAACGCTTAATTCCAGCCCTGCTGTCTTAAATTGTGATAAATTGATGCATAATTTGGCTACGAAGCTGCTAAAACCATATTGTGTTACAGAATGCATCGATGGAACCCAAATCGCCATCCGGGCTCCATCTGAAAACGACCAGTTTGCGAAAGCCGCTTACTGGTGCCGAAAGCACTATTATGCGCTAAACGCTCTGGTGGGGCGTATTCACATGTTAGTTGCAGATGACGCCCTCAAGCACAATTCGCGAATGCATCCTTCACAATGGTCACAACATGCGAAAGAGCATTGTCATGCAACAGAATCACACCAGATGAAAGCATTCCGGGTCGCTCATTCAGTGGCGTAGGCAGAGGGGGGGTTTGGGGGGTCGAAACCCCCCCCCCCCCCCCCCGAAATGCCAAAGCTACCCCCCCCCCACCCCCACACACACACACACCGGGGCCCGCTCGCTCCCCATGCTCACGCTCAGTTGTGCACGAGGCACGGATAAACGGGGAAGCGCGGACTATCTCCAACTTATCTGCTTTCGGGAAAAAAATGTTTGTAGGGTGGAAAGTGTTCAAATTAATAAAATATGCAATATTGCTTCATTCATGTTTATTCTATGGGATGCGGAACTTGATCACAGTATATAGAGAACAGATATTTCGAAACATTTGTGGGGTGAAGGATGGCAATTTCAAGGCAAAGTATAACAAACTATATTTACTTAATTACACAGTTCAATCAAACCAAAGTGAACATAATAAATCGAACACATGTTGATAATATAAAACAGTGTCAGTGATGTAAGGAATATTAAATGAATTGTAAAAACAATTGCACTGTAAGCAACGGGTGCTGGTCAGAATTACGTGCTTTCGGCTATACCTGTTTTCACCTTAAGAACCGAAGTAAAACAAGTCCGGCTCCTCGCGGAACATTACTAATTTCCCCCTTTATGTGGATAATGACGACATTTGTAGGTGAATATTAGATTAGATATATGTTATCTTATCAAGACGTACACATTCCAAACGCCAAGAGCATCGCTTTTTCCTCCGACAACCGAATCTCGTAAGAACTATTTCGCGCCGCGTAGGAACGATGCGCAAAACTTACTTCTTTCTTGAGGTGAAAACAGGTATAGAAATTACCGCGAATAAAAAGATAACTATACTTCGTTTCACCTTATGTGCGAGCGAAGGCAAAACTGGAAGCGCGAGCACGGAAGCTCCGTGCGTTCAGGCTTTGCTTGAGCGCGCGAGCTGGGGAGAAATGCAAAAAGCGCTGGTCTCGCGCTTCTAGCTTTGGCTTCGCTCGCAGATAAAGTGAAACGAAGTATAGTTATCTTTTTATTCGCGGTAATTTCTATACCTGTTTTCACCTCAAGAAAGAAGTAAGTTTTGCGCATTGTTCCTACGCGGCGCGAAATAGTTCTTACGAGATTCGGTTGTCGGAGGAAAAAGCGAAAAAGGCTCTTTTTATCATCTCATTTATAAGCGCCTACACAATAAGACGCGGCCGCCTGCATTCATGGTAAAAAAACATCTAGGACATTCTTGACTTGAACTTCAATGTCGCGGTGAACATTCAAAAGCGCAAGACCGAGCAGTCGCTCATTTGAATTGGACGCTCTCAGGCACGCTTTCAACCGTCGTAGTGAAGAGAACGAGCGCTCAGCTTCCGCCGTTGTTTCAGGCAGAATCGCTAGGATCTTGAGGAGACGATGGACGTTCTGAAATATATATAGGGCCTCCGGACAGAGGGCGACCACCTGTAGCGCAGACCAGGCGGGCATTGGACGCCTAAAATTTCCCTATTTTTGGCGAAGTCTCCCTCACTTTGTGAAATTTTCCTCCATCGAGTCGCTCACGGATGCGATGATGGTCCGTCTTGCTTTCTGCTTGCATGTCGAGGTGGCATCCGATGCAATTCCTTATTAGATTAATCTCTTCGTTGCACGGAACATCAGAAACTCCGAAGAGACAAGCCTTCATATTCTCACTACGCATAGGCGCAAGTTTAGTCAAGTTCCTTTCCACGTTCGGCGAGTAGTTTGTGTGTGGTGCGTCATGTCATTTCTCTGAATGACGGAGCGACGAATTCGAACTGATGACTTCTCATGACCCCGAGGATATGATACTGCTTTCTATGGACTACGCTGCAAGATAAAGCGGCCTAGCAAAGATAATACTTTCTTTCCTTCGCCATCTGGTTCTGTAGCACGAGTTGTGAAACCTTTAATAGATAGGTAATAGATTTTGATTTTTGTTCTAATTTTACAGCGTCGATTGTTTTTTTTTCTGCTTTATTTTTTGTGACAGTATAGCTATCTTTGTGTTTTGTCTGGCCTTCACGCGTTGGTAATGCAGTGGTACCTCAAAAAGCGGGGGAGCTGTGTGCTGTGAGGAAGCTTTTAAAGTTAGTGGGCCGCAACTACGACGACAGTAGAACAGTGAGCCGCCACGCGCGAGTTCCTGTAAATAAAGCCTGCTCAGTTTTGAAAAATGACAATGCAGCTTTACCCGTTTGATTTTAAAGGGCCCCTGAAAAGAAAAAAAAATGTGTTTTTTTATAAAACAGTTTGGTTGGGATACGCGTGTCAAAAAAAAAAAATTGGTTATTCATTTTTATTTTTTAGAGCAATATAGACCCCTTTCGAAATTCGCGTGCCGACTATTATACTTCGTCTCACCCTACGATGGACTAAAGGCAAAAGCTACGGACCGCCAGATCCAATCACGAGCCACTTAGAAATTGTGCGGTATTTCGTTTCGATGCACGTATCGGTGCCCGCGTCTCTGGTCACTGATGAGGGGACGGGTGGACAGTGGTTCGAATCGAAAAGCACTAAATGACTCAACAATTTTACATTGCAAAGAAAGCCACGACATATAGACCTTTTCTGCTTACTCTCGCCCCCGACCGCCAAGTACGCATATCCGGTATGGGCGACGAAAAAATATCAAAACGTTTCATCCTGCAGATAGTAAAAAAAAATAGAGGGGAGGCAAACGAAGAATGTGTGACGGTTACGTTTATGTCCTAAATGCCTTCTATCGGCGTGGCGACGGCAAAACAATGTTTTCGCCCATACTGGAAGTGACGACAATTCAAGATGGCGGCGCCCTTGCGAAAAAGGTATATAGGCTCTTTGCAGCGTCGAAGCTATAGAAATGATGCGGCGCTTTTGGATTCGAGCATTATTCGTCCACCCTAATCATTGTTAAGCGTGTCATAGTATAGCGTGGAACGTGATTGGACCTGGCGGCCCGTGGCTTTGGCCTTTAGTCCATCGTAGGGTGAGATGAAGTATAGGAGGTCAGGAACTTCTGCACAATGGCGGAGCAACTGACATCGTGGAACGTGCAAGTCATTCCATTAGATAGCGAGCGTCGGAGAGCGAATCCAACAGCGCCAAAAGTGCAAAGTCACTGCGCTCATCACCTTTTTCTGTGGGTGTGTTTTTTCTTCTAATCCAACCAAACGCATAAAGTGTACCGTGACGTTGCGGTTTAGTCCACCATTGTGCAGGAATTTCATAGCTGCAAATAGAGGGCAGTATTTCGAAAGGGGTCTATTGACGGTGCGAGACGCGATTTAGTCGGTAGTCACCTCCTTTGCACTTGTTTTCTCTCCCGGCATTTCGGGAGCGTGGAGGAGAGGTGAATCGGCTTCACCTTCACCTTGAGGTGGAAGAAGTGAAAGACCATCTCGTTGAGGTCGAAAGAGTGAATGACCATTCCGTGACTCATGGACTTACGAATAAATCCTCGCCGTGAAATGGGCTCCTAAAATTACTTTCTTGTAAAGTCTTTTTAACATGCGTGTTCCCAACCAATTGTTGTAAAAACATTTTTTTTTTCGTTTTAGGAGCCCTTTAACGCGCTCCCTAATCGTCCGTACCGCCGAGCCCACCCTGCGTCATTTCGGAGGGGGGGGGGGGGAGGGGGGGAGTGATAAAGGGAGATGTTGTTGAACCCCTCCCGAAAAAAACTCCTGGCTACGCCACTGCGCTCATTCCTAAAGGCTGCAGCTTTATGAGTGTGTCCTTGTAGAAGTATACACTGATGTTCACGTCAGCCTCTGTAAACTCCGCCAACAAATGCTCTTTGTGGTAAAGTAGGGGAGTACAACCAATTACCATTGGAACCTGTGACCTGCATTTGTTCGTGTTTTGGGGGATGTTTCTATTGCATGCTGCTGTTTTGTTGCTGGCCACCATGCGTAACAGAAATACTTCGCCCTGTTTCATACCGCAGCAAGTGGTTTAAACTCAAGCCTGTGTGTTCTTCCTTAAGGTGGTCAGTGAGCGTTTGGGATAGTGCGCTCCTTCTAAACCACTGTGTGAACAGCTCTAAACGACAGAAAATTTCTCCGCTAGTGAACATAAGCTCCGACAGGGGACCTTTTGTATTGCTGCATCGGTTTTAGTGACAGCTTCGTTTGTCGCAGCAACATGTGCGTGCCCTGCCGCGGAATATCTTATGTTTCCTCACGTTCTTCACAAAACAATCATGATATCAGTCACTGTTGTCTTTGACTCCCATTTGTCACCATACGTCACCTGCACTGTGCAATGAATGTCGACACCCTTCCGCCGTTAGGCAGCGGATCACCGTTCATTGATCCACCTTTGACAGATTCCCAATTACACCAGCCAAGTTGTCGGTGTCTAACGCATACTAGACATGCGAGAAGAATGAGTTTGTTCACTTGTACTTTGGTCTTTACTTATCATGATAATTGCAACATAGTCGATCGGGCTTCTCATGCACCTATTTCTATGATGCAGCCCAGACGGGTTTCATTTGACCATTCCGTGTATATCGGATCCATAGTAGTAGCTCAATAGCCGACAAACACCGCATATGCTAAATTTTATATATTCATTTTTCCAGGTTTGCGATGCCGATCTGAAGATCCTTAACTTTGACGCCACCTTTCCTGGGTCTGTTCACGATTTTTTTGTGTGGCGAGCGTCTTTGCTTAAGGAAGAGTTTGGAAAAGGAAACCTGGTAAAATAAAACGAGTGCTTGTTTGGTAAGTAGTTTGCTTCTTTTCACATGCCTTGATTTTTAGTAAGTTCTGTTTCATAGGTGTCAGAACTAATCCACAAACATATTTATTATTAAGTGAAAATAGCAGTTCCCCAAATTTGTTTGTTTTTGGTTACTAGATGCCATCATAGCTTGACAGGTGTCCTTATGGCAGTGTGGTTTGGCCATCTAAACATCTTTAGCTACAAGCTACCAGATAACCGGCACTGGTTGACAAGATGAAGGAAAAACTGGCAGTAGTTGATATACTTTGTTTCACCATAATTTGGTAAACGGCAAATACTACGGCTCCAGTGATTCATTCAGTGTCTGAGTGCGGCATGTGACCGCATACTATCAGAGCTGCCCTTGTCCAGTTGGAAGGTGTCGCAAGCTTTGCTATGCAGCTCTCATTTGCTCATAGGAAAAGCAGCCCTTGTCTTTTGCTAGGTAATGGTGAAGTTGCGTATACGGTATAGCCCATGTCCACTTCCGTGAGTCAAAACATAGATACAACCTAATTTTTACTTACTTTAGCTACAGAATCTCAGTAATATCTGAGCCTTGCCAGACATTGTCTCTTCTTAACACAGAATGTGTTTATACGCTGGTTTGCATGAAAAGACACAAAAAATCAGTTTGCATGGTGTGTGTATCGGTTGGTGCTCAGCAGCAAGGAAAGGCTCGGACAAGGATCGGACTGGTTGCGCCGGCCAGTGTTCCTTTTATTGGTCACGAGCTGCATGGTGAATGCGCACCTGCAGACGATGTTGCTAGGCCAATCGCTGATACGTCCCCTTTTTTCTATCATTATGGCTTTTAAGAAATCACCAAAAGCGCAAAAACCAACTTCACAGGAAAAACCGGCTGGCAAAAAGTCTTCACCTCAAAAGGCAGCATTCCCAGCCCAGAAAGACGATGTTGCTAGACCAATATGCCGATGCAGTGTGGGCCACGACCACATTACTTCGACAGGTTCTTTCATTGCACGACGACTCGGTCTCGTGTACCTCGAATCGTCACCTTCAATTATGTAGTATATCTATTAAGACAAATCATGACCGTGAAAATTGAAAACTTGCCTTAAAGGGATACTTCAACAAAATTTGAAATATACCCGTCGTGTTCAAAAACAGGTTGAATATGATCCACAATATCCGTAAATGACAATCGCACGTTTGTAATTTGAGCCTGGTGGCTGTATTTTTTTGTTATAAACGGCCCACTCTAGCAAGCGCTCGGAGAAGGCCCAGCTTAGAGCACGTGACATCCGACGCAATCGTAACGTAGGTCGTCTCGGGACGAGCAAAGCTACGGCGAGGCTGACGTCGAGGGAATGGCCTAATCGTTCGAGCCACCGAAGCGGCTGCTTTTGTACGAATTTTGAGTGACGGGTTAATCTTTTATAATCTTGTAGTGGGACAATAGCTACTTCTGGAACACACAAAAGGGATTCTCGGGAAGACGGGAGTTCCTTCTTCCCCTCTTCTCTCGTCGTGGCCGGAGGCGAGACACTCACCGTCACTAGCTGTCAAGGTTCCTAGACGGGCATTACAAACGAGGCGTTAGCGACATCCACCAGGTGCTCTTTGCCAATCGTTTAATTCGTTTTAAAATTCATTTTCGTGACTTTTTTAACAAGATATTGATGTGTTCGATGTGATACTGCTCCTTTGAACACATATAGACCATAAAATAAGCGCCGAAATTTTGTTGTAGTATCCCTTTAATCATTCCGATAATCCTAGAGAACACAGAATATGTTGTGCATGCCTTATTTATACATCATTATGTTATGAGACATAATATGAGCACCAGCACATTTTACTCTCATTGTTTATCACAATGATACAGACATGTTTTTGGCAGGGCAAGTAACATAGAATATTTATTTTCTTCTAGAGTCAGTTTTCGCATTGCAGGTTCTTGTGAAATGTTATGACACCCTACAAATAGATGCTGCATCAGCCTTAAAAGCCACTGACAGAAGTGTAATTTCGGAGTTAAGCCAAAACATTCATGTCAAACCCCGCCACATTTTTGTGCACAGGTGACAGCGCTTATTCCCGGAACCGTGGCTTCTTACTCCGATCCCTGGCAGCCCTGCTGTGCAGACACCTGAAGCTGAATTCAACGAAAGGCATTGTTCCACACGCTCTATTGTGCAGCGCTGCATAGGCATGTCGAAGAACAGATTCAGGTGTCTGCAGAGGTACCGCGCACTGCATTACGATCCAGACAGGGCATGCAACATCGCCACGGCATGTGCCATTCTGCACAATGTGTGCTTGTACAGCACAATTCCAGAGCCTTCCCCCGAGCCCCTCGTGTCCGAGGAGTCCGACTCGGAAGACTCAGAGTCAGACAGCAGCGACAGCCACACCAACACCAGGAGCCTGAGAGACAGGGGGCTGGCAGTGCGGAAGCGAAAAGTGAGAGAGGTGGTTGTCAACACTCGCCGAGCACGGCCTGCACCCCGAGCACGGCCCGTACCCCGAGCACGTCCCACTCCCCGAGCACGACCCACACCCCAAGCACGTCCCACTCACCGGAGTCGCCCTGCACAGCCATGAAGCAAAATGCATGTGCCTACCCATTCTGCCCCCATGCCAGTCGCAGGAGAAACCTAATGAGGTTAACGATAGGTGAGCATGTTCCAGACTGTATCATAGAAAAGATAGTGTCAATTAATGTCGTTTGTACATTTCCTTCATCTATGTTGTTCTTAACTTTTCAGAACCTTTTCATCCATGTTGGTCACGGTATAACCGTCACACTAAGAACGAATTGTCACAAGCGAAAATGTTTTTCTCCTTTTGGTAGACTATAGTTTAGAGAAATAATAAACCGAAATTTGGATTTAAAAAACAAAATGCAGGAGATGTAGGTGGGACGCTACAATCCCTACAACGCAACTCGTAAGGCGATATCTTGAATGGACGGCCGTATTTTTTAAAAAAGAGGTCGAGATTGAAACCAGGCCGACGAGGCGCGTGACGTGAAGATATCTCGTTTCCTCCTCTCTTCGCCTCGCTCCCTCAAGGCGGCGAGGCGGAGAAGACGTGAGACCGTTCCCTCTACTTCTCGGAGAAACATGACGTAAACATTTCTGTCAAATGCGCCTTCTTTTTTTGAAAAATACGGACATCCGTTCGAGATATCGCTGTATGAGTGATGTTTTCGTATTGGTAGCGTCCCGTTGCACGCTTTTGCCGCGTGTTTTGTGGAATCCAGATTTCGGTTCAGCATCCCTTTAAGTGATTGTCCGGAAAAATCGTTATTTCAAGAAAACTATTAAATTTGGTTATCACTGACTTTAGGAACACCTTCCGCGCAATATTTAATTTATCCTCCACGGCACCAGTAATTCAATTTTAAAAGCCTCACGTTCGCAAATAAACGGCATTTTTGGTTGGAAACATGGAAAGCTCCGACATCACATCATGCAAAAAGATTTCCGACTATTTCTCTTCGTGTTTTCATCACTGCTGTTCATACTTGGGTAGTAATTCAATTACTGTAATTGAATTACTGTAATTTACCTACTTTTCTTGGTAATTTGTAATTGTAATTAATTACTCTTGGCTAAAAAGAATTGTAACTATGTTTTAATTACTTTCTAGCGTCAGTAATTGCAAAATTTTAAGTACAATTACAATTACTTTTGCAAAACTTTGCGGCGCCGACGGAACCTCTCTGAAAGCCTCGGCGCTCGCACAAGCGGCCTAGCTCTCGGTGAAACGCTCACACACAGACACAAACTCACACACACGGACAACATAAATATCGTCGCATTGTTTGTTGTTTTGTTGCTTACACTGCGGGCTGAGAGACAATCCTCTTTGGAGCCTACCTCAACGGCGCCGTGTAGCGCCGTCAGCGGTGAGAGCAGAAAACAATAGCGTAAACATGCCAAAATATTGAAAGAAAAAAAATTGACCTTCGGCTTTCAGCCGAGGTTGGGAATTTTAAACGTCTATGAAGTTATTTTTCTTTCTTTTTGCCAGGTTTTTTACGTCCATCTTCCAATAATGTCGCATATGTATATATTTGTAGCATTTTCAAGTTTATTTCCTGTTGGTTTTACTTCAGATATTATTTGCATAAGCACTCTGGAGATTGACCTCGCACCTGTGAATATTGTCACCAATGATTCGGGAGCCCCGATTCGGTACTTATATATATCCGAGTCATTATAATTTGAACTCAATGTAAATAATTTGCAATACCATGATGTTTGTATGTGAATGTGGTCGTATTAGCGCGTGTGGATTTTACTTTTATATTAACACTTGTAAAATATTCCTATATGACTAATTGTCACATTTTTATTTGCCTGGCTAACAAAAGTCTGTCAACCCAATTTTTTCTTTAGTGATCTGACATCTTCCAGCATATCAACTAATTTATTATTATTTATTAAAAATATAAAAATGTAGTACTTCATTGCCCCATACTATCAAATTCTATCATGAATTTAACAAAATTCAGAAAAAGAAAGTACAACACGTGAACATTGAAGTAAGGAATGAACAAATACATTGCATTCTATAGAACTCGTTTAAAGTTTTATAGCCCAAGTCGGGTTGCTCACAGAAATAAGTAATTGTAGAGTAATTGCATTACTTTTGAAAAGTAATTTGTAATTGTTATTAATTACTTTTCACATGTAGTAATTTTAGTTGTAGTTAAACTACTGTTGAAGCAAAGTAATTGTAATTGTAATTAAATTACAATTTGGAAGTAATTTACTCATGTATGTTGCTGTTGAGCACCCATAGCATTGTATTTCAACGCCTGCGATATTGATTCTACGCGTTTTGCGACGTCAAACAAGGGAGGACATCAGTCATTGATATCTGCGAAATCGGGCGTGCGGGTTCATATTTATACTTATAACAGATTTAACTATTGATGCTTTGTACGATGAAATCAAAATTGCGTACGCTAGATTTTGGCTCACTCCACCTGATCACGACAAAAACATATTTGTGCATGCCTTTTCCTGTACCGCAACCATGACATGAAGGTAAGTCACGTACAAATACAAGCATATGATATGGTTTCTTGCCACCTGCACCAGATATGCTTAAGTCTTTCAGTTTTAAAGACTCTGTGATAGATAATAGAATTGATATGGGATTTGTATAACATCTGCAACATGTTTTTTTGTGTGTGTGCAGATTAAATAAATGACAAACAAAATCGCCTCTGGAGACAGCTTTTATTCTGATCGGGGGTTGAGGTTTCGGACGCCCATCATTTATAGCACAAGCGTCGTGAGGGACGCAGACTGCTGGGCACCAGCAGCCGCTAGTCCCTCCACAGCGTGAAAACAGGGCAAAAAGAAGAATACTTTTTGAAGAGCATGCTAGCTAAATGTAAGAATGGGTTAGTGGTGTGGCCCGCAGTAGTGTTTGGCATGTCAGTGCCTTTACCTTTCATCATATCTAGCCTGCAGCAGTAGGAATTTGAGCATAGGCTAATGCATATTTCAATAAGCACTTTGAGGCCTCTCGTTCAGCGAGAGCTTAAGTCTGAAAGACTTGTAGTGCGTGGGCCTTTGCTTCGAAAGCCTGTTTGTCTGGGGCTGCACCGTGTTGGGTCTCAAAATTTCAGCCCGTGCAGTGCTTATTGTGTATAGCAAGGTGATCAAGCTCTGAAAGCACCTTTAGTTTACGTAATCAATCAATTGCACAGCAAATGCAATTCTCAAGCCACCAGGCTTCTGCTGCAGCTTTTCTAATGCTGTACGTAACCTCTCAAAGCAACCTGCATATGACTTCGTCACATTAGTTTGAGGTCAATATACATAAAATATCAACCTCAAGAGAACGGGGAACAGATAGAAAGGTAGGGACCAGGGAATGCTAGTGAAAATTGCTTTGTGATTCCACACAAGGTCATGAAACTGCAAGAAAACAGATCACCAAGAGCAGTGCCCATGCGAGAAATTGAGAATCGAGGTAATGCCTTCCTATACTTGGTCTCATTCTAATGAAGGCTAAAGCTACGGATTGCCATGTCCAACTGTTCATAGGGTCATACCTGCGCACGTCGAACCAATACGCAGCTTCTAAATGGCTTGTGACTGGACCTGGGCTCGTCACTTTGACATTCAGTCTATTGTAGGGCGAGACGAAGTATACAAGGGGCTTTCTAAAAGTGCCCGCCCTGAATTTGTTCTGCGGAAACAGATGAAGCTCAGACAGCGTCCTCTGGTTGGGAGGAGGAGGAAGGAAGATTAATGTGCATGCGTGCATTTATGAGGACCGCAGGAAATGTGGGTCGCTGGCAGTCAGCCTCTGAGTAAAAAAATGTAGACGGTGCTTGTCATTTTGTTTTTGTCTTAGAAATGACAGGACGGCTGGAACAGAGGTATTGCATCAAATTGTGTTTCAAGCTTGGTGACACTCAAGCGGAAACAATTGGAGAGATTCTGCAGTCTTCCGGCAACGATGCCATGGGCATTACACAAATTACGGAGTGGTACAACTGGATCAAAGATGGCCGCACATCGGTAGAGAGCGACGCACATTCCCGAAGGCCTTCAACAAACGGAAATCACGAAGTGATTCACCAAGTGCTGGACCGGCGCAGCGCCATTAGAGGACTTGCGGCTGAGGTAAGTACTGGTTCGGGTGCATTAACTTTTGAAGGAGGATTTGGCTGTGTGGAGAATGTCTGCGAAATTCGTGCCGAAGTTGCTCACGATGGGGCTGCATTATGATAATGCACCAGCTCATTTCTCGCATTTGATTCAGTCTTCGGTCAGAATCAGGTTCCCTACTTTTCCGGCATGACTCCTTGTGATGCCCAGCTCTTCCCGAAAATTAAAATTCTGCTGAAAAGAACCCGATTTGAGTCATGTGAAAAACTGACGAGCACTGACTACACCTCACTCAGGGTGACTGCCCGCGACTCGCATTTTCTGGGAGCCTGGTAAAATTCACGCATGTGCATTAATGTTCCCTCCACCTCTCCACCAGAAGAAGCTGTCAGCGCTTCATTTGTTTCCGTGGAACAAGTTCAGGTCAGATACGTTTTGAACAGACCTCGTAGGTGCTGTGTTGTATATGTGTAAGGACATGTGCAGGCGGCAGCAATATGAACAGGGACAGAAACGTTCTGGCCGGAGCGGCGAAAATGCCATGCAGGCAGCTCCATGCATGCTAAGCGGTAAAAAGGAAGATTCTAGTGAACTGCCAAATTCCTTGCTTATTAGTGGCAATAGGTTCTGCTTTCAATCTTTTATTTTGTTCTGTTCGCTCCCTATACATATCGGCCCATAGCCACGCCTATACAGATTGCAACGCTGTTAGTACCCCCTATACAAATCACACATCGTCCTCTATACACATTGCAACACTGTAAGTGCGAACATGTGATTGGCACATATTTGCATTTTACCTTAAAAGAGCATTAGCGGGCAGGGCACAAAATTTTACCGCCTACATCATAACCCCAACTGAGCACTTTCCGCAGCCATAGTAACTTTGATGACAGCTTTTCGGTTCTAAGGAAAAAACAAAAAAATTCTGTGATTGCTTGTTCACATTAACAGTGCACCGCTCTGTTCAGTGCTTACAAGCTGGGCCTCTTTCCAGAAATAGAAGATTGTCCTCACGATTTTCACTGATTGCTCACCAAAATGCAGAGAAGCTCAAGTTTAAAACGACAATAAAAGGAGAGACAAAAACAATACTATCACAAACCTTTGATTAGATGCCTGTTGCCTGCAAACATTTTGTCAGAAAATGAGAGCTTGGCCTAGGTTAAATTTTCCTAGCTTTCCAAACAGAACATAAAAATACTTACACTTGTTAGGCGAGCTAGTGCATCGGTCACACCCCTTTGCAATTGCAGGATCTCTTCTAGTGCTGCACGGATGCCCCGCTGTGCAGCCAGCTGCTGCTGCTGTGTGGCCAGCAGGTCCCTGGCCGTGCATGCTTGCTCAGGCCGTGCTCGATAAGCAACGAGGAGGCAGGGCACACGGTGGCTGGTTCACTGCTAACACGAAGCACATTTTCATATGATTCAAGAAATGTAATGTTGTGTTTCCTCATACCATTTTGTGGCGGTGGAGCTGCCACCTCCACGGGCAATGCCGCTTCAGGCGAGTCCTCGGCCTCGCTGTCGTCTGCTGGGGAGTCCTGTATATTGGGTGAAACTGGAGTTATCATGTTGTCAATCCTCTTTGTTTTTGCCCATGTCTTTGTACTATTTTTTTAAGACTGAACTATTAACTGATTATATCGTCAATGTTTATAGAGTTAGAAAAACAGTACATCAACTGAGTTGTTCTTCCACAGTTATGAGTCGATGTACTGTGCAGCATATCCAGTCATAACTGTACCTATGAAGGTACAGTTGTCAGGAGGAACTGTGGCATTTCTGACAGCCCTAAAACACATACTGTGTTTTCCGTTCACAAATGTCACATCACAAGGTCAGATACTGTGGTACCTAAGCTACACCTGCGATTCCAAGTACTTACCGTGGCTGCAGCTGATGGGTCAGGCTGTGGTGATGGGTCAGGCTGTGGTGATGGACCAGGCTGTGGCGATGGGCCAGGCTGTGGCGATGGGCCAGGCTGTGGCGTTGGGCGAGGTGCCACCGGTGCCAGGCGCCTTCCCCCACAGTCTCGGGAGAAATCCGTCCCCACGAGGGACAATATTCTTTCCTCTTCGGCGCTTAGCGGAGGGGCGGGGTTGACACCCCCGCCAGTCCGCTGGGTGGCACCGGACAGGTCTAGGTCCCGTCGTCGCGCCGCGCACACACGAGCATTCCAGAATGCTTTCCACTCGGCCCGGCTTTTAACAGACGGGCCCTCGACATTTAGTTTCCGGACATTGATGTCCCGCAGGGCAGTTCGCTCTTCCTTAAATAGCGGAGTATATGTGGCGGCCCTTACAAGGACAGAGTTCGCCAACATAGTGTAGGAGTAGAGCAAACTGCCTCGCGGAGACACGGGCCCCGAGCCTCCTCCTCTGGCGGCGTTGTCAGCGGTGGCCATACTTCTCCGAGTCGAAGCAGAGGAACCTGGTATCACTGCGCCGCATCGTTCTTCCGCAACATAAAGTTCGTCTGCGTTCCTCGCCGTCACACTGGCAACGAACGCCGAATGAATGGAAGCACGCACGGTACCGCCGCGTGAAGCCAGCAACAGCTGACGCCAGTTTACGAACGCCGTCTGCTAGCCAAAGCCGAACGCGGTATGTCAAATCAACCGCCTCCGCCGGTGCTCGATCGCCGTCGGCGATCGAGCACCGGCGGAAAAAAACATTTCGTTTATGCGAGCACCTTCTTAACCAAGGAAGTGCTCAGACCAGCACACTCATGCTGTGGGTTTTCCAGTACAACACGCAACCTATGAGACAAGCAGCCCTGAGCAATGTGCATCTAGCTTGATCTAATTACTTTGCAGTAGACAGGCTAATCACATGAAAAATGGAAAGGGAGAAGTTGGTGGGAAGTCACTCACTTCAAAACATAACACAAGGTCAGAAAATGAAAAGGAGCGAAAACACAAGAGTGCTGCATTCACCTTCCTTTATGCTATAACTGTTTGTCATAACTGATTTCCAATGACAAGCTAATTGTTGTTCCCCTCAATGTTATTGGTGCTGTGGAAGTACAGCTCTTCCGTATTGCATTGGGCAAGCACCAAAGACTGTGAATACGAGCTGCTCTGGATGTGTAACTGAATAAAGCAAGGACTCATTAGTGCCACATGACACAGGTTTTCTTTCCACCGTTCTCTAAACAATGCTTGCCAGCCAAATTTGGACCTTGACTGCACTTCTCTACAACTAGGGCATTCATGCTGCACTGTTGGGTGCCCAGCAGCATGTGCAATGCAACCAACTGCTCCTGCTGAGTGGGCAAGAGGTCCTAAACAGTGCAGTTGGGGGCAGTTCAGGCCCTCACCATCCAGGGTGGCAGTGTACAGCTGCAGCGGAAAAAGATTAGTACAAGTGACCAATGACCAGACTGGCAAAATCACGAGAGGCGGCGCTATTGTTCCCGAGCGCACCGATAGCGAGTGCCAGTCACGTTCCATGTCTCAACGTGCAGGTGGCCGGCAGAAAATCGAGGGATAAGATAGCTTTCGAAGTGCGGACTTTAGGATGGCCTGCTTTTTGCCGGCCACCACCGTGTGTCGCGATTTTGCCGCTCTGGTCGTCGGTCGCTTGTGCTTATCTTTTTCCGCAGCAGCTGTACCTGATGACTGGTGCACAGCTGACATGACACAGTTTCAGTAGCATGCATACATGGTTTTCAGATCATGTCATGTCAGTATAAAAGACACGGCTTTTGGGTACTTCCAAGGGCGCCGTGCTGGTGACCACCACTTGGTGCATGTCAGATGCGGTTAATGGCAGAGGCTGCTCATATTGCCTGCACGTCTCTGAGCAAGCGTGCCCGTGGCCGAATGGTTATTGTGCTTAGCTTGCACACAAAGGACTGAGGCACGATGCCTGGCCGCACATGTACCTTTTTGTTATTTCTGTAAATATTGCATCCTGGTAAATTCAAGAACCCCGTTGCTTGTTCAAAGTCAGAATGTTCTATGCACCGAACTTTCTACGCCGATTGTTCCAGAAGCCCACGCATGTACACGAGGGGCTCCGCGTGGCGATACAGAGAGAGCCTCGCTCTTGCGCTCGATCGTGCTGCTCCGCCGACCTTCGATGCCACCTCTTTGTATTTTTGTTTTCGGCACAAGTTCGCCAAACTAAATGTTTAGTTTTTGTTCATTCGTCACCTGATCGTCTGTCATTCGTGACATTTTGGTGAAGGTGCGGGACATTAACAAAAAGGTGCATGCGCGGCCAAAAATCGAACCTCGGCCCTTTGTGTGGGAGCCAAGCACGAGAACCATTCGGCTACGGGCACGCTGTCTCGGAGACGTGTGTGGCAATGTATGCTAGTGCAGGCACTTGGGCTAGGCCTAGGCAGAAGTTTAAACCGTCAAGTGATGACGAAAAAGTTTGTTCGTGTTTCTTTAATTCAGTACGCAGAAAATATTGCCCTGTGTGGTGGCAAGAACCATCTGCTACTTACTCTCAACTGGACTGTGACAGCTTGCGATCTCTAGCCAAAGGTGGAGGACTGGGATACCCGAGTGCAAAAAATTAAAAGAAGTATGCAAAACTGCACGCCAATGATTTTGCCACTTCAACAGGTAATGCCCAGCCAGGTGCGTCCTGCTTCCACAGCCCTTTGCACCAAATATTTTTAGAAGTGGACCTTTTATATAAATAGCAGACACCTGTTTTGGAATTGGTGAGCCCAGTTTTGTCTTAGTGTCATTCCCTTGTCAATTTCAGGGTGGTGGGTAGATGTGGTGTTGCCGGGTATGTTTGGTGGAAGCAGGCCGCTCTTGGGAAACGGGACCGGAGACAGTCTTTTTGCAAACTGACACTTAGTCTCATCCATTGGATCTGCTATCTTGTTTGACACAAACCTCGAGTAACCATGTGTGGATTGCCTCTGCACCATGTGCACACTTAAGTTTTTGTGAGTCTTGCTGAGGTGTCACCTTGCTAGAAACATCAACATGGTTGGACCCACAGCCACCTTGAGAGCTACCGACCAGGCACAATATGTTAATGACAGCTTCTTCTACCTTCCTCGTAGTTATGCACACTGAAGGTCATGTTCACATTTTTGTGCAATTGCTGAGATGAGTACAAAAGCTGCCACTTTGGGCCACTGGAGCCAGCGCAATTCACTATGATTGCAGTGTAGCAAAGCTGCAATCACGGACCATCAGTGGCCACCAGCATAAGACTACCGACGGCACTCATGCATAATACATGTTCTGACATAGGTTCAAACCATGTATCATGAAGATGAATCCAGAATGTTTTTTTATACCTACCATTTGGTGGTGGTGGAGCTGCCATCTGTGCTGGGTCCTCAGTAGCACCTTTGGCCACAGCAGATGAGTCCTGCATAATCCAATTAAACACAAGTGAACGCACAACAAATGGACAGCTTTTCTGGTTATGCGTTGATGTAATGCACCATTTCCTGCACCTAAGGTATCGGAGTGCCTCGTGCACAGGTCTAGAGGAATTGACCCGTGAGCTTGAGCGCTACGATCCCAGCTTTCGAAGAAACATTACGAGGAAGCACACTCGTGCAAATTCAATAAGAACAAAAACGCGGTGTCTGTTCACTACCAGTAGGCAGTTTTAGCAGACCGTTACCGTGTTCTGCGGTGGCCACGGTACGGCTGGTAAGGCTTTAGGCGCGATCTGAAGAGCATGTTTCAAAGTTACAGCGCGAGGTCCCAGTAGCAATTCCGCTGCGCACGGCAACGCTACGCTAAAACCGCCCATTGCGATTCCCAGCACTTACCGACACTGCAGCCGAGATGGCGTGCGGGGACGGACGAGGCGCGTCCGCCCTCGAAATCATGCGCCTTCTCCCGCGTCCTTGCGAGGAATCTTCTCATTGGGGCCAGCATTCTGTCCTACTCCCCGAGTTCAGCGACGGCACTTGGTTCACGTCTTCCACCGGACTGCCGTGTGGCAATCGCGACGTGACAACCTTTGAAAAAACCCGACTGTAGAGCAAAGCTTCCAAAAGTGAGGCAAGTCTCCGTACGAACACACGAGCACTTTACACGCGACATCCACCGTCGGCCATAACGATTCATCGTGATCGCGATGCAGCTCACGCGTTGCGATCATGTAAATTGTGTCACTTATGTAAAAATACATGATTCATGCGACCTAAACTTGACATCGGTAATTGCATTTAGATTGTACCAAATTCTACATTTTCAGAAGTTAAAAATGTTGCTCCTACAAGACCCTCCGATGTGGCGTTGCGCGTTTCCCTCTAGGGATATTTTTTGTGTACAAATCCCGATGAAGTTACAACTCAATCGCCACTCTTCGTCGACGTCATCAACGCGCCGCGATGAAGTTCCCTGCCAGTTGAGTTCGCTGCCGATTGAGTTTAGGCTCCTCCCACCGGCGACGTAACGATGAAGTTTCTTCATCGCTTTTTCCAGCATAGACAGACGGCTCAAACGTACAGAGGTTGTTCCTCAGTGCGCCGAGTGTAATGCGGCGTAGGGGTTTTCCGCCAAGGAGGCGCCGGTGGCTGGTACTGGCGAGTTGCTGGCGGCGGTCGTCGGGCCGTTGCGGCGTACGACAGCGTCAGTTCCTCAGGGACTGGCACGTCGACGGGAGTTTCAGGCTGCAAGGCGCGCTGTACCTCGTCGCGTACAATCTCGGCGACTGACAGCGGCGCCGGGCGCTCGGCAGAGGGGAGCAGCTTTCGGAGCTCCTCTCGGGCGACGTCCCGGATGATCTCGCGAAGGTTGTCGCTTCCAGCGCTGAGCTAGGCGTGCGGCGGTAGCAGTGGTTTCCCTACGCACCCCCTAGGGGGAAGTGTACACCCCCCTTTTTTTTCTGAAGGCACCCCATTAATTCGCAACAACTACTTTATTCTCAATGCCTCCCTAACCCCCTAAACATTTAGACCCCCCCCCCCCCCTCATTTCAATTATACTTCAGCCTCTGTCGCACTTACTATCACGTTCACAACTGCTTTTTCCTTCTATACCGGAACTGACGTCAACGTTCCAAAGCTATTTTGAAAATAAAAAGTAGGTGGCGCCATAGGCGTTCCCCCTTAGGGAAGTATTCGCCCCTTCCGACTTCATCTTTCCTTCGTTGATCGGAACGACGAGTCGTAAGTTTGATCGCTCTTCGAGCCTTTTTTTTTGTTCTCCGGAGATTTCACCCAATAGAACTCGGAGAGGCTCACTCTCGTCAAGGGATTGACCTCGGCCTCGCCTTCCGCGAGGTTTTAGAAAAAACTTTGTCCGACCGCTGAGTAATCAATCTTGAACATCTTTGTCGCACGTCCGCTATCGGTGCTAGGCCTAAGTTCTCGGGTCCCGGCCTCGAACAAAGGCAGTGGAGTTTCAAGCTGCGGAGTTAAATTGGCTTTAAGGACCCATTCCTTCTCACGTCCTACGGGCTCCGACTCCGGACAGAGCAGGACTACTTTCGGGTTTACATATGGGGTCCGATCCCCCCTGACGTTCTATAGGCCCCGGCCTCGAACAAAGGCGGCGGAGTTAAAGTGGCTTTAAGGACCCATTCCCGCTCACGTCCTATGGGCTCCGGCTCCGGACAGAGCAGGACTATTTTCGATTTTCAATAGGGTCCGATCCCCCTTGTTGTTCTATGGGCCCCGGCCCCGAACAGAGGCGGTGATCTTAAGCTACTTCCGGCGTCCCCGCTCGCGTCTTGGAAGCTGCGGCTCCAAACGACGCGGCGCGTTCTTAGACAGCCACAAGGACCATTCAATAAGCCAAGCTGTCCGATCCCCCTTGTTGTTCTATGGGCCCCAGCCCCAAGCAGAGGCGGCGATCTCAAGCTACATCCGGCACCCCCGCTCGCGTCTTGGGAGCTCCGGCTCCGGACGACGCGGCGCGTTCTTGAACAGCCACAAGGGCCACACTTAGCACTTTTATTCCTCTCTTTCGACAACGGAGATCAGTGCGGCTGTAATCGTTTCTAAACCGATATGTGACTTTCTCGGGCCTCCTCAGATGTCAACCGCCGAGATCCCGGAGCCCCAGCGAACGGTGGCGGGCATCGCTACTTTGGTAGCGGCGCTCACCACCCGCCTCCCTCCCTTAGCCACGGAGGAGGTCGATCTCCGACACAGCGAGCGGAGCGACTCGCCAGACCTGGACCCTTTGGGTCCCGCCGACGAGCCCCATGCCTGGTTGGGGAGACCGACGGAGGGCCGACCCCGGGAGGTGGACCCTGCCCTCCTGGACTTCCTCAAGGAGCACTGGGGCTCCGAGGGGCGCACGGAGCGGTGCAGGGCGGCCCTGACGAGCTTCCCGCGACCGCGGCTCCCCTTCGCCACGGTGCCGGAGTTGAATCCGGAAATGAAGGCCCTGGCGAAGGAGAGGAGCCGTCGCCCAGAGGGTGGCTCGGAAGGGCCTGCAAACGTCTTGGCCCGGGACCAGGCACTCCGAGAAGGCCAAGACGCAGTGGCTGCGGCTATGGGGCCACTGGTTGGCCTCTTAGAGATCGGCCTCTCGGAGGAGCTATAGGCCAATGACAGAAAGACGGTGGCTGACCACTTGGGGGCAGCTACCGCCCATCTCGGGCGGCTCTTTGCGTCGCTCTCCCGCGAGCGCCGGGAGGGAGTGATTGCGCGAGTCGCCCAAGACCTCCGCCAGATGGTGGCCCATGACGGTAGGGACGAGGGATCCCCATTGCTGTTCGGAGGGGGCTTCCTGGGGCAGCTTCGAACGCGGAATGACACCATCAAGGTCCTCCGGGAGGCCCGCCAACCGCCCCCTCCCACCGCGGAGCCAGCAGCCAAGACGCCCCGCAGCTCGGCTGCCCCAGGGACCAGTGCCCAGAGCCGGAGGGGGGGGCCAGCAGCCCTTTCACAGGAGGCCCCCTTCCCGAGGCTACACGAGGGGGGCCTACCTCCACCAAGGACATCGAGGCAAGTGTAAACCCGCACCTCTTAGCACTGCCGCCCACGGGCCAACTGGCATATTGCCGCGAAGCGTGGAGGTTACTCACCCACGATGCACGGGCCCTTCAGACAACACAGGGGTACAAGCTGGAGTTTACACAGGTACCAGCGATTCAAGGGTTGCACAGCGTGCCGACCCGAGGGCAGTCAAATCAGGTCCGGGAGGCAGTGTCTGAGCTGGTCAAAAAAGGAGCAGTCTCTCTGGTACCGCCCTCCGAAGTGAAGTTCCTTTCCCCCTTCTTCGTAGTACCAAAGAAGGACAACAAGGTGCGCCCAATCCTAGATCTCAGACAACTAAACGAGTCGGTGGAACACAACCACTTCAAGATGGAGGGGTGGCACTCGGTGAGGGATCTTATCCAGCAGGGCGACTCCATGATACGTATCGACCTGAAGGACGCATGCCTGTCTGTCCCAATCTGCCGCCAGGACCGCTTCTGGCTCGGCTTTCGGGAGGGGGACAGGGTCTATCGTTGGAACATGCTACCATTTGGCCTCAGATCGGCACCGAGAGTTTTCACAAAACTACTGAAACCAGTTGCGGCCTATCTCCGGTCCAAGGGACTTCGCATCGTCATGTTCTTGGACGATATCCTCGTCATGGACCAATCCCCCTCTCTACTGGCAAACCAGGGACGTCTAATCGTGAATCTCCTACAAAACCTGGGTTTTGCTGTAAACTTGGAGAAGTCGGTACTGACACCAGCCCAGGACTTGCTGTTTCTGGGACTATCGATAGACTCGAGACGACTGACGCTCGAGCTCCCTGGAGAGAAACTCGCCAACCTGTTAGACCACCTACAGCAGAGGCTAGAGCAACCGGGGATCACGGCCCGCCAGGTTGCAAGCTTGGCGGGACAACTGAACGCATGCCTAATGGTGCTGCCGGAGGGTTCTTTTTATATCAGGAACCTTCAAACAGATTTGAGACAGGCCTTACAGAGAGGTACATACACGACCACTCTTACGCTATCCAGGGACACGCGGCAGGACTTAGCGTGGTGGATCCGAGCACTGAGGAAGACCCCAAGGGGCCAGATCAAGACACCCCCAGTAGTGCAGACGATACAGTCGGACAGCTCGTTGAAGGGGTGGGGAGCATGCTCGGAGAGGTGGACGATCGGGCATCACTGGACACCACTCCAATCCACTTGGCACATCAACGCCCTGGAGCTGATTGCAGCCTTCCTGGCCCTTCAGGCGCTGGCAAAGAATGTGTCTCGGGGCTCCATCCTCCTCGAGTTAGACAACACAGCAGCAGTAGCGGCCATCAACAGGAGGGGCAGCCCCTGCTCTCCACAACTCACCAGAATAGCCCACGAGCTATGGTCGTGGTGTTGGGCGAGGGAAATATCAGTCAGGGCGCAACACATTCCGGGGCACATGAACACGGATGCAGACCAAGCATCCAGGAGGGGGATGGATGCCAGCAGTTGGAAACTGTGCCCGTTCACATTCAGCAGGGTCAACTGTCTGTGGGGCCCCGTGCACACAGACCTTTTTGCGGACTTCTACAACCACCAGGTGAGGCACTACTACAGCTGGAAGCCGGATCCTCAGGCGGCAGCAGTGGATGCTCTCAGCCAGGACTGGACGGGTCAGGGCCTCTATGCCTTCCCACCGTTCAGCCTTGTGAGCAGATGCATTGCCAAGTTGCAGACTTCCAACAGTCCACTGATTTTAGTAGCTCCAGTCTGGCCATCTCAGCCATGGTATGCCTCGCTGCTGCACCACTCGTACGAGGAACCGCGTCTTCTTCCCCAATCTCACGACCTACTGCGCAGCCAAGACGGGCAGGTACTATCGGAAACAATATGAGCGTGAACGCGCCTCCGCGTGTCGCCGCTACCTGAGGCGTCGCCCTGCGGAGCCTTTCTGAAGTTTTGCGCATGCGTGTAAAAATCCTGTCGCTGTTCTCGCTTTGACTATTAACCCCCGTCTGTCGTCTGCTATGCGCGCGCTGGCGGCCGCTCGTGCTGTCGTCTGCTATGCGACTCCTCTGTGCGCTGGCGGCCGCTCGTGTTGTCTGCCGCAGAACATTGCGTTCTCCGGCGGACACCCGCGCTTCCTACGCGAATTGTGTTTGCCCTAGACAGCTTTAATGGTGTTGATTTGCACGATAGTCTTCAGTGAAACACAATGCTTTTATTATTTGAACACGTGGCCCTAACACGTGAAAATATCTGTTATGCCGTCGGCCATCGGCTCGACCGGCTTATTAGTAGAATGCTCACTGTGTCCGAGTGGCCGTGCTGTGTCCTTCCTGGACACAGGAAACTCGGAAACTGGAAACAGGAACGGAACGGAAACTCGGAAACACAGGGACAGCTCAAATATGTTGACCCGTTCGTCGTCAGGAACTCTAGCCCATTTCCACTCAACTGAATCTTTTTCGGGCTCCCCGTAGTTGAGCGCTAAGCTTTGCAGGCATTTTTTCTTGAAACTATTTGCATGTTATCGCTGCATCTCGACCCAATGAAAGACGCCAGCTACTTATCACGTATTAAATGTAGGCATTGCGTTATTGCACAGGAAACTCCTGAATCATGTTAAGTCGTTTGTCTGAGTTGCGAAACAAACGAGTCGCGTAGCAGACGACAGCGCGAGCGGCCGCCAGCGCACGCATAGCAGACGACAGACGGGGGTTAACAGATCAAATCGAGAACAGCACCAGGAGTTTTACACGCATGCGCAAAACTTCAAAACGGCGCCGCAGGGCGGCGCCTTCGGTAGCGGCGACACGCGGAGGCGCGTTCACGCTCATATTGTTTCCGATAGTACATCCAATGCTCAGCACGGGGAGCCTGACACTAGCAGCATGGAGACTGACCAACTCCAGCAAACACATAGCCAACTTTCGGAGCAGGCTGCACACCTCATTGAGGCATCATGGAGGCGGGGAACACAGCTCACCTACACCTCTTGCTGGCGCAGGTGGGAACGCTGGTGCCATTCAAGGACTGTTGATCCCTTTTCTCCACTCTAACACAGGTGCTCAACTTCCTCGCTAGCCTCTTTAAGGAGGGCCTGGCGTATCGCACTATAGGATGTTACCGTTCTGCCTTGTCTCAGATCTTGCATAACTTTGACGGTTGCCCTCTAGGGGAACACCCATCAGTGGTGCGCCTTATGAAGGGAGTGTTTAATTCTAACCCCCCCAAACCCCGATACCCCACAACTTGGAGGGTTGACACAGTGACAACCCTCCTGCAGTCGTAGGGTCCTAACAAAGACCTTAGCCTCAAAACGCTCACTAGCAAGCTAGCTATGCTGTTAGCCCTTGCCTCAGCAGGCAGGACGTCAGACTTGTGCCTGCTTTCAACATGCCACATCCGTAAGCAATCTACGGGTTGGGAGCTCGTGCTCAGTGGCCTCAGAAAGACTTCTGGGGCATCTAAACCCCTTCCCACCCTCTTCTTCCCAGCATTCGAAGAGGTTCGGGAATTGTGTCCAGTGGAATGCTTGCAGGTGTACCTCGAACGGACTGCAGGACTCCGAGGCACCCACACGCAGCTTCTGCTCACTACGCAAAACCCTTTCCGCCCAGCAGCACGGGACACAGTAGCTCACTGGATAAAACATACACTAACGTTTGCGGGCATTGACACGTCGGTTTTCAAAGCGCACTCAACGCGAGGAGCAGCCACCTCCAAAGCTGTGGTGGTCGGAGTACCACTTGCTGACATCTTAGCAGCAGCTGACTGGTCCTCCGAGGCGACATTTAACCGCTTTTACCGACGTCAATAAGATACCCGGGCACACTTTGGAACCCAGGTGCTGAGAACACATGCGAAAGCTTTGAACAAGCCGTTGTGACCTTGATAGTAAGTGCTACAGAGGCTGAAGTATAATTACCAGTTCTGACGAATGGTACTTATAGAAGAATCTGGAGTTGGGCAAGTTGGTACATCTTAGATTCGAAAAGCGCCAGAAAACAAGGACAACACAATGAACGGCTAAGTTTCCCGAGGGTGACCGCCTAACAGAAAGGTACGTCATGCTCCCTGGCCCTCTCGTTGACGCACCTCCCCCTCTGCCCTATATACGTTCTCCCGCATGACGTTGGTATCTCGTAAACCACCGCTGTTTCGCATTCCACATATTTGTTGACATGCTTTTTTGTGCACGCTTCCGCCTTGCGTGACTTGTTATTGACCCTTGGACATAATCAGGATAACTTTGACGGTGCTGTAAACACTACAGGAACGCCGAAACGTCCGGCTATCTTTTTTAGATTGTGGGACAATCTGTGAATGTACGGCAAAACCGCCACTTTCTGTTTTTTCTGCGTGATGCCTTCCGATTCACTTTCTCTTTTTTTCAACTTTGACACGAGGCTTTCGGCGATTTCCACAAGATGCCCTTCTGAATACCCCGCGTTTTTTAGGCGGCAGACTTGGGTGAGGAAGCTTGAACCAACCACGTGTTCACATGATTTTTCTAGCGCTGCGAGCATCAATGAAGTTGCCACTCCTCTCTTTACCAGCTTCGAGTGTGCAGAATCGAAAGGAAGCACACCTCTTTTTGATCTTGGCTCATATTTCCAGCAGACATGATTTTCCTCAAACTTCAAATTTAAATCCAAAAACTGGAGGTGCCCATTTCTCATTTCTTCATGCGTGAAAGTCAACCCATTGGCATTGTTCGAGAGCACTTCTAGCACGCGTTTTATGGACTCTTCATTTGCACTCATGGGCCGATTCACTAAAACCAAGAAATCGTCCACATACCTGAAGATTCTAAAGCCCCTGTTTCTACTAGCTCCCTGCTGATTCCTCTGTCACATTCCGCTGCGTCGTGTCGTATCTCCAGGAGAACAACCTGAAGCTTCTCACGGGTGACTTTCGTGGTACTCCCTCACGGACTCTACGATGAGAAGTCATCGAAAGCCATCACAAAGAACTTCATGCAAGTAGATGTCTCTCTTCAAAAGATCAAGAAAAAGGCAGTGGAGATCTGTGAAAGGCTGGAACTATCCAACTTGGCCAGGAGAGTGAAGGGTGCAAAAAAGCTGAATTTAGATGTGTTTTTTACAGCTAAGACCCACAAAGTTGAGTGCCCGCTCAGGACCATTGTGACAGAAAGTCCCTCATGGCAGAAGGAAGTGAGTGGTTTTCTCAGCCTACATTTGTCAGGGCTTGTGCTCAGGGATCCCTTCTTGGTCCGGAACTCGCAGGAGGTCATAGAACATGTGAGGGAAAGAGGGTTCGGCTATAGCTCTGCCTTTTCCATCGACGTAGAGGATCTCTTCTACTCCATTCCGCACGAACTACTATTTACCAATGTAAAAAAGTGCATTGAGAGTTCGGGAGAAACCGCGTTTAGGAGTTCATGTGGAACAAGTGTTGAGTCTTTCTGTGAACTGCTCGCCTTGTACCTTGAGTCTACGGTGGTTCCATTTAACAAAGAGTTGTATGTACAAAAACGAGGGATATGAATTGGGTCCCGGGTGGCCCCGGTTTTGTGTGACATATTTTTGGCGGAAAGTGACAGAGGGATCAGCAGGGAGCTAGTAGAAACAGAGGGCTTTAGAATCTTCAGGTATGTGGACGATTTCTTGGTTTTAGTGAATCGGCCCATGAGTGCAAATGAAGAGTCCATAAAACGCGTCTTAGAAGTGTTCTCGAACAATGCCAATGGGTTGACTTTCACGCATGAAGAAATGAGAAATGGGCACCTCCAGTTTTTGGATTTAAATTTGAAGTTTGAGGAAAATCATGTCTGCTGGAAATATGAGCCAAGATCAAAAAGAGGTGTGCTTCCTTTCGATTCTGCACACTCGAAGCTGGTAAAGAGACGAGTGGCAACTTCATTGATGCTCGCAGCGCTAGAAAAATCATGTGAACACGTTGTTGGTTCAAGCTTCCTCACCCAAGTCTGCCGCCTAAAAAACGCGGGGTATTCAGAAGGGCATCTTGTGGAAATCGCCGAAAGCCTCGTGTCAAAGTTGAAAAAAAGAGAAAGTGAATCGGAAGGCATCACGCAGAAAAAACAGAAAGTGGCGGTTTTGCCGTACATTCACAGATTGTCCCACAATCTAAAAAAGATAGCCGGACGTTTCGGCGTTCCTGTAGTGTTTACAGCATCGTCAAAGTTATCCAGATTATGTCCAAGGGTCAATAACAAGTCACGCAAGGCGGAAGCGTGCACAAAAAAGCATGTCAACAAATATGTAGAATGCGAAACAGCGGTGGTTTACGAGATACCAACGTCATGCGGGAGAACGTATACAGGGCAGACGGGGAGGTGCGTCAACGAGAGGGCCAGGGAGCATGACCTTTCTGTTAGGCGGTCACCCTCGGGAAACTTGGCCGTTCATTGTGATCGGTGCCCATGTTCTCCTGCACTCGATGAAACGCAGATTTTGTTACGATATAAAACAAGAACAGAAAGAGAAATCTTCGAGGCTTTTAGAATCAGGGTGAAGGGCGATGCATGTATCAGCACTTCCTCAGTCCTTTTATCAGATAAGGAATTTGAATTCATCTTACGAGAAGTTCGATTAGAAGCAAATGATTGCTTGGGTGTGTAGATATATGTTTGTTTGTTTTTCGAATAAAAATTCAGTTGAAAGTAGCGCATCGTTTCGTCTATTCCTTCTGTTGTCCTTGTTTTCTGACGCTTTTCGAATCTACCTGAAGTTAGAGCGGGAATTATACGAATCCTATGGAAGCACTTACTGTCAAGTTCCCACTCCCACCGCATCCCTGCCCATCTTCGGGGTGAATCATCACATTCTCTTCCCTGTCGCAGGTCGAGCTGGCTCAACATGGCACCAGAGGTAACGCGTAGCGCGAGAGCTCCAACCAAAAGCGTTGTGAGTGCACAAGTGCCTATACTCTGTCTTTCTGGTGGGGGCCCCACCATCTCAATGCAGCCGCAAGCTGTGCTGTAACCACTAACTCGGAAAGATGAAGTCGGAAGGGGAGAATACTTCCCTAAGGGGGAACGCCTATGGCGCCACCTACTTTTTATTTTCAAAATAGCTTTGAAACGTTGACGTCAGTTCCGGTATAGAAGGAAAAAGCAGTTGTGAACTTGATAGTAAGTGCTTCCATAGGCTTCGTATAATTCCCGCTCTAACTTCAGGTAAGTACCATTCGTCAGAACTGGTAATTCCTGTGGCAACCTCTGGGCGGCAATGCGAGGGCTGCGGCGTCGCCGTGTCGGTGGAATTGTGGCGCGCTCGGGCCCCCAGTGCTCGCTCAATGTTGGTCGCCTCGGCCACGAAGCCGTCAACCGTCGTCGGGGGGCTGCGGACAAGGCCGCCGAAGATTTCGCTCTTGACGCTCCTCATGAGAAGCCCAACTTCTTCTCGTCAGTGGCTTGCGGGTCGGCGCGGGCACTTAGGCGTAGCACATCTTCAACGAAACTGGTTAGGCTTTCGTTGGGGGCCTGAATTCGTGCTTGAAGCAGATCCTCCGCCCGCTGCCGTCTGTGTTGGCTATAGTAAAGGTCCGCTTCAGCTCAGCCACGCAAATGTGCCACGACTTGAGCGAAGCCTTGTGGTTCTCGAGCCAGCGCCTCACAGTACCCTCCAGCGAAAGATAAGAGGTTCTGCAGGTACTGCTCGGCGGTCCATCCGTTGTGGCGTGCGACGCGCTCGTGGTGTTAGATCCAGTCTTCGACATCCTCGTGAATCTCGCCGTGGAAGGGCGTCGGCGTACGAGGGGCGACGGGCAGGTAAACGACGAGGGAGGCAGCGTCGGGAGTCTCAGTTTGCAGGCCCCGTGAGGTCATAGTTGGTTTCGTCGACTTCTTCCTCTGCGGGTCCGGAAGAAGTCCGAATTCCGGGGGTAGGTCTTGTCACGATTCCTTGGCATCGTGGACGAACGGGGCCGAAGCACCCGCCGAGAAGTGAACGACTCTCAGCCTGGTCGGCTTGGTTGTGAGGTGACGAAGACTGACCGGGGCGGCGTGCGCTCCTCGGTGTTTATTAGTGCGGTGACCAATGTTGCCCGCTGAGCCTGGCGGCCATCGACGGGTGGACTGGAGAGGGTGCTACGTGCTTGTCACATCCCTCCCGCCTCTCCCCCCCCCCCCCCCAGTTTATTTGTTTTTTTTTTTTTTTTAACAAAATAAATGAATAAACAAGGCACACGGCCGACACCGATTTTGCGTCTGGTCGTGCCGAAGTCCTAGCCGGTCGACGGCGATACTTACCCCGGCGAGTAACGGTCTGGTGGCCTCCGCTACCGTGTACTCCGCCTGGTCACTGGTATCGACGGGCCGGGTGTGGCAACGCCGGGCGCTGCCTGAACCGGTCGCGCTCCATTCGGTGGAGCCGCAGGCACCGGATTTGAAAGTGGCGTTGAACGTGGCACCGGTCCAACTGGTGCCACAGGAGTGGCGACGCTTGTCGCATCGGTGGTGGGTGGCGCTCCGCTGGCCGAGACTGGTGCTGTCGTTGGTACCCCTGCGGGCTGATCTTCCGAAGCGACGGCCGAGGACAAGCCCGGTCCCGAAGCGAGGCCTAACAATGTCGGCGTGCCGGTGCCAGGTGGTCCTGTCGGGCACTCGGACGAGTAATTACATAGTCGTGCTATATATCTTGAATCTTGAACCCTTGAATGTCTTGAATATCTTGAACACTTAAATGTCCACTTTTTTTTTAGTAAACAGAGCTAATTTATCTGCTACATTGGAATGTTCTACATTGAATTACTTACATGCGTATTTTTTATTTTTATTTTGTTTGTTTGTTTACAAAGTGATACATTTCTTTTGTGACCTGCCGCTGTTGCCCATTAGGGAGGAGGCTCAGGACTCGTCAAGCTGCATAAATGCAGCTTTTTTCCTCAGTCCCCTTCTATCATGTACTTATACTTGATGGAGAAATAAACATTATTATTATAGTAGTGACGAGGCGCTCGCCGGAGAGACCACATGTCCGGCGGACCAGGGTGGGCCAGGACGGAAGTTCCTGGCGAAGACCGACGCTTCCGGCGCCGGCAAAGGCCCGGGACGGCACCCTCGGTCAGCAGCCAGTTTCTGCTTCAGCTGCTTCAGGAGCGCCGTGGACCGGAGGTCCGGATGCAAGACGTCCAAGGGTGTCTTGACCATCCGGCCCAGCAGAAGCTCGCAGGGGGCACGGCCGGTGACCTTATGGGATGTGGTCCGGTACTGGAACAGTACCCAAAAGAGCCAACCCGGAAAGCCCCGGGCTGGCTCTTTTGAGCTTGTTCTTGATTGTCTGTACCACCCGCTCGGCTGCACCAGTGGGCGCGTTCAGTAGCGGCCCCGGAGTCAAGGAGTCACTGACTCCTACCACTGGACGGCCAAAAGTCACTTCCGGTGCACGTAACTCCGGGGCTTCGGAGTTAAGCTCCGAAACACCGAGTCCGGAGACGGTGCACGTCGAGTCAAAGGAGCTAAAGATTACGTCATTTCCTGACTGGTGACGATTTCCGGCGCTAAAAGATTTAAAAAAAAATGGCGGGATAAGCTGCCTCGGTTCTGTCGCGGGTGTGCGGTTAGCTCGCTTTTCTTTATGAAAAGTGCTCAAGGTAAGACGAATAACACGTTCGAATTTCTTTTCCAGGTAAGGCTCTTTTCGGAAAATGCATTGGACAATATTTTGTTTGGTTTGAATATGCTAATAAACAACGTAAACGTTCATTTGACGCCGTTTCTTGATCGCCGTTGCACGGAAACTCGGTGAATATCGACGATAGTCCTGTCCGCGCTGAACAGAGCAAGGCAGGGTGGGCAGGGTATGAACGCCAATTCGGTAGCCGGTTGGACACTCACGCGGAGCATGATCCCGATTGATGTTTTGTTTGCGTGGCTAAATCGGGGTGCACGTTGGCTGATGCTCGCTTCGGCCGACAAGACCTTGATCGCCGAGAGCGGCCGAACTTCCTATACGAATACGAATACATTTTATAGGAAGTTCGTTACGAAGGGCAGAACAAATGTACGGCCGTATAAAAGTATCGCAACCGGCGGCGTAGATTCGCCGAGCTGTATATTTTGCGTGTGCTGACGACGTTTTGGTCGTTTTTTATAACAGTAGCTGCCTTTGCACCGCCAAGCGAAGGGCGCGATCGCGTTGCATCGCTTCGAACAGCAGCGCTGATGTGTACAGTCACTCGCTTTTTCTTCAACGACCTTGTCAAGACTTCTTCAATACCGGCGTCAAATAAAAGCGATCGTGCTCGCCATCGTCTGCTTCCAGTTGATTCGGAGACCGTCGGGCACAGGGGAGGAAGCGGAAATTGCGTAGAAGCAGGTTTGGAGCCGCGGCTTTTTTTGCCGTTCAGTAGGCGCTCCGGTGACTCCGACTCGAGTGACTCCGTCCGGAGCTAAGGGAGCCGCTACTGAACGCGCCCATTGGAAGCGGGGTGGTACGGCGGAACCAGCATCCGGCGGATTCCATTCTTCTGCAGCCAGTCCAGGTACTCGGCGGTGGCGGAAGCGGGACCATGCCCTGTATTCCTCTTCTTGTCCTCGTCTTTCGCGGTATTTTTATTCTAGTGTTCAACAACAAGCCCATCAGATGATTTTGATGCCTTTTCACCCATCTTCTGCTAACAAGTTACTCAGTTTGATACATTCTGCAATGAACGAGAACTCAGTAGAACTGCTTGTTCGTGCCATAACTTTACTTTCAGAAGAAAGTGCGAACACAGGCTCCGAGTATATTTACAGTTTGAGGAGCTTTCGTGGGAGGCTTTGGCGAGAATGCTTTGACCAGGTAGTTCTTGTCTGTCACAGACAAAGCGTAGTTTGCAAACAGAGGTCTCAAAAACTACGTGCACACAAGCTGCAGGAGTTGCAGGTGGTGCTCGGCGTCAACCCCAGTCCACAAGAACAGGAACGGTGTTGTCGACAGCTTCATGTAATGGTCTTGTCAGCAGTCTTCTTTTGCTGAGGATAGCCTTAACCCTCAATGCGTGATGCTGTCGAGAAGAAAGCATCTCGCAGGCCTTGCTACGCCTTGGCCCGTCATGAAGCTAGTCAAGCTGTGAAGAAACGCCGCCGCGCCGGCCACCCCTAAAGCCCCTCGATGTGTCTCTGCTTGTCCAACGTTTGCAAGTCCGGCTTCAGTTCGCTGCCATCTTGCCCAGCTGGGGTGCGCTTGAACGGGTTATAATCCGATTGCGAAGCCTTGCTAAGGCGTCGTAATCGGAATATGGCCGCGCCCAAGCGCACCCCACTGAGCAAGATGGCGGCGCCATGAGTGCGAACTGTGTGGCGACGAAGGTGCCGGAGAGGGGAAAAGTCAAGGAAAGGGAGAAGAGCGCCGAAGGAGCGAGAGAGAAAGAAGGGAACAACAAGGAGACGACCGTCATTTTGACGGAACGCCGAGCACTGTTGAGGCTACGCGTCATCTGCTACGGGCTTATTTCTTTTTCGCCTGAATCAAAGATTGCGGGCAAACGTGGAGAAACTCAATTCGTTAGCTTTTTAAGGCACCGAGGAATCGCACTATATCATTTTCTTGCCAGAGCCTGCCATATAAAAGAAAAGAACCGCCGAAATTTGGATGTTGGTCCCATGCATTCCGCCTTGCGAATTAATGAAAAATGGCGGCCCTCCCCGCTCAGCTGGGAGCAACCGGGAGTTCCTGCGCATGCGCTCACGCCTCTCGCTCTGCGCCGCGGGCTGATCGGCTCACTCGGGAGGGGGGCGTTATGGCGGCGAGATCACAGACTGGCCGCTCCGTCAACCCTGGGCTGGTTGCGCCACCTCGCGGAGACACGTGGCAAAATAGTAAGAGGGATGAGGAAAGACCGGACGCCAATTCCGTTGCCTTTGGCCAGGCATTCCAGTAGGGAGTCTACTGCCAAACGTTCATTCTCCGCGCGAAAAAACAAACAAAAAAACACTCACTGGTGTTACTAGCTGTGGGGCCTTCTTTTCTAACTTTCAAACCGAAACTACAAGTAAAACTTAAGAGGAATACTAAAACAACTAACGCCTTAAAGGACGCATGAAAAGAAAAAATACATTCTTTTAAAGAGTCTTTTTTTATAATAAGCTCGAACACTGATTCCAACCAAGTATTTTTAATCCTAAAGCTGTAGTGAACGGAAATGTATTACCAGATGCACCACTCGCTGACAGTAACTCTGTCAAAAGTCTATTTCTAAATCTGCCACACCCCTATATCGCTACATGTATTTTGTACGTGTCACCTTCAGGGTATTAACTAATAAGTTAGAATTCGCAGATGTGCACATACACAGCATGTACACAAATTACAATACATAGTAGAAGGCACCCGAATGACGAGGAAAATAAACAATAGTTACAAAAACAGTCACTTTACACTCTTTTTTTCCCAACAAATACAATACATGTAGTAGAAGAGACCCGAATAACGGGTAAAATAAACGATAGTTACAAAAACCGCGTCACTTTGCACTCTTTTTTTTTTTTTTCAGCAAGGCGCATCGAGTGACGATAGAGGTGTGGACACCCGACTGTTTCGACTCGCTACACCCCCGAAATGCTCAGGCCCGACCCAGTCGAGATAGCGCGTCTGCCGGCACATTTTTGGTCCCCTTCACATGTTCAATCTGTAAACTATACTTTTGCAGGGACAATGCCCAGCGTGTTAATCGTGCGCTGTTTGGCGACGATGTTCCTACGTACCGCAATGGATTGTGATCAGAGCGAACCAAAATTTCCGATCCGAACAACCAAGTTTCCAATTGTTCAAGTGCCCATACAATTGCAAATGCTTCTCTCTCGATTGTCGACCACGTATACTCTGTGTACCACTCAACTTTCGGCTCAAGAACGAAACCGGCAGTTCTTTCCCGCCGTCGCTCTTCTGCGATAAGCACGCGGCGACCGCTTTCTCCGACGCGTCTGTCGACAAAATAAACCTCCGCGTCAACGATGGGGCTGCAAGTTTCGGCAGTTCCATTAATTTCCTCTTCGCCGTTTCAAAGGCGTCTTGTTCTTTTTCACCCCATGGGAGTGCATTCGGTGCTTCCTTTCTCGTCAACACTGTCAGTGGAAGCACTATCTCTGAATACCATTCAATATAGTCTCGATAATAGTTAATCAATCCTAAGAGACTCCTCAACTGTTTTTTGTTCTCTGGCAGTTTTAAGTTCTGAATCGCGGCAACCCTTTCTGGGTCTGGTGCGTGAAATCCAGAGCCTATTTCATGGCCTAGGTACTTTACTCTGCCTTGTCCGAACCGACATTTCTCCAGGTTGATTGTAAGCCCGGCAGCTTCTAATGTGGCTAGCACCTTGCCAAGCTGTTCCACGTGTTCTTGCCAACTGCTAGAAAAAACTGCGATGTCATCAATGTATGCGCAGGCATACATTGCATGAGGTCTTAACACCTCGTTCATTGTTCTTTGGAACGTCGCTGCTGAATTTTTAAGCCCATATGGCATTACAGTCCACGCGTACTGGCCTTGATCAGTTACGAACGCGGTACAGTGCTGAGACTTTTTTTCCATTTTGATTTGCCAGTACCCTCTGGTTAGGTCCAAGACCGAGATGAATTGGGCTTTTGCTACGCGCCACAACAGTTTTTTTTGCGTTTTGCATAGGAAAGACGTCCGTTTCAGTTACCGAGTTTAATTGCCTATAATCTATACACAACCTAACTTTCCCGTCCTTCTTGGCGACACATACAACTGGATGTGCAAAACTGGACTCTGCTGAATAGATCAGTCCCTAACCTATCAATTGTTGTATCTGACGATCCAATTCTTCTCGAAGTTTCATGGGGACCCGCTAGCGATTGATCCTTTTCATTGTAGCATTTTCGATCAGCGTTATTTTGTGCCGTCCCACCGCGCTCCTTCCTGGCGTATTTGAAAATGCCGCTTTCCGTTCTTTTACCAAGTTGAGTACCTGTTGCCTCTGTCCCTCACTCACGTTCGTTAGCTGGATACCCGTCTGACATACCGTGCTACTTCGATTTTCTTTTTTGTCACATGGGGTCTCCTCCACGCTCCCAAAGTCCCGATCTTCAAAAATCACCCCCCAGCGTTTGTTCTTGCATAGTAGGGACGCAACTTATTTGCATGTACCCACTTCCTCTGTCCTCCCTTTAGCTCAACAACATAGCTGTTGTCCCTCTTCCGTTCAACAATCGTTATTGGACCCACCCACCTGGTCTCCATTTTGCTTGTAGCTGCTGTGTTTAACATTAGCACCACTTCTTCTTTTTGAAATGACTTTGGCACTGCCCTTAGGTTGTACTGTGTGGCATATGCCCTGTTGCTGTCCCTGTGCCCGTTCGTCCGCTATTTTTTCTAGACTCATCATTTGCCTCCTCAGGTCCAGGAGATATTTTTCTGCGCCTTGATTTAACGTCACTGGGGGGGGTCCATTCTCCCTTCCAGGATTTTCTAAGAATAGCCAGAGGACCATTAGGGACACGACCATACATTAACTCGAATGGCGACACACCTGTCGTTTCGCTTGGTACTTCTCGGTATGCCCACAGCAGGCAGGGTACATACCTGTCCCATCCTCTCCCATGTTCAGCAATTACCTGTCTCAACATTCCCTTGAACGTTTGGTTCCATCGTTCTACCAAACCATTACTCTCTGGATGACCCGGTGTAGAAAACCTTGGAGAAACCCCAAGCCGAGCCATCAGTTCTCATGTCAATCCGGCTGTAAAGTTGCTACCTTGATCAGAAGAAATAACCTCTGAGGTACCCATTCGAGAAAAAACTTCCAGTAAGGCTTCGCAGGTTGCTTTAGCTGTGAGAGATCGCATGCATATGACTTCCGGCCACTGGGTTCACACATCAACAATACAGACAGCGTATTTGTAGCCTTTAAATGAGGGTGGATCTATGGGCCCCACGCAGTCCATTACTACCGTCTGGAAAGGAACCTGTGGTCTTGTTAGGGGTTGTATCGGTACCCGATCCTTTGTCCTCTCTCTTGCTGTCAGTTGAAAGCTTTCACAGGTCCTACAGTACTCCCGTATGTCCTCATCCATTCCCGGCCAATAAAACGAATTCTTTATTCTTTGTTTCGTCTTTTTGAAAAAGAAATGGCCCCCTACCGGAAAGTCATGTGCTACCTGCAACACTTGTCTGTGCCTGTCTTTTGGCAGCACTACTTGCATGACTAACTGTTTATTCATTGACTCTTTGTAGAACAGTAGGCCTTCGATCTCTGTGAAACCGTGCCTACGCGCTTTAGCATATTTCTGCAACGTACGCAATGATTCATCTTCTCGTTGTTCTTTTCGAAAGAGTAGACGACTATCCTGCAATGTCTGCTCCACACTGCTATCCGTTTTGCCGGGAGGCACTCACTTGATCGAATGACGTTTGAGCGAAAGCCCACGTTTCACCGAATGACACTTTAGCGAATAGTCGGACGCCGCGAAGCGGCGTTTTCGGGTGGGCCAAATGGGTTCACATTTTTGTAATGAGCCGACACAGACTGTCGCCGCGAAGCGGCGTAAGCGCAGCGCGGCGGATGGGTTAACGCGCGCCCCCGTTATTCGCTAAAACGTCAATTCGCTCAAACGTCGCTGTTCGCTAAAATGTCATTCGCTCATGTGATATGGACCCCCGTTTCGCCTGTGCTGTCATCTGTTTCTGCTGCTCCGCTTTCTTTGTACCCCTCGCTATCAATGCAGAAGGCCCCTGCTCGCGGTGTTTCATCTTCGTCCAGGTTAGATATTCCCTCCGTACTGCGTACCAGAGGTGGCTCTAAGAACTTTTCCTCTCCTCGTTCCATGTTTGCACCCAAGTAATCTCCCTCAAGCTCTTCATACCACACTGCTTTAAGGTCCTCATAATCTGTTTGCGTTAAAAAAAAACGATTGTGTTTTTTTTTTAGATTTCTCAAAAGCCTTTGACAAAGTTTCCCACAGACTCCGTCTTCATAAACTACAATCACTTCACATTGACTCCTGTATATTAAATTGGATTCATGCCTTTCTAACTAACCGCCTACAATTCGTTACAGCTAATAATACAAATTCGTGTACTGTTCCAGTAACCTCGGGCGTCCCACAGGGATCAGTGCTTGGTCCGCTCCTCTTTCTTATTTACATTAATGATTTGGTGCAGAACTTGTCGTCTTCTATTTGCCTCTTTGCTGACGATTGCGTAATCTACCGGAAACTAACTGACATATCTGACTCTATTCTTCTACAATCTAACCTTAATCGTATATCACTGTGGTGTAACCAGTGGCTAATGGAACTTAACACTAACAAATGCAAATCGATGAGAGTGTCACGTGCTCAATCGGTGTGTCATACTTATTATCTAAACAGTAATCCCCTCGCTTCAGTGTCCGTTTACAAATATCTTGGTGTTCATATAACTTGTAACCTTTCTTGGAAGATTCATATTGAATACGTAATTAACAGTGCTAACCGTATGTTAGGATACTTAAAAAGAAATTTTTTCCTCGCTCCGTCTTCATTAAAACTAACCATGTACAAAACCCTAATCCGTCCAAAATTAGAATATGCTGCTGCTGTGTGGGACCCCGCTCACTCGTCACAAATTGCTCATGTTGAATCCATTCAAAGCCGCTCAGCTCGCTTTATATTGACAAACTATCATCGCACTGCCAGCGTTACTACCATGAAAAATACTTTAGGTCTGCCGTTACTAACTCACCGCCGAAAAATCTCTCGTTTGTGTCTTTTTCATAAAATATTTCATCAAAATGTTACCCTTCGTCATAAACTAATTACTCTACCATTCTACATATCTGCTCGCATTGATCATAGCCATAAGGTTGGTATTCCAAATTTTAAAACTTCATTATTTCAATATTCTTTTATGCCACAAACATCTATAGACTGGAACCACCTTCCCGCCTCGATTGCTAACATCACTGATATTGTTATGTTTAAAAATGCTATTACTAATATGTGCACTTTATAGTTAATAAATTAGAGCTCTCTCCCCTCTTCAATGTACTTACCTTGAGGGTATTTGAAATAAATAAATAAATAAATAAATAAATAAACAGTACATTTAAGCCCGACGCAAGCTCATCCGTTAGAGCACAGAGTACCAGTTTCTGTTGCTGATTGCCAACTTTGCTTGTATCCGCCAAGCGGCATGGTATGTGAACGAACTCCGCCTCGATTTCTTGCCCAAAGGCACCTCTTAGTTTCATTTTGCCCTTTGGTTGATCTCGCCTGTCAGGTAAGAACGATTTTCGGATAACTGTAATGTCCGCTCCAGAATCTAGTCTGACTGGCAGTCTTTCTCCACAAAGCTCTAGTTCTATCAATTTGGCTACTTTTACAATTCCGCTGACATCTCCCTCTACCTTCTCAACCTTTGCCGCAACTTTTTTTTCGGACTCTGGGCATGATCTGGCAAGGTGGCCTTGAGATCCGCACACGAAGCACTTTCTGGGCGGGAATGGACCCCGTGCTGCATTCCCTTCCAGTCTCTGTCGCTCGGCCGGTTTACTGAACCTTTTCCCACTGTCTCCCTTTAATTTATTACTTTCATCATAGACTTGTGCCCACTTTGCTATACCAGTAGGCCGTAACCAGTCATCTCCTTCGCGAAGAGTAACAAAAGCCTGAGCATCTTCGCTCAATATCTCTTTCACCCTGTCCGCAATGAACAACTCTTTCAAGTCATCAAAGTTCTCGACCTTTCTGCTACGAACATAATAGTCAAGGTAGCCACGCACTCTTTCTACCAACTGTGTGCAGGGCTCACTTTCCTTTCTCTTCGCGTTTGTGAACAGCCTTCGGTATTCATTAGGAGACAGTTGCAAACGTTCAAGCACCTTTGTTTTTACCTCCGGATACTGCAAGAATCCGAGTGTTTCGCCGTCCCTAGCTATGTGCCTAACTCTCTCCGATAAATACGGGAGTAGTACTATTGTTTGTACATTTTTGGGAACCTTAAAGGCCTCCCACACACTCTCGACGGTATCAAACCATCCCGGCACCATTTCCTCTTCGCTCGGTATGCGACTAAGAACGTTCGCAAGCATCTTAGAGAACTGCATATTCTCTGTCGCTAGCTCTTTTGGTTGGTCACTCTGATCTTTTTTCCGTTGCCGAGCTATGTTTCAGCCGTGCCATTTCCAACTCTAACTGTATTCGCTCTATTCTTTTTTCCTCAAGCCATAGTTGCAGCTCGGCATGTTCTTTCATTCTCTCGTCCGCCAATGCCCCACCGACAGCCCCGTTTCTGTCTAGATCGTCGTCACTCATTTTCTGTTCTGCTCTAGCCTTCGCACGAGTTATCATCAGCCACACCCCCAATCACCACTCAATGCCCCTTACCTTTACAGACGCTCTCCAATCGGGCGGCAGGCTGCACCCCAGGCTTTCCGACACTATGCTACCAGTTTCTCCGGCTGTAGTGGGTTCATCAGGTGTTACCCGCGAGTACTGTTCACTGTCCTAACAAGATGTGACCCCGAGATGTCCCCTCAGCAACCCTCTTCACTTCACCACTTGCGCGTTGCTCCTCTTTTGATTTTGCAGTTCTTCCTTGTCTCCTGGCTGTCGCCGTTGCTCAGTCAGGCGGTGACGTTTCAGGCGGTGTCGTTTCAGTCAGGCGGTGACGTTTCGTGGGCAGCCGCTTTGTTCACTTCCGGTGACGTCTTGACGAAAATCCCCCGCTTCCATTTTTTTTTCCAGCGTAGATGCTTCTCCACTTTCACGGAGGCGCTTCGGTGACGTTTCGCCGAAAGATCCCCAGCTTCCACTTTTTGCAGCATGGGCGGTTTGGTTGAAGTTTCACGGGGTTGCTTTCCGAGTTTCCACTTTCTGCGGCGTGAACACTTCAGTTGGCGTTTCCGCGGGTGAACTTATCCGTGGGCCGGTGGTCCGATGTGGGCATTTCGACGTATGCTTAAATGCTGCGTTTCCTCACGATTTTTTTTTTTTTTTTTTTTCCGTTTTGTCGACTGCGCCAGTGAAGACTCTTGTCCAAATAGTTTCAGATGATTTATTCCATGCCGTCGTGTCGAGATACAACCTTCCGTCACCACCCCCGGATCAAAAATTGACCGCATCTCCACGTGGTGAATTATGTTGCTTGGGGCGAAGCTCTGGTGGTGCTTGTCTGCGTAGACGCCGAGCCGCAGCATGCCGAGCCTTTTCATTCATGTCAGTAAGAGAATGTGTGGTTTTCTCCTTTTTCTTTTTTTAAGCAGACAGATGGGATGGCATCTCAGAACCCCCTACTCTTTTTTTTCTTCTTTTTCTTTGAGCCTTTTCATTCATGTCAGTAGGAGAATGTGTGGTTTTCTTCTTTTTCTTTTTTAAGCAGACAGATGGGATGGCATCTCAGAACCCCCTACTCTTTTTTTTCTTCTTTTTCTTTGAGCCTTTTCATTCATGTCAGTAGGAGAATGTGTGGTTTTCTTCTTTTTCTTTTTTTAAGCAGACAGATGGGATGGCATCTCAGAACCCCCTACTCTTTTTTTTCTTCTTTTTCTTTGAGCCTTTTCATTCATGTCAGTAGGAGAATGTGTGGTTTTCTTCTTTTTCTTTTTTTAAGCAGACAGATGGGATGGCATCTCGGAACCCCCTACTCTTTTTTTTCTTCTTTTTTTTCATAATTTTTTTTTATTTTTTTTTCAACTTTTTTTCCCTACACGAGCACGTGAGCATGTGCTCACGTGCTCGTGAGCACGTGATCTCACGAGCAGAAGCACGAGCACCCGACGCCGGGCCTACGGCGGACGGCGGACGGACATGGCTAGCCCCTAAGGAGCTTCGCCCCTAAAAACAAAAACCAAAAGCCCTTTTTCCGGCTTATTTATCAGCCTGTTCCATCCGCTATCAACATCACCCTCGTGACCGCTTGAGCTCGCTTCTGATAACCACTGATAGCACACCTACCAGTCATGCACGCCTAAGCGTGGCATGACAGATGTCCATCCAACTCGGTTCTAGCAAAATCACCGATGTTCCTGACAGGCAGTAGCCAGTATGAAGAAACGAGGTCAATTGACCATCATGCAGATCTGGTGGAAAAGAAAACCTGGTATTCATTTAGTCTGAAACGTGTCGCGAGGGACGATTTTGAAACAACACAGGAAGAAAAAAAAATGAAAGCCGTTTACAACTCCCTGTAACGCCGAATTGGAGCGCAGCTCTTGAGGAGGAGGAGGAAAGGGTACTGAGGGGAGGGTATAGCCCTCCTTTCTCCTCCCCTCACGGGGGTCACGTGACCCCGGGGGGGGGGGGGAGGGGGTCACGTGACGTGAACCCCTCCCGGGGGTTCACGTCACGCCCGATGCCGTTGAACCCCTCCCGAAACAAAAGCCTGGCTACGCCACTGTCAACAATTAATGTAAAATTCACTTACTTGATGCGTCGTGTCGCTTCCCAAGATCTCGAAGGGAAGCCGTAAAGTAAAGGCAGGCGCATTTAGAAACCACGTTCACACGTGGTTTCTAAATGCGCCTGCCCGCAGTCCCCGCGACGAGAGATGGCAAAATTACTTTCAAAAAGTAATTAAATTACATTACTAATTACGTTTCTGAAAACTGCAAAAATGTAATTACATTACTTTACAAATTACCGCAGACTAAATGTAATGACATTACCAGTGATGTGATTGGCCTAAGCCATTTTGGAGCACCTTTTGGAGCTGTCAAAACAGTGTTTTGGAGCAGCAGAAGTGTTCTTTGGAGCAGCCAGAACTGTGTTTTGGAGCAGCAGAAAGGGCTTCGCGAGCAGCTTAAACAGTGTTTCGAAGCAGCAAAATGGCTTGTGGCGCGGAATTCTTAGAAAATACAAATATTTGTTTCAATTGCTATAGACAAATGAAGGGCACTTTGTGCTGTGTTGTGATGTGACGTGTTGTGACGAAACGCACTGCTTGTGTTTTTACTGCTGAGACATCCCACAAGTGTACACTGCTGTAGGCGTTGCCGAGGAATTCTGAAAAGCCGCTTGCCACCGTTGGACTGGTTCCCGACGTGCCAGATTTTCGTCAAAAGTAAGCAAACGTAAAACAATGGATTGAAAGCGTCCCGGCTGGTGCCTCTGTCGTGCAATCATGTTCGCATGCACGTGAGGCCAACTTCGGCAGGCTTGCAGTTGCGCGTGCTTCGTCGCGCGAGCGGAGACAACGGCTGTTCAATCGAAACCGAAACCATGCCACTCTGCTCCGTCGCAAAATGGTTCCCAAAATTGTATGCAACATGTAACTGTCCAGCAGCGCGTGATTGCTAAGCTGGCAGCCGAGGTACAAGCTAAACACAACGAAAAAAAGAACCTGACCGCATCGATGCTTGACACCTCGAGCCAAGGTCAAAAGGTTCTTGGAGCGCTTTGTCCAGCGACTGAACTCGAGACAAACAAGTGCGCTGTGCGGGTTCAGCGTACAAACATTGCCTTATTTGCTTTAGCTCACTTCTCTTCACCAACTTTCTCTCACGGCACATTTTTTCACGTACCCGGGTCCCTCTCGAAAAAAAAGCCCACCGAGAGAAAACTAGGTAATCAATCTTTCGGCAAGCAGTCTTTAAGTTAAAGAGGGATTTTTGTAGTAGCGCATGATTTAAACAAGAACAGAAATCTTGATGAACAAGCGGCAGTAGTTACGTTTAAGTTTAGAAGCGCCATATCTGCAGCGGCGTGGGGACGGCAACACCTGACGTCGCGCGAGTGCTTCAGCTCACAAAGTAACTCTCGCCACGCAAAAACGTGGTTTTGTTTCACAGCATGACGGCATGGTTGGCATCCGGCATACTAGCGTCGGAGCGTCCGCACACGTTCGCGTCCATCGTTGAAAATAGTTTAAAAAAAGACGCGGGACGAGACCCTTAGACGACGACAGCGCGAAACGGCTGGAAAAACCATGCAAGACCGGATGGACGATTGATGCAGGGTACTTTGTGTCGAGCAGTGTCGGGCTGTCGCTTGCGCCACCTAACTTACGCATGCTCAATTAGGTTCTCAGTTTAGTTTCGGTTTTGAAAGGCGACCGAAATTAGTCCTTTGGCGCAGGCTTGGCGCAGATTACCCATATTTTGGCGAAATGTTGCAGGATGCAGCAGGGTTAGCCCCTTGGCGCAGTTTGGCGCAATTGGCGCAGCAATCACATCACTGCATTACATTACAATTACTTTCCAGAAGTAATGAAATTACTTTGACATTACTTTTGAATGCCTTGAGGCAGTAATTCGTGCTCATTTTATTTGACGTGTACACCAACACAGTGTTTACAAAAGAAGCCCTCGTTTGCCCCCACAGCGCGTGTGCTGGAATCAGATCCGGGAGAAGCGAGGCGCTGCGCATGCGCAGTGCCGACAGCAGCGCCACCGCAGTGATGTGACGTGAAACAGCTGAGTTGGTCTATATGTACCAAAACTCAGATCTTCCTGTTTACACCGCAACAACCTTATGTGCCTCAAAGTGAAACATACTGAACAGTGGTTTTGCTGGCGCACACGGCATAAGTGTTAAACATGATGAATAAATGTGACTCAGAAAGACAGTCGACTCACTGGTTTCGCTGTTCATTCAATGGTGAAGGTTCCTACTAAAAGGGTGATATGTTTCCGTCTCCCTGATTTAGAAGTTGTAGTCCGAGTTAGTTTTTTAAGTCGGACAATGGCAGCTCGTTCTTAGTCGTCACGTGAAACGTTTCCTTTCCGCCTCGGACACAATCTAATTCTATTCTCCCAAGAGCCTATTCTCGCTCATTTCTCTCAAGGAGCATTTTCCCAAACACCTGAAGAGCCCAAGGTTTTTGTGCATTTTCACACAAAGTTCCTGGATAATTGCTAAGCAGAAGCGTCGCCAGTTGAGGGGTGGCGCGAGCTTCCTAAATTGTGCACTTTCCCAACAAACGGGGGGCGATATCTGCCTGCAGGATTATTCCCGAATAAACTTCCTAAGGGAAGGCAGCGAGGCATACGGCGAGCGGCACCTGCTTTGCTCGACGACGCACAAAACGTTCTGGGGCTTTGACATCACTTTTGGAATTACCTATTTATTCCGGTTGTTTGTTGTTCACAATGGTCCAAGCTTACGGTTTGACTTTGCTTTACAAAAGTATAAGATTGGGGATCTGTTTGTCCTGTCCTCTCAGGTTTTAAATTATGTTTACCTCACGGGTAATGTGCCCGTCGCCTTGTAGCTTATGAGCCGTTCATCCCTAAACTGACGCATTGTCATCTTAGGGGTGAACGATGGAAGCTAAGTGTTTGTTGGAGCAGTCACACGTCTATCGTCCGCCACGTAACCACGCTCTCGTTCATACCCACACGCAGAGAAAGGGACGGGACAGGTGATTAAAGGATCGGTGTTTGATTGGTTTTGGTTAGCTTGCAGCTCCCACCGCACTGTCAGCTGAGGGATAAACAAAGTTTAGTGTCGTCCTGATGACGCGACGCCGTGAATCTGTCGTGCCTGGAGTTAGTAAGCCGTTGCCTTCCAGCGATGTCTGCACGTAAGCTTTTCTCTTTCGCATTTCCAGCCCTCCTTTGTGCGTCTGTCCAGCTCTTCGTACAAGGCTTTGCGCTCAGGTGGCCGTCGTTTATTTCCTCTGATGCTCTTTCAGAACATTTCAACATGCAAAATAATTTTTCTTTTTTTTTTAAAGCTTGCAAGCGAACTTTCTAATTTAGGACAAAAGTAATTTCAAAAGTAATGAGTAATTTTCTCGAAATTACTGCTCGAAAGTAATTCATTACATTACTAAATTACTAGCATAGAGAAGTAATTCATTACATTACTCATTACTCCAAAAAGTAATTTAATTACTATAATTCCATTACAGTAATGTCATTACTGCCATCCGCGACCCATCCCGGCCTAGCCTACCCAGTTTCTTTATTTCGCAGCCGCTAGATGACGCAACGTGTAGTGCCAAACTGCATTGCCGGTTGCCTAGCGACGTGGGGACGGCAACAGCCGACGTCATGCAACCACGGTGACTGGTAGGCAGGGACCAAATATAGTTTTCCCACTGCCGTTGCTTTCAGGAGTGAGTGCTTCAGCTCACAAAGTGACTCCCGCCGCGCAAAAAACGTGGCTTCGTTTCACAGCATGACGGCATGGCTGGTACCCGGCGCGCTGGCGTTGGAGCCTCCACACACGCTTGTATCTAACTGGTGCATCTAACGTTACAAATTTGTTTCAAAAGACGCGAGACGAGACCCATGAGACGACGAAGGCGCGGAACGAGAGACGGCGGGAAAAACCATGCAAGATTGGATGGACGATTGATGCAGGGTACTTTGTGTCGGGCGACTGCTTGCGCTGCCTAGCTCACATATGCTCAATTACGGTACTCAGTTTAGTTTCGGTTTGAAAAGCGACCGAAATTTGTTCTTTGGCGCAGATTACTCATATTTCGGCAAAATGTAGCAGGATGTATCAGGGTTAGCCCCTTGGCGCAGCAATCACATTACTGCAGTTGCTTTATGATGTAATTCCCCCTTAACCTCGAGCACGGGGGCAATTCCAGCCTGGGCAGGAGTTGCCCTGACTGGAAATAAGCTTTTCCAGCCAGCTTGATATTATTCCCTTATCTGGCTGGGAAACTTCCAGCTGGGTCATGCACTTCCAAGCTAGCAAAACTGGTGCTCCAGCTGGAATTAGATTTCCAGCCAGTGCAGCACCCATTTCCAGCTGGTGCCGGACAATTGAGCCAAAAATGTGGCTTGAAATATTAATTTCCAGCTGGAAACTGCAGCTTACATTTTTCTGCAACTTTTTCCAAGGGTTGAGGACGGGAAACACCGGGTCGCTCCGTTGCAATGTAGCCGAGACTATTTCCTCGCACTTCCCCACATCCCCTCTAACTCCAGAGGTAGAAAGCAGAACCTTGACTCCTTAAAGGCAGCCAAGAGATGGACAGGCTGGTGTACGTGTTTCCAGACCGCATCGAGGCACAAACAAAGGGTACCCAGAAGATGTGGGCTGGACATGTTTATTGGTCAAAGAAGCTGGCGGCGTGACTAGTAGTACCTGGCGCGTCCCTCGAAGAGCGCCCTCTGGTGTTCCATCTCCTGGCGGACCTGGGCGATGCAGGGGCCCCAGAGGTCGGCCAGCTTTCGAGAGGTGGCGCTGGCTTCCTCCCACGACCAGCGGTAGCTTGGCAGGGCGTGCTCCAGCGTGAAGGGCCCCTGCCGCACCTGCTCCAGGCTCGTCAGGCAGGCGCGGCTGCCCAGTGCTGCGTGCACAAGCCGGGACGGGAAGCACGCTTTTTCCAGACATCGAGGCAAACGGGCAACGAAAGGGCAATATACTTCTCGCGAAACACGTCGCGGCATCGTGCACGGTCGACGGCACCGTTTCACTGGCAGGTTCACTGGCCTTCTCTCCGTTTGTCAATTTGAACGCGATGGAAAACAACCAGTCTGAAACGACCGTGAGCAAATGCTGTCGCATGGTACACAGAACGGCACTACTGCTAACATGGCCAGTGAATATAATTACCGTACCTACCAAGCTGTTGTCGGCAGACTATATGTTTGAAAGTTGAAAATTTAAGCGCTGCATACTGTCCACAGTTACAGACTACATATCCGTCAAGTTCGGAGAAACCAAATCCGAAAGATTTTCTAAGACGGGGGAGGGGGTTAAAAGAAATACCATATTGACAATGAATTGACATGAAGATAACGTCATCAGATTTGTATTGCACTGCTCATGCTAGTGAGATACAACTGGGTCTCGCTATCATTGCTGCTGTCTGTTGCTACGGCAAAAACTCCTCGTTTAAAGGGGCCCTCCAATCATATTTAAGCGTCTGCCTTTTTTGCGGTTTCCACGTCTCTTGGGGTTCAGGAAAGCCAGCGGGCACGGAGAGAGTAACTAAATATCAGTGCGTCATATTCTAACCGGACGACGCGGAAACCTCCTCCGCCTACGAGGGCGACCCGCGTTGCCGAAAGCGCGCGAAATGTGACGTCTTTGGTCCTGGGCTTACTACTGGTCAGAGACGCTAAAAGCTTTTTTTTTTTAGTCGAGATACAAAATATAAGTTGTCGCGAACCGTTTCAATTATGTATGAAACTATAGTCGGTTACAGGTTAAGAAGGTAGCGGCAAATGCCCCTCAAAGGGAATCATATATCCCTCCGCCACCTCCGCATCCAATAGAGTCCTATCGTTTCCGTGACGTCGCGGCCAACGCGCGAGGAGGGTCTTGCCTTTCTGTATATATTTGCTTTATCTTTCGACTGTGACTTAGCATTGTGGAAGCCACGAGGGGGAGATTAGAGTTTTTCCCAACCGATGGAAACAAATACGACTTTCGGGGATTAGCTGCCCCCTCCGATGGATACAAAGGCTGCTTTCAGGGGCTCGGTTCCCTCTCCAATGAACACAAAGGGGATCGGAGACAAGTTGGAATCCATTGAAGTGGAACAAGGAGCGTTTCCAGCGAACTCTTCTTTCGACTGCGGAGAGATTTGAAACGGGCGCATCACGCTTGTGGGAGGAGCTTCTCCTATCTTCTTGACTTGTAACCGACTATAGTTTTTGTTCAGTATTTTAGATCAGAAAAGAAACAAATGTAGTTTATAAAGTACGGAAACAAGAAATGACCCGTCGACATACCCGCCACCAAGCGGCGGAAAAACGGCGCATACTAGAAAGGGCTAGTGGAATGAGGCCCCGACGAACGGCGAGCGTAGAAAAATCCCGGATGTACGCGGCGGCGCTGCAATCGTATACACCTTTTCCGTTTAGCCTCGCACCCAACCACGTCGTCCCCATATCCGGTATGCGTTCCGAAAAAAAAGCAAGATATTACAACCCGGAACAAGTAAAAAAGTATATAAGGGTCATTACAAGTACGACTGGCGGTTGCAATTAAAATGTTAACACGTTCTACTGTCGAGGGGAGAAGAAAGAGACGTTTTCACGCATACCGGAAGTGCCACAATTGAAGATGGCTGTGCCCACGTAGAAAAGGTGTATACCGGCTCGGGGATCCGACTGGTTCCGAGCGTTCCGAAGACCTTCGGCGCGGGCTTGGTCGGCGATTTGGCCATTTGGTGGTAAGGCAGCGCGAAGTGGGTCCGTTCTGAACTGATCTTTACCCCGTGTTTGCTGTGGTTTATGACCAATGAAGTGTTATGCCGAATTAGTCTTTAATCGCGCAGCAAATGCAATGCGAGCCGCCCTGGCCGCCCGCTTCATACATCCTATCCAACACATGCTTTAGTGGCGCCCTCTCGAGCCGTCGACACGGAGTGCGGCAGCCGTGAACGCTTGATGAGCCCACTACCCGAGATACAAAATATAAGTGTCGCGAACCGTTTCAATTATGTATGAAACTAGTTTTTGTTCAGTATTTTAGATCAGAAAAGAAACAAATGCAGTTTGTAAAGTACGGAAACAAGAAATGATCCGTCGACGTACCCGCCACCAAGCGGCGGAAAAAACGGCGCATACTAGAAAGAACTAGTGGGATGAGGCCCCGACGAACGGCGAGCGTAGAAAAATCCCCGGTGTACGCGGCGGCGCTGCGATCGTATACCGGCTCGAGCATCCAACCGCTTCCGAGCGTTCCGAAGGCCTTCGGCGCGGGCTTGGTTGGCGATTTGGCCATTTGGCGGTATGGCAGCGCGAAGTGGCTCCCGTTCTGAACTGATCTTTACCCCGTGTTTGCTGTCGACTGTGGCCAATGAAGTGTTATGCCGAATTAGTCTTCAATCGCGCAGCAAATACAATGCGAGCCGCCCTGGCCGCCCGCTTCATACAGCCTATCCAAAACATGCTTTAGTGGCGCCCTCTCGAGCCGTCGACACGGAGTGCGGCAGCTGTGAACGCTCGATGAGCTCACTACCCCTCCTCTAGTTCACGGCCACTCAAGCCAGGACCTACGACGTCATGAAGGAGGTTATTTTTTGCTTGTTTTTGTAATTCTAATTTGCCTATAACTTTTAAAATAAAGCGAAATTTGAGAAAAGAAAAGTTTCATTAAGTTACTACGTTCAGTGCGCTCAGGTTCGGTGCAAATTAAAAACCAGTAAAAAGTCATTGCATGGCCCCTTTAAAGGGACACTGACAGGGTATTTTCCTCGCCGAGGGTTTTAGAGTTACATGACATATGACAGCCCAATTACCCAGAACAGAATTTACGGCTCGAAATTCGGCTTCTTTCTGCCCGAAAAACCGCCGATCGAGAACTGGCCGCTTTGAGTCGCACACACTCTCTTCAGCGTGGTCACCGTTTCCTAAGGTTTAGACACGACCACCAAATTTAATCGAAGTCTTGGGTCATTAAGGCGCACACTCAATATTAAAAATAGAAAAAAATATGAAACCCATTTTGTTTTGTGGCTTTTAAAAAACTGCAAATACGTTGACTGAAAAAAAAAAAAAAAAGTTGCACAGAGAATCAAAAGCATTCGGTGCTTTCACGGAGTAATTTTCAACATGGCGTCGTATCGAGTATCGTGGGACTTGTGAGTTGGACGGCGATGGCAGCGGACGAAGGGCGTGGGACGTCTACTTCAGTACTGTCGTTCCTGATCCCGGCAAATCTGTCTTCCTTCGAAAGAGAAATTTTGGACTGCTTAAAAGAATAGGGATTCATTCCGTACGACACGCCTGACCACCAAGCCCATTTGCACGAAGACGTCGCCGAGCCGCTATATACACAAATTTTTATTTTCTAGATGGTTCATTATGACGATGCTTGACAAATTTTGTGAACAGAATATGTTAATAATTTAGACTTGGGAGAAGAGCGTGTTGGTTCAAGTGATAGATGAAGAAAGAATAAACAATTAACACTGGGACAACACCACCACATCTTTCTAGCAACAGACAATTAAAAATTCCCACAGCGAGCAGCCGACTATACTCGGGAGGGAAAGGGGGGAGAAGGGGAGATAAAAAACGCGAAGTGCAAGTCAGAGAGGTGGGTTTATCTCGGATTTTAGAAATTCAACTTTAGTTTTCGTCAGCAGGAGGGAAGGGTTTGACACGTTTGCTGTGGTCATGGCGAATGACTATGATCTTCCTGCCGAATCTGCTGTCATGCCCCCCAAGATTTTTGTTTCATCAAAGAGGGGATGACAAAGTGGACACGAATGGGCTTGTATGACTATGGGATGATAGAAATCCGAAGAGGCCTTAGAAACTTCGTTGTGATGTTCCCGGAGTCTGTGATTGGTGCATCTGCTGGTCTGAACTATGTATTGATGGCCACAGCTCAAGGGGATGGAGTAAACTTTCTTCTCTTTGCATGGAATGAATTTCTTTTCATGTTTAACAGTGCGGGTAATAGGAAACTGGTTGTTCACTTGTTGACAGAGTTGGTTAAGACGCATGCGGCACGAGAAGACAACAATCGTGTCAAACCTTGAGGCAATGAATTTTATCTGGTGGGCTCAATTGTGTACGTAGAAAATGACAGCGAATCGGGCTTTCTTTTTTGTGGCTGATGACTGGCGATCAGGCCCACGAATCAGCCTTTCCATTACTGATCGTAGAAGGTCAACGGGAAACCCTGCCCTGACAAGCCTCATGTGCTGGAATTTGAAGCTATTTTTTCTGAAAGATGACAGCAAGACTTCGTGAAGGATGAAGAAAACAATGATTCAATGATACCGTGTTTTAATTATAATACAATTAAATACAAAGGTGCAAGCGAGCTGGACAAGAATTATGAAAATAATCCCTGAAGAAGGGGAACAAGGGGGACAAAGGACAAACATAAATCTCCAAACACAGCCCCCTTGTTCCCCTTCTCCAGGGATTATTTTCATCATTCTTGTCCAGCTCGCTTGCACCTTTGCATTTAATGATAAAACCGTTTGCTCTACCGACGTCTAGCCCCTGGTTAGCTCAGTTGGTAGAGCGCTCCACCTGTAATGGAGAGGTCCCGGTTCGATACCCGGACCAGGCGGATTTTATCGGTCGCTCACCAGTCACCTAGCTGTGTTTGGAGATTTATGTTTGTCCTTTGTCCCTCTTGTTCCCCTTCTGCAGGGATTATTTTCGTTATTCTTGTCCAGCTCGCTTGCACCTTTGCATTTAATTGCATTATAATTATAACCTTAAATTGCAAGCTTCACCCTTGTTAGTGTTAGACTGGTGGCAGCTGATAAAACCCGTTTGCTCTACCGACGTCTAACCCCTGGTTAGCTCAGTTGGTAGAGCGCTCCACCTGTAATGGAGAGGTCCGGGTTCGATACCCGGACCAGGCGGATTTTATCGGTCGCTCACCAGTCACCTAGCTGTGTTTGGAGATTTATGTTTGTCCTTTGTCCCCCTTGTTCCCCTTCTCCAGGGATTATCTTCATCATTCTTGTCCAGCTCGCTTGCACCTTTGCATTTAATTGCATTATAATTATAACCTTAAATTTCAAGCTTCACCCTTGTTGGTGTTAGACTGGTGGCAGCTGATAAAACCCGTTTGCTCTACCGACGTCTAACCCCTGGTTAGGTCAGTTAGTAGAGCTCTCCACTGGAAATGGATAGGTCCCGGGTTCGACACCCGGAGCAGGCGGATTTTTTTCGGTCGTGCACAAGTCATTTAGCTGTGTTTGAAAATTTGTGTTTGTCCTTTGTTCCCCTTGTTCCCCTTCTCCAGGGATTATATTCATCGTTCTTGTCCAGCTCGCTTGCACCTTTGCATTTAATTGCATTATAATTATAACCTTAAATTGCAAGCTTCACCCTTGTTGGTGTTAGACTGGTGGCAGCTGATAAAACCCGTTTGCTCTACCGACGTCTAACCCCTGGTTAGCTCAGTTGGTAGAGCGCTCCACCTGTAATGGAGAGGTCCCGGGTTCGATACCCGGACCAGGCGGATTTTTTCGGTCGCTCACCAGTCACCTAGCTGTGTTTGGAGATGTATGTTTGTCCTTTGTCCCCCTTGTTCCCCTTCTCCAGGGATTATTTTCATCATTCTTGTCCAGCTCGCTTGCACCTTAGCATTTAATTGCATAATAATTATAACCTTAAATTGCAAGCCTCACCCTTGTTGGTGTTAGACTGGTGGCAGCTGATAAAACCCGTTTGCCCTACCGAGGTCTAACCCCTGGTTAGCTCAGTTGGTAGAGCGCTCCACCTGTAATGGAGAGGTCCCGGGTTCGATACCCGGACCAGGCGGATTTTTTAGGTCGCTCACCAGTCACCTAGCTGTGTTTGGAGATTTATGTTTGTCCTTTGTCCCCCTTGTTCCCCTTCTCCAGGGATTATTTTCATCATTACAGTGTTTTACAGACTTCGAATGGGCGCTAAAAAATGGTAGGACAGGTTTAGCAGACCTTTGTTGAAAGGCCCAGCAAAGTCCAGTGGTACTGACATGAACCGCAAATCAAGGTACTGAAGACCTCCATTCGAAGGTTCTTCCTTTGTGAAGGTAAGGCCTGACGAACAAGCGAAAAAAACGGCTGTAATACTATCAGGAGACGTTCGATCAGGATGAATTATAAGGTAATCGTCTACATATCTGAAAACATGGCAGCCAGGCGTGGAGATGTCCAGTTGTGCTTTTATAGCTCTGTCGACGAATAAAAGAAATAACTCTCTGAGAACGGGGGCGAGGCATGAGCCGATGCAAACTCCTTTCTTTTGGCGGTAGATCCCTCTCTCATGTTTAACTAAGGTGGACTGGAGATAGAGATGAATCAGGTCCACGAATCCAGAAACGGAGACACCGGAGGAATTCTCAAAATCCACGGCTCCGCGCTCAAAGATGGCGTCGGAAATTGAGACAAGCAATGTGGTAGGATCTAGATTGAAATACATGTCTTCTATGTCAAGTGAAAAAACAGAGTGCGGCAAAGAGAAGAAATGTTGGGAACTGATGACAGAGATGAGTTCTATTGAGTTAAACACTCTAAAGGGTTGAGGAAGGTGGATGCAGAACAGATGCCTTTAAAGAAAGAGCCCGAGGTGCTTCTGCCAGCAACCCTTTTCCAACACAATACTTCTGAGGGGAACTCCAGTCATGTGTTTTTGCAGTGAAGAAAACTGAAATGTACTGCTTCCCTGGACTACTAATGGCGCTTTTTAGGGACGACAAGTTCAAAGACGAACAGAGTTGTTCAGCTCTTAACCTGAGGGTCCCGGAAGGTCGCGATATCAGTTTGAGAAAATTCTTTGAAAGGGCGGCGTTCACCTTATCTCCAAAATCTCCTTCCTCTAACACAACAAAAACACCTGTCTTATCGGATTCTAACAGCTTTAGGTGTTCTTGACGAAGCTCTTCAACAGCGGCGTGTAGAGAGATCTTGCCTGGCTTGGGGGGTGGGTGGAAGCACACGGAGTGGATGGTGGAGAGAAAATCATGCCTCTGTGGTTCTGGGATGACGGCGGCGACTTGATGTATGGAGGCGAGTTGATCAACCTTCTTAATGGGAAAGTTTGGGGCGAACTTGGGGCCTTTGGAGAGCAATTCCATGGTGTCGGACGAGAAAGCAGCGTTGCAGAAAAGGACTGGCGGTTCAAACTTCGTCTCGTTCAGCTTACAGAAGGAGAGAGTCACTCCAGCGATGACTTCTTTCCATTAAGCTTCAAGGAGGTGGGACGCGGCATCGACGATGAACAGGTATGAAGGATGCGAGCGGAAGGCAGAGCCGAACAAGTTCGTCATGCGGCTGGGAAGGACTCTCCCCAGAAGCTGGAGTTCTAGGGATATTTCTTTCCTTGATATCTGCATGATGCGGTAGATGGAGGCCCAATTGTGGCAGTGGAATCCAAGGACGGAGGCCACTCCAGGATGGCGGCCACTCCAGGCTGCTCACTGTGGGAATTTTTAATCGTCTGTTTCTAGTTGAAAGATATGGTAGTGTTGTCCCAGTGTTAATTGTTTATTCTTTCTTCATCCATGTTAATATTATTTATGTATGATAAAAGATTCTTTGTGAGGTAATAAATTGAGCATGTGTGTAAGCATACTGTGTATGAAACTTTTTACTTGCAGACTAGGCAACAAGTGTGGGCTATGCACCAAAAAAGAACATTCTTTTTACAGGGTTTATATGGGACACGCGTTTTTTCTCAATTCTTGTTTAGGAAAAAAAAAACATTTTTTTTGCAATATATAAGACACTAGGCACAATTTAGGTGGAGTTTAGGTGACCATCCGCTTTAGTCTCTGCCCCAAAAATGGTGGTCCCACTCATTACCACTGGATTGCCTCGGATGAACATGTTTACAAGCCTAATGTGTGCCTGTCGCGACGTCCGGTGCGTCTAGTCTGCCGTCTGACACCGTCCGCTAGTCAAGCGGGCAGACATGTGGCAGCATACGGTGTCGTCTACCATTCCACCAACGTCTATTGCCGTCTGCAATGCCCATAAGATGCGGACATGAAAGCTGCGCGTCGGTGTCCGTTTTCAGCTTCGTCAGTCTGCTATTCCGCTCCCGTTTAAATCCATCTGCAATGTCGCGAAACGTGACCATGAAACATTGTTCTAGCATTTCACCATGCATGAGTCATGGTCCAATAGAAGTGTCTGTCAATGACTGTCAATGTGCAACAAAAGAGACAAATTAAATATGCAGTCATTTTAGCTTTTCCGTTCATGTTGTTTTCTTGCACAGTGTCTGTGAGCAAAGTGGGTGAGCATCATGACAGACAATTAAAACGGGACCTAAAAACATTAGCTTTAGCAAGCCAGGTGCACTGCTCAAAATGTTAAATTGTTAAGCCTACACTTCCCTCATTCGACCGAAGCTCGAATACTGTTCCATAGTCTGGGATCCATTTATAGAAAAACAAATAAAAAGCATCGGCCTTCAATTGCCCAATTAAGTTTCCTTCATCAGCTTGTCAGTTCCAAGATTGCTCTTAATCCTTGTTTATACGTTAGTCAGCTTTCAACCAGATGGACAAGACACAACCAACGCTACTCCTGAACACCCATTTCGTGCATACTAAAATATTTAAGTTGTCATACTTTCCACGGTCAATAACCGATTGGAATTCATTGCCCCTGGAGTTGTTTTCTTCCCGATTTATCGTCTTTAGAATTGTTCCTATCCGAGTGAGCCTCGCAGCTTTGTAGTTTGAGTGTGGCCCTCTTACAAATATAACTCCAAATTAGTCGCAAAAAAAAAAAGAACATGCGTTATTGTTATTACTATATGCGAATGGGATGTGATATAGTAGGTATTGATATATGTATATTTTGTATGTGTGTGTTTCTACGCAGCAGTTTTCTTTATTACTTCTTTTTTTCATGTTTATTATTGTTTGTGTAGCGTGATACATTCTTCCGCGCATTCCGCTTGGACCCAGAGGTTGGCAGTATGTGCTAAATAAATGACGGAAACGCACCTGGTCAAACCTGATGCAAGGCAAACACGAGATTTCTTTTGTCCAAATGGCTCGCAAATTCTTACCTGCGTAGGTTACGTCTCAGTACTGAAACCATGGTCGCAGTCACGACAGCTGCAAGATTTTTAGAGTAGCGAAGCCGCTTTCACAGGAATCAGCACATTGATTCAGCATTCAAATGCCAACAAACAAATTGAGCCAGATAAAGCGAAATAGTTTTACACCAGTCCCGCTACGAAAACAAGCACCCATACAGCGCTTCCGAAGACAAGTAGTTACGAAAACGATGATTGATGCAGGTGATGTTCGGCCACTTGCAACAAGGGGCCCGATGACGACCACGTTGCGAAGTGAAGTCCAGTCAGGTGGTATTAGACTTTAACTTAGATACCGTAAAATTCTGAGCGAACGCCCACGTTTGAAGGATCGCCCACCCCCCCTTTTTGTCCAACATCTGTTGGGAACGGTATTTGGATACATCGCCCTCCCCCCGATTCCCGCCGGACGTCACGCGATGTCCGACGGGAATCGCGCATCAACGGCGCGATCTGCAGTCCCGCGTTTTTGTCTGCGATCTGCGCGCGTGAAATGCGTGAAATGCAAATCTGCTGCGTTTGCGATCTGCGCTATCCGTTCCCGAGTTTTTAGCGGATTCCCATGTTTTTGCCCGCGATATCGATTCCTAGCTGTAACACGCGCGAGTTGTTCCGCGTGTATTATTGCATCGTGAAATGCGATTCTGCTGCGGCCGTGATCTGCTTGATTTGTTTCCGTGACATGCGGGTTTGCAGTGGATTCCCGCGTTTTCGTCCGCGATCTGCGCACGCAATATCGGTTTCCACGGTATCCGTTCCCGTGAGATGCGAGTTCTCGGCGGGTTTCCGCGGGTCCATCGCGCTGTGAAACGCGCGAATCTGCTGCGTCTGCAACCTGCGGTATCCTTTCCGTAACACAGGAGTTCGTAGTGAATTCCGGCATGAATTCCGGAATCGTGAAACGCGAATTCGCCGTGTCCGTGATCTGCAGTATCAGTTCCCGCGTCACGCGGTTTGTAGCGGGTGCCTCGGTTCTTATCATTATTTCTGATAAAAATTTGCTGAGGCATCCCTAAAGATAGCCCACCCCATGTTTTTCATCATTTATCTCTTCATTTTGGGTGGGCGTTCGCTCGGAATTTTACGGTAGATTTATTTAACATATTATGTTGGCAGCGGTGGGTGCAACCCGGCACTTTCCATCCTCTAAAACCCCAACAAGGAACCCAACCACGACCCAGCTCGATCCGTCTCAAAAAGCCCCGTCTCATCCTTGGCCCCTCCGTTTTAGAGTCGGAGTCAGGTTCCCTCTCCCAATCGTACAAACCAATCGCCGAGATTTCCGCGCTATTTTCTTTCTGGTAGACGGTCGGTCCTAAAAGCACACAAGCAGAACAACAACATGCTGTCTCAAAAGGAGAACCAAAATAAAACACGCAAAGACCCCACGTTCTCTTCGACGGACATTACAAGAAGGCGCAGTGAAGATGGGCGCATCCACGAAGATGGGCGCACCCACGAACTTGGCCCGCTCACACAATGAAAGCAAAGCCGACATGTTCGGCACGGTTTACTACCCCAGAAACCCCATCCGGCAGCCACCCATGGGAACCAGTGCGTCCCATTGTCCCGACTCCCCAATTAGGCAGACGCCCGCTCGAGGCGCCCCTGAGGGCGACATCTCCCCCCATTCCCGCGGTCAGCCCGCCATCTCCCCTGCCGCCTTGGCGATCAAAAAAAAGAAGGAATAATATGCCTGTACCTAACTCAAGTACTTGCGACAGTTGTTTGCTGCAAACTATGTCAGTTGAGGATATCTTCCGCTAAACCCGTCAGTGGAAGCGAAACAACTCGCACTTATAAAAACAGGTGAGCTGAAAGAGTTATGCGGTGTGTGAAACCACTTGCTGCAAATACTGGCAGCCACATTTATTATCGTTTGAAACCAAAACGGGAAAGACAATCTCGTTTTATTTTTGAAAACAATAATGACCATCTGTATAGTTTGTTTCTCAAACAAAACAAGATAATGTAGAAAAAAAAGACTACCAGGGCACGGAGAAACAATTTTACAACAAACATTCCACACGTCCAACAAATGAGAGCCGATAAATGGAGTGTTGCTAGCTACGCTCCTAGGTGGGGCTTAGAGCGAGCTACCTCCACCTAAATTGCGTCTAACAATGTAAACATTTTGCAAAATTTTCTTTTTATTGTCGTGCAAGTTAAAAAAAAATGACTTCCAAAAAAAACACTTAATTTTTTTTTTTTTTTTTTTAATTTTAGTGTTTCTTTAAGAAAAATAACTTTTTTTTTCAACCAATTTTTTGTTTTTGTGGATTAACGCACCAGGTGCAGATTACGGTTCCGAAAATACGGCAGATCAAGGGCAACCAACAAGCTTTGCAGGGGGGGGGTTTACTGTTTACGCCAGGCACACATACAATGGCGAGACAACCCGAAGGTTCCACTTCGGTTGCATTCAAGTACTGTTGACCCTGCACTCTACGAATCCAGAAAACGAAGCAACGTACTCCGATTGTGCAAGTAGGTTCCGTGACGCATCGTGGAGATGTGACTGAAATGAAAGCCCAATTTTCGGGCAGCTTAAAATTGCATTTCTTAGAGGGGGTCAGGACATGCCAAAAATAAGAGATGAGATAACTATACTGCTAGGACCTATTGTAGAATCCCTATTATCCCGCTAAACTTGTTTCGAAAATGTCGCGATAAATCGATTTATATGCGGGACCGTCAGAATCACCCCGTTCAAAAAGGCCGCCGCGGCTGAAGGGCTGGCGACATCACTGGCCAACCGCACGGCATCCCCTCGCAAGCACTTGCAGACTTCAACTTCCTCGTTTACATTCCGCGTTTCGAGCTTGCGGTTTGTGAAGGTTACATCAACAGCATAGTTCGCTTCGTCCAAGTCTTGGACACTGAACGCAGCAGCAATGGGAGTGATTGTTATCGAGAGATCTTGAAAGCTGCTCATTTTGAGTGCGACCCGTTGGCATTTGCATTTCCGGCCCAGCGACGTCGAGTAACGGACAAACTCTCCGTGGTCGCCGTCGTCCGGGACAATCTCGTGGACGCACACAGGGTCAAAGGTCAAAGGGCCGGGGGCGAGAGCGAGAATAGCGTCGGGATTGCCGAGGCGCAAGCGGTTTTGATCGTACCGCGGCAAGACGAGCTCGGGCGATTGTGGGAACGCCTAGAATGAGAGAGCGTTTGTAACCACGTGGTTTATGGGCACCATGGTGTGACTAACTTGAGCAGTGCTGCCTGGTTGCCAAATGAAAATTATCGAAATTCGTAAATTGATTATTGCAATTTAGCTCCAAAAATACCAAAATTTGGTGTACATCTAGGGAGCCTATGAGCATTCCATTTCAATAATAACCTATCACTTGAATTCTCGTGTTCTAGCCCCTCCAAGGGGAAATGCGAGTAAAAAAAAAAAGCAATGTATTGCAAAAAAAAAAAAAATTATGTTTTAGGTTGTTTTATTATGTTGTGGCTCTGTCTGGCCAAATGGGCCTTGGGCCATCAAAAACATGGCTATCACATGGTATGAGATGTCAGGTGATCCACTATGCAGCGACAGGCGGGACTGGGGTGGTCATGTGCCAGGCACAAGTGTCGTCTGCACCGCACACTTCATCGTACCCGTATCACGCACCGCGCCCAGGCAACACTGACCTGCCAAATACAGTCCAAGAATCCAATCCAATCCTACTTTGCAGCCGATCAGCCCTGGTCGCCATGCGCCATTGTCGTTTTGTTTTAGCAGTGTCAGGTCGGCTATGCATTCTTGCACAGTGCCTAAGAAAATCGAGGTCGTCCAATGGCATTGTGAAAACGGGAAAAACGTACACCAGACGTCGTGACACTTCAAGCTCGACCGGATACGGGAATGGGACAAGAATTTCGACAATTTGCTACAGCAAAACTATGGGAAAGTCAAACTTCGACGAAAGCTAAGCAATGGCGAGCCGGTGTTCAGTGAATACGTGGACGACGCGCTCTTTGAATACCTGGAGCGCGAAAGAAGTGCAGGACGAGACGTTAGCAACTGGCTTCTCTCTGAAGAGGCTGTCAAAATAGCCAGTGGCGTGCAGTTGGGAAACATCGCGGAATGCTGCAAACTTTTTCTTGCGACCGACTTTGAGGAGCCTCTTGGTGGTTCTAAAAGTGATTAACATGGCAATGACAAATTTTTGGCCTTATAAAGTTGATGTTCCCAGAGATAAATAAAATATTAAATCCCTATGCACTGCGCTTTTTGTTTTTCTGGCTAAAAAATTTTGTTGTCGCCATCTTGAATTTTGGTGTCGTTCCGGGATAGCGCCCCCCTCACTTTGCAGGTAATCTTGGGGGGCGCTTGCTCGGAATTTTACGATAAGTCGTAATATTTGACATGTGATCTTCCTGTGCGATACTGAACAGCACTAGGGATGCCGCGAACCACCCTAGGTTCGAACTCGAAAGGTTTCGATATTTTCTAACCGAACTGATGTTCGAAATCGAAAGGTTTCGATATTTTCGACCGTACAGAGATTCGAATTCGAAAAATTCACAACTTTCAAAAATCGTGGAGTTTCGAATTCGAAAGGTTCGAAGCTTTGACGGTTTCTAAACGTTCGGGTTCGATTATTTCGAATATTTTTTTACTTGAGGTTCGAGAAAATTCGAAAATTTTGAACTTTCCTAACTTGAAATTCGAGAGATTCGAATGTTTCGAATTTCTTTGGATCTGAAATTCGAAAAATTAGAACGTTTCGAATTCTTATAGACATAAAGTTCGAGAAATATGAAGATTTCGAATTACTTACTACATAAAGTTAGAAAAGTTCGAAGGTTTCGATTCTCTTTTAGGGCTAAATTTGAAAAAAAAACTTCGAAGGTTTTGAATTTCTTTTGAGTCCAAGTACGCAAAATTCGAAGTCCGGTTTTCATGTTCCGCCGCAGTTTCAGCTTCAAATAACGTTTTCGCCCCTCACTGGTTTTCACGAAATCAGGTATAGAAAAGTTAGGGTGTGATATTTAGACTCCGCGAAGTTGGTCAGGCAATTAAATGAGACGACGAGTGTCCCAGATGTGCTGGAATATTTGCCAGTGCAGAGTGACGTGTGCAGATCAGTAATTGTGACCGCCAGCCTGGGGGGGTCTTTAACGTGCATCACGCAGTAGTGATGACACAAACGCACTGTTTAACGATACTCATCCAGTTCGAAACGGCCAGGAGCAGGCAGGGGGTTGAGGCTCAGAAAAACCTTGAAGCGATCTGGCAAACTGCCTCCCTACCCCCTTGCACGCTGGTAGTAATTCGCTTGAACGCCGCCCGAGTGACGCTGGCATAGAGTAAGTTTAGTTTCTACATGATGCAAAATCCTGATACTGGGAATAAAATTTGAAGAAAAAAAAGTATAAGAATACAGAAAAAAGGGGACAGGACAACGCCTCATACTCAGCTTTGGGAATGAAATTTGAAAGAAAAAGTGTAAAAAGACAGAAAAAAGGGGACAGGACAATGTCTCAAACTCAGCTCAGGACAACGTCTCAAACTCAACTCAGCTGAAAACTCAGCCCAGTACAACGTCTCAAACTCAACTCAGCTGATTTTGAGACGTTGTCCTGTCCCATTTTTTCTTTCTTCTTACAATATTTCTTACGAATTTCATTCACAGATCAACATACACCAGCTGGCCTGCACCTTGACAATTTTTTAGTTTGTAAATGCTTTGGAGTTTTTTTTCCCGGGACGGAAGAAACGCCGAGCAAAAAGCACAGAAGCTGACACAACTTGAGGTCGAGGAGCGTTCTACCATACCAGTGGCATCGGAAGAGGAAAAACAGGGGGAAGGGGATGTGGTGGGTTCGAATCCCAGCCGAGGTGCCCGCAATCTGACGGAGGCTTATTGCGGAGGAGGCGCTGTGTAACCGAGCTTTCGGTTGCACGTCAAAAGATCCCCAGGTGGTCCAAATTAATCCTCAGCCCTCCGCTGGGGCGTGCCAGATGCCCGTCGTTGGTTTGGCACGTAAAACCCCCAAATTTGACTTTTGGGGAGAAGGGGGGGGGGGGGCTCCAGTCTCCCTCTCCCCCAGATATTTCGGACTGTTAAAGAAAACAATACGGGGAAAGAGGGCGTGGTCGAGCTTATTTTAATCTGAAATTATTTATCCATATGTATAACTGCTGTCGCTCTTCACTGCATAAAAGATCGCGTAGATGTTCGTTGTTAGAAACTCGTTGTCAGAAGGCACTACTTGTCACATGCTCGGTGGTTCGGAAGTTCAAAGCTACGTCTTTTCGACCTAAATAACTGTGCCATTGGTAAAAAATAATAAATAAATAAACATAACAATAAATGCAAAAAATAAAAAGCTGGAGAAAAAAAAAAAACCATCCAGAATCCGCCGGAAGTGTTGTATTCTTGCATATTCAGAGGCCCAGAACTACGAAACAAGTTTCTCCTACCAAAATGTGTACAGGCTAAAAGAAACACGTCAGAAAAACGTGAAATGAAAAAATAAAAAAAATAATAAAATGTTTTCTTTTATGACGTGCCGAATTTGAACAATATTAGAAATCTTTTTCCCCGAGTTAATTTGTTCCTCAACGTGAAAAGAACAAGAGATACATTAATTTGTATTCTGCAGATGGTAATGATATGTACTGTCTGTGGTGTTAATTTAAATGTGATACCTCAAACAATTTCGACGAAAAAAATTACCAAGTTTAGGGCATAATTGCCCGTAGATACATGTTTGGCGATTTCTTCGAAACTCGTCTTGAACAACAATAATCATATCTTAAGACGACACTTACCTAGGCTATACAGAGATCATTCTTAAAAAGTTTAACATCTCTACCATAAATAGCTTTGGCTATAGCGCGCTTCAAATATGTCACAAACGACAATCGTCAGAAACGCGTCGTCCTTCCTCGCTCCTTCGGAAATCTATTTCTTTAAAACCAAGCATGCCAGATGATCGAAATAAACGGTATTGCCTTTCGCAAGGAATGCGGCACCTGCATGTAAAAATGCGAGAAAAAAAAATTACGAATGTACCTCACTCCTTGAATCCAAATGAAACCGCCCGCCCGTTTTTCTAAGTTCGACGAACTTCGAACTTTTACCCTAAAAACTCGAAGTTCGTCAAACTTTTGACTTTTCAGGAATCAAAAGTTCAACAATTTTCGAATTCTTTAGATTAATAAGTTTGAAAGTTCGAAAATTATTGAATTTCTTAGCATAGGAAGTTCGAAAGTTCGAAAATCATTGAATTTTTTAGTCTATCAAGTTCGAAAGTTCGACAAGCATCGAATTTTGCAGCGTAATAAGTTCGAAATTTCGAAAAGCGCCGAACTTCTTAGTTTAACAAGTTCGAAAATTCGACTTCCGTCGAATTTCTCGATATGAAAAGTTCGAAATTTCGAAACCTTTCAAACCTTTCGAACCGCTTGCTTCGGTCATCAAACCTTCGGTTCGAAAAAAGTTTGCGGCATCTCTAAACAGGACTGCATTGTTTATTCAAAAACAAAAATGAAGCACAAAATGAAGCACAAAAAACAAAATAAAGTTGCCCTGTAATGTAAGGACCAAATATGTCTACAAAATTAGTCAAATAGGCATTTAAAGAACTCCCAACAACCTAGAAAGACAAACTAGAGCCATTATCATGTGCGCTATCCTTGAGATTGTGTCCACACCTACCACCACATTTGATTTGAGAAGTATGTCTAGCCATCACCTCTTTGTAGCATTCTTTTGTAGTTGCAATTTCTCTCAAAAAATTAATTAAAAAAATTATTTTTTGCCGCGAAAGAATTTACTTTATATTATAGCAATATTCTTTCTAAAAGAATATTGATATTATAAAAACAGTTTTATCCTGGTGCACGTCCCAAAATAATAAGGTAGCCTAGTTGGATATGCATATTACCAATAAACAGCGCAAAGGTCAAGTACACACTGACGGAACAGGTGCTAACTCACAACTGTTGTTTCAATACTCACACAGAAGACAAGAAAGAGGCATCGTTTCCTTCTTATCTTTCTTCTCAGCACATAAAAACCTTCTCAAAATAAAGAAATGAAACAACCCTACTTGAGGTTGTTTCAGTGGTTTACTGTCAGCAAGTTCGTCTTTCATTCTTTCTACTAATTCTTAGTTTTTCTTAACATAACATCCTTCTGTTTCTTTCTTGATGTTATTTCTCAGTTCTCTGAACATAACTTTTATATGCTGAAAAGAAAAGATTACCTCTTTCTCGTCTTCCTGTATGAGCATTAAAACGGCATGTCCCAACTTTGGCAACACCAGTCAAGGAATTTGAGCTCACGGTCGATTATATATCCCCAGATACTAATAACCGGTTCTACGCAATTTATTTTTAAAAAAGTGTAAATTTTTTGTGCAATCTTCGTTTAAAGTTTACCACAAACTGAAACCGAAACCCTGCCCGCAGTGAGCAACACTGTTCCTGTGTCGTCACCTACATTTTTACTTTATTTATTTCAGGAATACAGTCGAGCCCGGTTATATCACACACCCGGGTATTTCGAATTATTGCTTACATCGAACAGTCCAAACATCCCCTTGAAAATCACATGTAATAGTATAGGAGCGTTGTCTTTTTGTATCGAACTCCCATGGACCCCCATGGCGCGGACACTCGATATAGCGAACGAAGCACGGCGGCCCTTTGCTTCTCCGGAGGTCAGAATGCGCCCCAGGAGCACAAAGTTCGCGTTGCCGGGCTGGCAGACCGCCAAGCCAGCATACGCGTATGGGTATACTAAAAAAAAAGCAGTTGTAAAAAAAAAAAAAAAAAGAGCACCCGTAAAAAAAAAGTGGAGGACGGCAAAAGCAAAGGGAAGGGCACGCGCGCGTAAGGAGGGCAGGGAGTGCTCCTTAGCCCCAAATAAAATACGCAAAAAAAAAGTCTTCCTCAAGTCGAGTGTGTTGACAACGGTTGAGCAATTGCACTTTGAACGCCTTATCTTCGTTTACCTTTTTCTTTTGCCGTTTCTGCTTAGCGCCTTTGTTTTGCCTTTCTTTTTTTGTTGCCTGAATTTAGTGAGATTTATTTTCGAGCGCAGCTCTTAGGCGCCCGTTTCCGGCTTGAGCGGCGTCGGCGTCGCCGTAACCGCGCGGTGCATGATGGGTAAATTTCCCCGCTAAATCTAGCGGAAAATTTTCCCCGCTAAATCTAGAGGAAAATTTTCCCCGCTAAATTTAGCGGAAAATTTCCCCCGCTAGATTTAGCGGAAAATTTTCCCCGCTAAATTTAGCGAAAAATTTTCCCGCTATATCTAGCAGAAAATTTTCCCCCCTAAAGGTCGAGGTCACGTGACCCCCAGGCCACGTGACCCCCCCCCCCCCCCCCCCCCCCCCGTGCCTTCCCCTCCTCCGTGCCTTCCCCTCCTCCTCAAGAGCTGCGCTCTAATTCGGCGTTACAGGGAGTTGTAAACGGCTTTCATTTTTTTTTTGTTTTAACTTTATTCTATGGATCGAGTGTTTTTTGTTTGTTTTTATACAGCTCGCTTTTTCCGTTCTTTCATTTTTTTTAAATTCGTGTTTTGTCGCTGGTGCTGTGCGGAGTCGCGAGCGCATAACGATCGCAAACACCGTCGGGTAAACGTGGCGGTGTTTGTGAACTTTACCAGCCAAGCTCTACTGTATTTAGCGGCTCTTAGTGGCTCTATTTGGTAAGGTCCCGTTTGTCGCGGCCCTCAGTATTAGCAGAGACGCGCGGAAATTTCATTTGGAGCTTAAGTTAACACATTTTTGTATGTCAAATTATCGATATATCAAACTATTTTACGATCCCCTTTGAATTCGATATATCCGGGTTCGACTGTACTGCCGGCCCACTCTTGTGGGCCAAGGCATGGTTGCATGTACAGTCGCAGGGCAGACATAGTAAATATATACAATATGAAATTTCACATTTTAAATTATACAAAAATATCAGTTAATTTGTGGATGTTTACTTATATACAAAATTGTCTAAAGCTCTAGCGAAACAATCATATGTAGCAAGACTTGTCATACTTTGAGCCAAGTCATTCCAACAACAGACAGTTGTAGGAAAAAAAGAATATCTAACAATTTTTCCGCCTTGCGTGACTGTCCTGGTATTTCAGATAGTTGTTGAAATTAAACCCAATCTCATTGTGTATAGGATTATACAAAAACTTCAAGCGCTTGACTTTTCTTCGGCATGATAAATGTGGTAATGCGGATGAGGCATACAAGGATGACATCCCTGTTGTTATAAATGAATCCAAGTGCTTTTTTCTACGCCTCCCAATTGATCGATGGATGTCCAAAAATGCGGGTCCCATAAAATATCCGCATATTTCAATAGTGGACGAATCAAAGAAGCGTGAGCCACAAGCTTCGTTTCTGCAGTACAGATACACATTTCTTCGTGAAGACCACAGTTTACGGGAAGCGTTTGTATAATATTCACAAAATGAGCAAACAAACTTAAGTTCGACGTTAAGATTACACCTAAATACTTATACGAAGCGACTATTTCTAAAGGAACTAAGTCTATAACATATTAAAACCCAAATGGAGACCTCTTTTGTGTCAGCGTCATCTGAACGCATTTCTTTACATTTAAATTCATTTGCTGCACCAGGAAAATACCATATGCAGACTATCATTTAAACATTCCTCATCAGCAATACAGGATACCTACTTCAAAGAACTGAACACAATAGTCAGCAAAAAACGACACCAAACTAATGGGTTGACCACCCGGAGATTATTATGAAACATTAGAAAAAGCAAAGGACCGAGTATCGAGCCCTGCGGCACTCCTGAAAGAACAGGCATTTCTATAGACTGATTTACCAACATACTGCTGACGGTCTGTAAGGTAAGAGTTAATCCACCGCAATAGACAGTTATTTTCCAGTACAGTTGAACCTCCATTTTACGAAATGCGATTTTACGAATTTCCCGATTTAATGAACAAATTCTGATTCCCCGTGCAGCCTATGCGCGAGGTCTCCCTTGCTCGATTTTACGAAGTTCCCGATTTAACGAAATAATTAGCGGGTCCCGGTGACTTTGTTAAATCGAGGTTCAACTGTACCTGCTTAAGTTTATACAATAATTTACGACGCGAGACACTATTAAAAGCCTTTGCGAAGTTTAAAAAAATAGCACCTTCCGGACCAACATCATCCACTACGGTAGCAAATTCATGGAACGTACGAAGAAGCTGTGCCACTGTTGAATACTCTAACCACGTGGCACAAATCGTGACGCCATGTACCAGGCAGCCGGGCGCAGCTCGGTACAAGGCAGAAAGTGTCATCTGCTACGATGGGCAGTCCGTTCAGTAAAGTGGAGTAAACTACACGTAAGTATGTTGCGACGGGTTTGTAGAAGCATGCCGCGTTCAATGTCGCAAACTGGCTCTCTCGCACGCGATAAACGCTGCCGGCAATGACGCATGCTCGCAGCAGAACACACGAGCACAGGCGCATTCCGCGAATCACGTGGTCAATGATGAGCGCTCTGCTAGTGCCGCCTGAAGGCTTTGCTTCAAAAAGTATGAAACAAGAAAACAAATCTCCCCAAGTGCCCTGAGCACGACGTCCGCAGCGAAGGGTGGGTCGTGCCAACACGGTTGCATTTCCCGCGCTATTGGCTCTGCCACGTCTCGCCCGCTAGGATTAGCCGGTTTTGGTCATATTGCGAGCCTCAAACTTTGCTCGTCAGTTTTATTACCTTTTAGGCAGAATTAAATCAAAATATTTGGCGCGTGGTCTTTTTAGACAATACTTAAAGAGAGTTGCACTCTTTTCTTAAGGGGACACACCCCCTAGGGGGGTCAACTTTTGAGCCCTTGTCTTAAAATTAATGAAATTTACAGAGTAGGCTGGTGGTCAGGCTAGAGGGTGTATAACAAAATTTCAGGTCTGTCGGTTATATGAGAAGGAAATTAGAGTAGCCTCTATCAGCAACACGCCTACATTGTTTAGTTAATCTATCGTCAAAAAACTATCACAATATTCAAGGTTTTTATTTGCTAGATATGTATCAGAATGCCTAGAGAGTGCGGCTATGGAACGTTTTTTCTAAAAAGTAATTCATCTCTATAACTTTTCTCTTCTGCAAAATTGGTCAACTTTTTGGTCTTCTGTGTCTTCAACAAAATGTTCAGTTTTTTTATAAAAGAAATCCGTAAAGTGACAAAAACGTTCCATAGCCGCATTACTTATTAAATTTCAGTCAGGAAAAGGGAAGAATGAGCCTCCCCTGTTTTGCCATTATGAAACGATAGATTGACTAAAATGGAATTTATACCAAAAAGTGGAACGGAGGAAAATGTGTTCAAAGTACTCCAAACCCTACCTTTTCTTTAGCTTTGGTGGACAGAAAATAATTTATAAAAAATTAACTATGCAGTGTAAATTAATTAAACTTTTTTTGGGATACTCTCTAGATGTTGGTGGATGTAAATATGTCATTTTTCAAAATCAACTTTTTTTGCAGAAATTTTTTTTTCTGGGCAGTGTCTCCCCTTAACAGGTAAAATGAACCGGACTTGCCCTTTATGTTTCGGCGAAAGAGTATATAGTAAATAAAATCGATAGAGGAAATGCGTGCAAAACTATCCCAAATTTAAATTAGCTCCGTGCCTTTCTACAGAAATAAATTTCGAAGCCTTTAAGACTGCTCAGGGTTCCTACGCAAAATACGATTCACTGCGTTGTTTGCACTTCGTCGGTTGCACGAGAGTACTGCGGAGGAGCGACATGTGTGTAGTTCGCCCCCCTACAGACACCAAAGTACTCAACTGTGCAACAAATGCCAGCATTCCTCGGGGTGTATATTGTAAAAGCACGCATGAATGTACCATAAACAATACTATTTTGCAGAGCTTTCCGCACCACCTCAAACAAGAATCGCAGACTAGTCGAGGGATGATCCCCGAGTGGCTTTCTAAATGGAGGGTGACGAGAGGGGATGAACGGGGGGCACACACTTGGGGCGTGAAAGCATGCACTGGCAATCCCCTCGAAATGTGGGGACTTGATAGAGCACCCGACGTCTCAACATCATTCCCTAGCACTTCAAAATTCTCCGGGTGCTTATTACCCGAGCATTTTAACGCTTATTTTAGAAATATTCTGGGTCTTAAAAGTGGTTTGACTATTTTGCCTAGAACAATTAAGGGGACACATGGGTCCTTGGAGCTAAAAAATCCTAAATAACTGGTGCTTGTTGTTTTTTTTTTTTTGTTTTTTAGGGGGGGGGGGGGGGGGGGAGAAGGTGGGAGGGGGAATTGTCAATTTTTAAATGTATAGGTATTTTTCTTTTGATCGGCCAAGTTCCTTATTTCGCGGATTAATATTTGAGCCATACTATCTTTGCAGGCTGAAATTGCATTTAAGTTGATCCTAAAATGGCACTTTCTCAAAACACAAATTTTTAACTTTGCAAATTTTCAGAAGGGATATCTCAGGATTTAGGGCGGACAGAAAGATACCTTTTGTTTGTAATATGTAGCTGAATCTTAGAAGTATACAATCTTGCGAGCAGATTTTTTAATATGGGTGTAAGAAAATTATAGAGTGAACTATCGTTTTATTGCTTGGTAGCCACACATTGAACACTGAACTTCAATGTGCTGTAAAGTCACTAATAATGATTCAATCTAAAAAGGACTTCCAACATTGTATTATATACAAGCTTTGTAGTATCTAGCCATATGTAAAAAAGAAATTTTTTCAAATGTATTTTTCCATTGTTTTCGGAAGGCGGATTAGTTATAATTCTCCCGAGAACTAACCCACTGATTACAAACTCGCCATATATTTGAAATCAGTACAAAAATCTTAACAATCTTGTGCCATTTTATTGGGTGTGCTCAAAAATAAGAAACAGAGCTCCAAGACCAGCGTTCCCCTTTTAATAAATAGCAGAGGCTTTGAGCTGGTCATGGGCACGGGCAATGCTTTTAAAACTGCAAAGGCTTACCTCGTCCAAGGTCGCGCACAAACACCCGTGGGGAAAAGCCAGGACCGCTCTCGATCTCTGCAATAACAAAGGCCGAGCTTGAAATCAGCATGTGGAGAGGATCGGGGTTGCAATGGCATATTGAAAAACATGTGCCCAAGCGTGCCGTTCCGAAATTTCGCAGGCGTTTCACCGCAATGCCTAGATACCCCGAGACAGAATAATAGTTGCTTCTGCCACAGAAACCTGCCCAGTCCGGGCTTCAATCCCGGGATGTGGCCGAGACCAGCAGAGAGCTCCGCCGCCCACTGGGCACCAGCTGCCTCCAGTCGGCATAAAGGCCGCAAGATGACACTTACGCGGCAAGTCCCCGGGGGGGGGGGAGAATGTTTACAATAACGAGTTTTTAAGGAGGGACACTACCTGGGCATGTCTACTTTTGAACAGATCACTCAATCGGAGTGAAATTTGCAGGAGGTGTTTGTAGCCATATAGAAGGAGGGCATGCAAAGTTTCAGCCCTGTGAACCAATTTTATGAGGTCCTATATACCCCCCAAACGAAGTAAAGCATAGCTCTGCATGGAATCTGGTCAATGAATTTATCGTTGAGAAATGGTGTTGATAACCACATATTTGTCTGGTGGAATGCATACTGGAATACTTGTTGCCAGTTACTATGAAAAGAAGTGCCGCTTTGCTAGACGTTCCTCCCTTTGCTCCGGTGTCTCCGCAGCACGTTTAGCCTTCTTTTGTTCGTTCTTCCTACGCTCAACCGCTTATTGCCAGGCAACTACTTTGGGATCCAATGAGTTAAGCTTCTCCGTTCTTCTGCGCCGCTGAGGAGCGATTTCGCTCTCCTTCTCCATGGCTATACCACACTGGCAAACGCCCCGCTATATGTACAGGAACTGACTACGGTGACGAGGCCCCTCACTTTAGAAACTGCACTACGGTGGTGGGGCAACAGCAACCGATACAGATGTCCAATGGATTGCCCATTCCGGAAGTGCCTCGTGGCGCTGTGGGTACAGCGTTGGCTTCAGGAGCTGGGGGTCGGCGGTTCGAATCGCATTCTGGACGATACATTTTTTTTTTTTCAGTGACACACGCGCCAGCTGTGCGCCGTGTGACGTCACTGCTCCTCGCGCATGCGCAGCACGGCTCTCCAGGAGCCACGCGAAACTGCTCAACCTCGGCCAGAGTAGCTAACGCTACAAAAGTGAAGCTGAGATAAATGCACTTGAAGTTTCAAGATGCCGTTTTAAAAATTTCTTTTTGCGTCTTAAATGTCAGAAATTCTTTCCGGCAGTGTAGATCAGTGGTTCTCAGCCATGGATGTGTCGGGGACCCCTTGCGGACCGCTGGCAGTGATGGGGGACCCCTTCCAGCGGGGTGGGGGTACGTAAGTAAGTTAACACGTCTGGAGCATGAAACAGGTGCCTTTTATTGCTGTCGTAGTTCCGGAAGCAGGTTGCAAATTAGTCACAGCCGAACTGAACTACAAGAAACGTGCCAAATAAAAAAAAATTTTTGTTGAGGGTCTCGCGGATCCCAGAAGTGGCTTCGCAGACCCCCATTTGAGAACCACTGGTGTAGATGATGTCTTCCTCAATCTTCTTCTGATATAAGGACATTGCTTTCAGCTACAGTCGACTCTCATTAATTCAAACTCGAGGGGGGCCGAAAATTTGTTTGAATAAAGCAAAGTTTGAATTATCAGGAGTTTCTTCCCATAGAGACGCATAGGATGGGACCTGCATGTTAGTTTGAATTATCAGAAAATTTGAATTAAGAGATTTTGAATTAACGAGAGTCGACTGTATTCTCACTTGTGGATGACGAGTGCTATGCAGTGCAGCACACCTCACCAACATATATAAGGAAGAGTTATTTATGACATTGCTTGTCAGTGCAGATGGACAAGACTTTGTGAGAGTGTTGCTTGTTATCCATACATGCCAAAACTCTGCCTTAAACCCGAAGAGACAATCTCGACCCGACCAATGATGTCCGCAGCCATTCGAGACACTGAAGTTGCAAATAATAACCGTAGGTTTCTTTTGAAAACTTTGCGGCAATGTTGCATCGCCATTTCAACATGCGCCATATTTCAAATTTTAATTTTTTTTAATGCCTCACTCGGAAGGTATTTTCACAGAGAACACATCTGCGTTGCAGCGAAGCGCAATATGGCCGCAATATTGTTGCTTCTCCGTACTCCACCAAAGCCTATTAAGAAGCACATTTGCTTTGAGCAACACATGTTGGGGAACTTCCGACAGCTGTCGAGTCTGATACGAAGGTCGAATTGAACAGTATGTAATCCGAACCGATATTACAAATCATTTAAAGTAGGCACCATCCTACTGTAAAGATCCAGCCATGTACTGAGATCCGAATTATTAGAAGGCAGTCAAGAACCAAAATGAGCTTTTAGGGGCGAAGCTCCTTAGGGGCTAGCCATGTCCGTATGTCCGTCCGCCGTAGGCCGGCGTCGGGTGCTCGTGCTTCTGCTCGTGAGATCACGTGCTCACGAGCACGTGAGCACATGCTCACGTGCTCGTGTAAGGAAAAAAAAAAATTGGAAAAAAAAGATGAAAAAAATTATGAAAAAAGAAAAAGAAGAAAAAAAAGAGTAGAGGGTTCTGAGATGCCATCCCCTCTGTCTGCTTAAAAAAAGAAAAAGAAGAAAACCACACATTCTCCTACTGACATGAATGAAAAGGCTCAAAGAAAAAGAAGAAAAAAAAGAGTAGGGGGTTCTGAGATGCCATCCCATCTGTCTGATAAAAAAAGAAAAAGAAGAAAACCACACATTCTCCTACTGACATGAATGAAAAGGCTCAAAGAAAAAGAAGAAAAAAAAGAGTAGGGGGTTCTGAGATGCCATCCCATCTGTCTGCTTAAAAAAAGAAAAAGAAGAAAACCACACATTCTCCTACTGACATGAATGAAAAGGCTCAAAGAAAAAGAAGAAAAAAAAGAGTAGGGGGTTCTGAGATGCCATCCCATCTGTCTGATTAAAAAAAGAAAAAGAAGAAAACCACACATTCTCCTACTGACATGAATGAAAAGGCTCAAAGAAAAAGAAGAAAAAAAAGAGTAGGGGGTTCTGAGATGCCATCCCATCTGTCTGATTAAAAAAAGAAAAAGAAGAAAACCACACATTCTCCTACTGACATGAATGAAAAGGGTCGGCATGCTGCGGCTCGGCGTCTACGCAGACAAGCACCACCAGAGCTTCGCCCCAAGCAACATCATTCACCACGTGGAGATGCAGTCAATTTTTTGCGAAGCGTTGAAACAAGTTTGTCACATTCTGCTGAATCGTAGCAGCATGTAGCAGGGCGAGCCCATAGGCACAGTTTGGCGCAGCAATCACAACACGGTGGCAGTGCCCCAAGGCAGATGACATGCGAGCTAAAAGAAAGGAGCTTTAATGGCAGGCAGCCCAGACCCGATCGTGCCGGAGCTAGAACTCAGCGTGATGCTTCCCACGCACAGCGCCTTGGCGCACATTTCTGAGCTCGAATATTTTCTGGGTCTCGTTTTTTGCTCTCCGTACTCCCCACAGAAAACCAGATTGTTAAGTAACGAAATATTTTTTTGTAATAAGTAAGATTTGTTTTAGAAAAGCTTATCTTTCTATAGTTGCGTCAGCATTGTTTTTTGTCTGCTTATTTTTGTGTCGGCAATTTTGGGCATTTGCTCGCGGGAGAGCATGAACGGGGAGTCGTCTTCCGCCCCCACGCGCGGGGGACTTCGAGCAGCCGCGGGGCTCGCGGACCCCGGTTGTTAACAAATAGATTGGGTTTCAGTTTAGGGTGCCGGAATATCCGTGTCTTGGGCAGAGGCACTTCTGTCCGCACTTGTGGCTTTTAAGTGGGTTTGCTTGTGTCCGGTGCATTTCGCCGATTAGTGTAGAAACTTTGCTTTTAATCGACACAATAACTTAACTGGGTGGCGCCAGCCAGGCGGCGAGGAAAGCATGTAGTGACTCTACAAAGAATTTGGTTTGACCGTTGAGGTGTCGGAGGGGGGTCACGTTGACAGCTCGCTGATCATTGGGTAAGAGCGTACCACGTGACAATGGGCAAATTTGAAGTGATTGGTCTGTCTTTGGAGGGAAAGGAGGCTCCTATCAGTATAGAAAAGGGGTGCCAAGAGGATTCTCGGGGGGGGTTCGGCTTTTGAGATCAGAGAGATTCGACTCTTGGGACTGGGGACTAAAGTATGGGTTTTAACGTCGTAATGTGTCCAGCGAGACTGAACAACTTTTAGTTTTAGTTTTTTTTTTATTCGACTTCCCGGGGGACTTTTATCGGGAGAACATCATCATCGGTCGTCACCACCCTGGCCCAGCCCCCTCCCTCGGAAAGTTGACTCAGATGCTCGGGCCTTTCGTGCCGGCTTCAAGTAACACCTTCCTTAAAACATTTTGCAGGAACAAAACTGTACGATCGAAGTGTAGCTTACGGGAAAAAACGGCACGAAAAAACAGGACTAGAGGAAAGAGCACACATACACAGCACTGTTTCTTCACTCACAACACAAACCAACTAGCCCAACTCCACACTTTGTCACGATGAAAGGGGTGTTAAACTGGTTCGCAAACCGACAAGCTTTCCCAAATTGTTATCAATTCGTGAAATTACCGAGATTTTAGATAGGAGAGACCTTCTGGCATCTGCCTCGGCCCCTGAAATGTTTCCCCACTGCCAGCACAGGCGTAGGAGGGATGCTTACCGAGCGAGAAATCGGGCAGGTCGAGCTGGGCACAGGCAATGGCGTGGCAGACGACGGGCCGCTGGATGGGAGCCACGGGGCTGGCTGTGCCGCCGTCCGGGGGAGGGGGCACGTCCTGTAGGAAGTGGCCTCGGAACTGGTCCAGTGCCCTCTCCACGGCCTCCGGACTCACGTGGTCTGCGGGCACACAGTTCGTGGGTGAGCGGGTAAAGAGTGCCCATCTCTGCGGCGGTGCGACCGTTTTGATTGTCACCGAGATTCCGGACCAAAGAGGCGAAAATTCAATCTCAAAATGGCGTCGAAAAACCGAAAACTGCCCCGCCAACTGCGCGTTGCCACGTCAAAGGTCCCAATCGCATTTTGGAGAATGTCCAGGAATGCTCTTTTCTTATGGAAGTTTTGTGCGGTCACCGTATCGATTGTAACGCAATGTTTGTACCAACCTATACCAAGTGTACGCATTCGTGTTCATTAAAAGCGCTCGTTATTGTCTTTTCCTTTAGGTTACGCGTTTGTGCAAGTTGGGGTTCGTGCCCGTATGCTCCGGCAAACGAGGCGCGACATTCTTCGTGCAATTGCCCAATTTCACTTTCTCTAAAACGGCCTGTTTGCTACGTTGCGTCTATGTTATCATACCGCTGGTTCGGATTCAAGACACAAAGACAAATTCGTATAATACCAGCGAGCACCAATTTCATACAGTGATCTACTGGAAAACTGAGGTTATATAATTCTGGCTTTTGGACAATGTCTCCACATTCTACCTCACATGACCCGTCATTGGGGCAATAGAAAACATCAAACTCAAAAATTAGCTTCGTCATTCGACGCAATATAGGCATGATAGGTGCGCTGACCAGCAGAATTAATCCGAAAGAGACTAGTTTGGTGTTGGAACGTAGCGAGTGACACGGCATACGTCAAATCCTGCTCGAGACAGATGTCGAGCTGCGCCTACGAGAAGTCTATGCAAAAATAACGTTCAGCCTTTCCACACTCGTGAAGAAGGAAAACCAGCGGAGCTGTACTCAATACACTGCCGCAATGCGCACGCGCCCGATTCCCGCTTCTTCTCGTCCGACACGCCGCCGATCGTGGATACGTCTCCGGCGAACCAGAGTCAGGTCGCACACGGTGCACGTGACGCCAAACAGGTTCTCCACGAACTCCCTCCGGAACCTCGCCGTCGCACCCGGGAACTGTTCAGCCGGCTCCGAAACTGATAAGAGGCGTAGGAGCGTAGGAAACAGCGCGCAAAGCAGACGAGGACGAAGAAACAAACGTGACGAGCGCTGCGCTCGTTGTTGTGCTTCTCTTCGTCGTCGTCTGCTTTTTCGCGCTGTTTCCTACGATGAATTCCCACCAACGCGCCCAACTATCAATTCGTCTATGATAGCTGGAAAGGTTGCCGCCATCTACGAGCGACGGCGGAAACCATACTGGTTGTGTGCTTGCCTGCCGTCGCTTATAGATGGCGGTAGTTGTCCAGGTAGGTTTGTGTCGACATACCGGACACGATCCTGGGGAACCTAGCCCTTAACAGCTCCGCTGTAAAACATAAATCAATGCTTCCTACGTCCCACGCTTCACACAGTCTCGCAATAGATGCTTAGTCAACGAGACAATCAAAACCGGAACCCTCCCTGCCCCGCTCCTTGGCCAACTGGCTCCCAGGATGCAATATGCACAGCGTTGCATGTGGGGATTTGTGAAAGCAGCCTATTGCTTACATTTGCGTTTTGACTCCTGTTAATTCAGAAAGGTACAGCTTGACCATGTAGTGCTTACCTTAAAAGCTACTCTAAGATATTGCTAGCTAAGCAATAAAAAAAGATTGAGGTACACCTAAGCACTTCCTACGAGTTGTGAATGCGAAAGCTTGTAATCTTGCTCTACACATGTTGGCGTGCTGACTGGCGCCGACGGACACGCAGCACCATAAAGTGGCCGGTCGTTGAAACTGACGCGCAGCGTCAGTTTCAACGACTGGCCATTCCATGGTGCTGCATGTCCGGCAAATGGGAGCCTGGTCGAAGCACGCTAGCTAATGGGATTGCAGCGGTGTAAAAGGTGCCTTTGGCTGTGGATGCGCACTAGCCAATAGGGTCGAAGCAGTGTAAAAGAGCCGTTTGGCGTGGTCTCAAAGCTGATGACGTCAGCTCGCTCCATAAGACAGTTAAAGGGATGCTGAACCAAAATCTGGATTCCAGAAAACACGGCGGCAAAAGCGTGCAACGGGATGCTACAAACACCAAAACACCACTCATACAGCGATATCTCGAACGAATGACCTTAAAAGACGGCCTCGCGTCTTTTCCGCCTCGCCACCTTGAGGAAGCAAAGCAAAGAGAAGAGGAAACGAGATATCTTGATGCCACGTGCCTCGTCAGACTCGTTCAATCTCGACCTCATTTTCCAAAAATATGGCCGTCCATTCGAGATATCGCCTTATGAGTAGTGTTGTAGGGATTGTAGCACCCCGCCTACGTCTCCTGCATTGTTTTTTTAAATCCAAATTTCGGTTCACCATCCCTTTAATGCTTTCACATTAAAAGAAAGTGACCTATTTTATCTCCCAGAGTAAGCATAATGAGAATTTCGGTCCGATCAAATTTCCCTCTCTGCCGTCTCCGAAAATTTCTGGAGGTTTTGCAATCCTTTCCGGTGGCAAGGACGAAAAGGTGCTCGAGAGCGAGCACTTGCGACAGATTTCCAGCCCCAGCCAGTACACCACGGCGTGAATCGAGGGCGGCACATGCGCAGTGGCCCACCACCTCTTGTCGTTGAGCCCCTAGCGTCTCCTGCGAGAGCGATGGTCGCTTCTTCCACACTGCTTGGAATAAAACATTCGAGACCGTCGCGATACTCTGTTCCCCAAGCGGAGCATATACGAAGTGCACGAGGTATTTGAGAACGCAACAACAGGGTGCTTAACTTCGTTCTCATACTCTTACTACATCTATTGTGGGGACCGTTGGTCGCCCTTCCCTGATGGCTGGTGTAACGGCTGTGGTTTGGAACGTTCGGCCTGGTTGCCGTGAGCTCCAACCTGTTCGTCAAGCGTAGTAGAGCCGCCTGGCTTGGGGGGCTCTCCTCTTCACTCTCTCCCGGGGGGACTTCTTTCCATCCCCCCGCTCATCCGGGAACCTGGTTCTTTTGGGTGAGGACGACGCCTGCGGGGGGACGAGGTCGACGCGCGTTCTCGACTTCAGGGAGTCCTCTCGCGGAAGCGATAGAGATCGGACGTGTGGTGAAGGACTTCTTTTGCTCGCTCTGAACTGCGCTCCCGGGAGGGTGTCGACAGGGTGAGCCTTTCATCTGACCTTGCTGACGCGGGGGTTTTGGGACAGTGTGTCTTTTGGTGTTCTAATAAACACCGTTGGACCCAGTCCTATTGTGGTACGTGCTCCTCCTTTTCAGAGAAGTGATCAGTTGTGAGGTTGTGACCTAACCATAGCGGTGTTCTCGAGAGAAAGCTGCGGGGTGTGGGAGTAGGCTTGGCGTCTCCTGATTAGAGACCGCCGCTGAACCCTTCGGTTACCACCACCCGTGACCATCCCACACTGTCTAGACGCCTGACTTCACCTTCGACTGCATCTAGTATGTCATCTAACTACAGTTGAACCTCGATTTTACGAAACCCGATTTTACGAATTTTCCGATTTAACAAACAAATTCGGATTCCCCGCGCAGCCTATGCGCGAGGTCTCACTTCCTCGATTTTACGAAGTTTCCGATTTAACGAAATAATTAGCGGGTCCCAGTGACTTCGTTAAATCGAGGTTCAACTGTAGTACATATATCAAGTTCAAAATGGCAGCTTCTAGTCAGATGCAAGAATGACAAGGCACGCCGTCCCAATTGCCTTGGCCGCCGACCACAGCGATTTGGATGTAACCATCTTGAATGTGTCAAGGTCCTTCGTTTTCAAGGTCAGAAGACAGCTTTCAGATTCTGACAGGGACATTGTGATTGAAGACCCCGGCAAGTCAATGAGGCCCACTGCCAAGCGGCTCGAGGTGGCAGGGTCCACTATCCAGTTAGTGGTTCACGGGGACCTTATATACTATCTTACGTGATGAGGAGAGGGCAGTTGGTGTCCCAAAAGACCCGGGAAAACCGTGTCATCCGGTCAAAGCGCTCGTTAAGCAAGCTCAACCCCCGTTGAGGAACCGGACATGCGTTGGATTGTTTACAACAAGAAGAACTTTGCCCAAAACCAAAAGGTGAACAGGAGGAATGACAGGTGGCATCGTGCAAGTCCCGATGAGGTCTTTACGGTCATGCAGACAAAGTTTCTGTCATCTGCGATGGTCCTAGCCATTGCGGGCAACGAAGGTCACGTTGTGTTACCGCACTTCCTCCGACGAGGCCTTAGTGTCAACACGAAGGCCTTTATCATGACCCTGGGCACCGTAGTAAAAACCTTGGACAAGACGGTGGCCCGGGGGAGGCCTTACATATTTCAACGAGACTCCGCTTCATGCCACACAGCCCAGACGACCCAAGATTGGCTGACTGACAACCTCCACAACCACGTCGCCCCCAACGTGGGGCCTCCTAAAACTCCAGATGTAGAGCACCTAGACTACTATGTCTGGGGTGTTGTCGAAAGAGGCCAACAGGCAGCCCCACAACACCAAAGAGTCACTAAAGGCTGCCATTGTGGACGCCATGGCCAACATCGACGAGAACCACTTGATCGGAGCATGCAGTCATTTTCCGAGCAGCATCAAGTCAGTCGTTGGCGCTGAAGGTGGTTTTATCGAACCAAGTTCGAGAACAAGACTAGAAAAGAATATCTGTACCGAATTTCGCGCAATTGTAGTAATATCTTTGAAACAACTTTTTATTTGCCGAGACCACCATTATGGTCTTGAATACCTCGTGCACCCTGTACAGCTACTCTACTGCTGCCGAATTGCAGGTGAAGCTCGGCGGCCGAATCGCGGGACACCTCTCACCTCGAGCCCGCTGCGGCCGTGGCTAAGAGGTTACCACCGAGCTTTCTACAACATGCGTGCGGTCGTTCATTTCGGTACAGATAAAATTTCCCAATTTTTAGGCCCTAGTTGGGAACGAACGAGACTTGGCTCTTGGTCGAAGCTCTGCCCAAAAGTTACCCCCGCAGACTCAACGGAGGGTTGGAAGAAGAGAGGGCGCATGAGCAACTCACGATACGGTTGGGTCTCGACCACGTCCCCGCTGGCGTCGAAGGTGGTCGTTTCCGAGCCCAGTCGTCCTCTCACGACGAACGCCTGGAAACGCGAGCACCGGGCATCGGGTGATCGCACTCAACGTCTCGAAATTATCCTAAATCCCTAGAGGGCACCCACTCAAAATGAAGAGATAGATGGCGAAAAAAACATGAGGTGGGCTATCTTTGGGGATGAGACAGCGAAACTTTGTCAAAAATTAACGATAAACACGGGGGCACCCGTTACATATCAAGCGACAAGGGAACTGATACCGCAGATTGTGAACAAGGCGAATTTGCGTTTCACAATTCAATAAACATGCGGGGAATTTGCTACGATGGGAAAGGATATCGCAGACTACGAATGCGGCAGATTCGTATTTCACGCCGTGATAAACCCGCGAAAACCGGCTAAGCTTGCATGACACGGGAACCGATATCACGCGAGCAGATCGCGCACAAGAAACGCGGGAACCGCTGTGAACCCGCTTGTCAGGAGTACCAGCACCGCAGATCGTGCAGTTCATGTAATTCCTGTTGGACACTGCGTGATGTCTGACGGGAATCGGGGGGTGGGTAATGCTTTGAAATTTTTATGCGACAGATATTTAGCCCGGGAAAACTGGAACGGGGATCACTCCAGGAAGGGCGCTTTTACGGGATTTTACGTAGATGCAAAACATGTCATTACTTTGTCTGTACTTAAGGTACATTTTATTTCTTTAGCTCTATAGAAAGCCCTAAGCATGCCTAGTATAGATATAGTAATATCATTATGATCTGCTGAGTAGCCGCTCCGCTACCTTCACGTAAACGTTGTGAAAAATAACAAATGTTCACACATTTCACGTGATTGCGGTTAAAATAGAAGACATACAACCAAAATATTACATTTCTAGATTGTTTTTTCTTGTAGTCGACTAATATATCTAAAAGAATTTAAAAAATAAAAATTTACAAAAATGGGGTTTTTGAGAAAATCAACCTCAAACTTTAAACATTTGTTATTTCTTACAAGCTTTACGTGAAGGTAGCGGAGCGGCTACTCAACAGATCATAATGATATTATTATATCTATAATGGGCTTGCTTTGGGCTTTCTGTAGAGCCAAAGAAAAAAAATTTACCTCAAGTAGAGACAAAGTAGTGACCTGTCAAATTTGACCAAAAAGCGACCGGAGTGACGAGTTTGACATTTTTTCTAGAAAACAATTAAATTTATAAAAGTATTTGAATACGTCAAGGTATCTTTATAGTACCTATTAATTGAGGTACTGCACCCAGCAGAGGGTGTCAAACACGCGACCTGCGACGGCAGGCAAAAACACTAGTTTCTGCCACTGCAGCTTCTACGCTTCGTAACTCAAGAACAAAAAATCTGGGGAACATGCAGCTTGCGCCCTCCTTCATTTGAGAAATGCCCCCAAAACATATATTTTTTTTCGTGAAAATTAAAAATTAGACCCTTTTAGCCTGCCTGATTTGAGATGAAACCACACATATATATGAGGTATGCATAACCTGATATATCAAGAAACATTATGTTCATGCAGAAACTGAACATAATTACTTTATCTCTTTTTACGGTTTCACCTAAATACTCACGAGAAAAAACGCAAAGAAAAACATGGCTTGACGCCTAAAAACACAGAAAAAATTGAAGTGTACTTTTTTTAAGACCTGGAAGTAGTAACGAGTAACGTAACTATGTTACTTGAAATAGTAACGCAAGTATGTCACCCCTTACTGTGTCGAAAAAGTAACGAGTAAATTACTATGTTACTGAAAAAAGTAACGTGTTTCTGGTAATGCCGTTACTTGTAACATGTTACCGCCAAGACTGCAGAACGGACAAAGCGTTACTGCTTGTCATGCGTCGTGGTCATGAGGGTAGAAAAAATGTCATACCTTGACTTCAAAATGCTTTGTATATTATTTAATTAATAAATACACTTCTGCAGACACACAGTATGCTGATCCCGCCGGCAGAGCAGAAACCGACTCGAAGTAATCGTAGGCCTCGAGAGACTTGTACGCCTGCACCGTGCCGGCCGTGAACTGGCTTGGCGAAAAAACTAAATAAACGACGACGTGAGCCGTCGACTTCAGTAGCAGCAACTTCACGTCGGAAGTCCAGCAGGCCTTGTTTACGGCGTACGGATCCTCGTAGGCAACGCCGTCCATGCACAGTTTGTCTCGATACCGCTCCTGTTCAGGCTCGGGGTAGCGAGCTCAAATGGTCGGGCATAGCATACGACATACATTGTCAGGAAATACGACTCACAAATAAAGCTAGAAGCGTCCCTACAACGTCAACAATGAGCGCACGCCACACAACGCAATGGCGAAAACACGGAGAGCCGGGCCGCTTTTGCCCACATAGCTACCGCGCATGCGCGGCCTTCCGGCCGTGTTGGTAAACAGAGCCGCTCCGAGTGTCGGCCTATAACATATCGATTTGTGAAGTTTGGTTGGTCTTTCTATCTATCCCATTGAGCCAACTTCGCTTATTACAGATTCTGTTATAACCTACATTTGGCTATATTGGTCTGTACGTATTAGGGAGTTTGTAAGTAGCTCACCTTTCCATTATAGCATATTAGGGAGTTTGTTAGTAGTTCACTCTTCATTCCAGACCATAGCCCATGGACTATAAAATTTGATATCCTACCCTGTGTAACTCTTATAAAAAAACTCAAATAAAAAAAAAAACATTTGAAAAAAAAAAAAAGATTTTAAAAACTTTTTTTAACTTGCGGAAAAAAAAACGTTTGCGGAATATTTACACTGGTAGATGCAATTTAGATGAAGATAGCCTGCTCTGGGCCCCGCCCAGTAGTATAACTATCTACGCTTTACTTCTCGGTCCTCATTAGTAGGAGAGATGATTGGTGTGTAGAATGTTTGTTGTAAAATTGATTCCCTGTGCCCTGCTGGTCTTTTACTCTACATTTCTTTTATGTTTGAGAAACAAACTATATAGATAGTATATTGTTCTTAAGAATATCAGGAGATCACCTTTTCAGTTTTGGTTTGAAACGACAGCAAACATGCCTGCCGGGATATGCAGCAAGCGTTTAACACACTGCACAGTTCGCTGAGCTCACTTGCTTTTAACGAGTGCGAGTTGTTTTGCGTTCAACGAGGTGTTTAGCGGAAGATATCCTCAACCGACATTGTTCACAGCAAACAAGTGCTGCAAGTACACGCCTTCGGAAGCGCTGTGCAAGTGCTCGTTTTCATAGCAGGACTGGTGCAAGCCCAGTTTCCCACGTTAACTATTTTGATCGATCTAGTTCGATTTGTTCGTTTGCACGTTTTGATGCTGAATAAATGTGTCGGTTACTTCCCGTAAAAGCAGCCCCACTACTTGGAGAATCGTGCAGCTGTCGTGATTGCGACCATGGTTTCAGTGCTGAGAGGCAACTTACGCGAGCAAGATTTTGCGAGACATTTGGCTGGAAGAAATCAGGTGTTCGCCTCACGTTAGGTCTGTCCAGGTATGTTTCCGCCATTTCGCTTCGAAAGGCCCTTAGCTCTCAAGTTTTGAGTGGTGCACCTGGTTTGCTCAAACAAATATCTTTAGATCGCCTCGTCATTGTTTGTAAGGACGCTCACGCACCTTGCTCACGGACGCTACGCGAGAAAACAACAAGAACAGAAAAGACTGCATATTTATTTTGTTGATCTTTTTATAGTTTTCGGTCGCTTTTTTTCACAAATTGACAGATGCCGCCAGACGCTTGTATTAGATCATGGCTCGTGCGCGATGGAACGCTAGAGTGCAGTTTCATAGTTGTGTCTTGCGATCCTCGCAGACGGATTTGGATGGGGCCGGAATAGCGGACGGATGCATGTGACGGTGGACGCAGATGCGCCGCTTTCATGGTCACGTCTTACGGGTGCTCCAAGGGTGGTATATAGATGCGTGTTCCAATAGCAGACAACGCCGTACGCTGCCACGCGTCTGCCCGCACAAGACTAGCAGACAGTGTCGAATGGCAAACTGGATGCACATTAGTCTCCCCGTCGCAGACATGGGCGGCTACCGAGCGGCGGGAGGGCGCATGGTCGGCGTTTCACGCCACCCGGATTGACGAGGACGACTTTACAACCCCGCCATCAGGGTTGTAAACTACCTAGGTACAAGTGGCAACAAATCGGCATCTAGGCACTTTTGTTGTACCTGAGGTACTTTCATTTCTCGGTATCTGTATCTGTATCTTAGAGATATTTTCCAGTAATTTGCAACTAAGTGAAGTTACTTCTTACAGGTACTTTTCTATTCACCTCGTCAAAAAGCTAGACACTAAAAATCTTGAAGTATTAACACACTACCATGTGCCGCGATTAACGTTGAGTTGGGTACAACCTGGAAGGCACTGACTTGACTGAATAAGGCCCGCTTCAGACGGGGCAACTTTTCCAGCAATTTTGAGGTTGCTGGCGGGTTGTTCCCTAGCTTTCCCTAGATCCGACACGAATTGCTGAGATCGGGTCCGGCTCGAAACGGACGAGCAACTCGAACAACTCGGAGCCGTTTGAAGCGGCAGCAGCCAATCAGGGACGCAATATTTTCAAATGACACCCCCGTGGTGGTGATGATGATAGCTAAAGACTTGGTTCTGGTTTGAGACTGATCGTTTTTGGAAATAAACCTTTTCAGAAAGATGAGTTAGTATTCTCAACGACATTCAAAGAGATAAAAACACGTTTTTAGCGTGTAGCTGGGTGTCTAAATATTGCCAAAAAAATCAAAGTAAATGATGATGATAGCAAGTCGTAGCAATTCGGTTGCTGCGTGTGAACGCGGCCGGCCCGTGTTGCTGGTGTTGCGACGTCAAGTTGCTGGGTGAAATTGCTCCGTCTGAAGCGGGCCTAATGTTTTAGCAAACGAAGCCCCGCCCATGATGTTTCATTCAACGACACTTTAGCGAATGGCAGTGTTCATTTGAGTGAACGGTGGATTAGCGATGCAATTCTAGCAACACCAATTTGCATCGTGATTCCGACTCGCAACTTCTACGCACAAAGCGAACGTGGCAGCTGCTGCGTACGCGCTAAGGCCCGCTTCAGACGGGGCAACTTTTCCAGCAATTTTGAGGTTGCTGGCGGGTTGTTCCCTAGCTTTTCCTAGATCGACACGAATTGCTGAGATCGGGTTCGGCTCGAAACGGACGAGCAACTCGGAGCCGTTTGAAGCGGCAGCAGCCAATCAGGGACGCAATATTTTCATGTGACACCCCCGTGGTGGTGACGATGACAGCTAAAGACATGTTTCTGGTTTTAAATGGATCGTTTTTGAAAATAAACCTTTTCAGAAAGATGAGTTAGTATTCTCAACGCCATTCAAAGATATAAAAACACGTTTTTAGCACATAGCTGGGTGTCTAAATATTGCAATAAAATTCAAAGTGAATGATGATGATAGCAAGTCGTAGCAATTCGGTTGCTGCGTGTGAATGCGGACGGCCCGTGTTGCTGGTGTTGCGACGTCAAGTTGTTGGGTGCAATTGCTCCGTCTGAAGCGGGCCTAAAGGTGCTCCGCCAGAGGGGTCACTTACTCGATTTGCCAGCCGAAACCACCGGAGCTGGTTCGTGGACGTCCCGACGCAGTATGCTGCAGGAAGCGAGAAGGAGCGGACGTCGAAAAGTGAGACTCCGCAAACGCTCGCCTAACACCGCAAAAACTCTCTCTCGGTTATTTTCGAGGAATGTGCGAGGCACCTCTTTCCCTGGAACCCTAGAAATGTGCCGGAATTGAGCATTTTTTTGGAACGCCGTCAAATGCTGTGCGTGCCTTATATCATCGTAATGTAAGGGGATTCAATAGTTTTCTAAGATTCGCATCAAGTTTCTCATTAAAACCATACCTCTCAAATTTATAATTGGAAATTTAATCACTCCAAAGTAATTAATTAGCCAATTATACCGAATACTAATATTTTTCGTTAATTGGCCCTTTGGCTCGGATCAATATGGCATCGACCCTTTTTCTGCGCGATGCATAGCTTTCGCAAGAGTGATTTGGCCCGCATTCCCCGAGAACCCCATGATACAGATGCCCAATGTTGCCGATACAAGCAAACCACGTCGTCCCAAAAAGTTTCAAACTGAGTCAATGGCTTGAAATGTGCGCCACTACGTTAATTCAGCCATTCTGCCGCTCCACACCCAAGTGGTACAACACCAAACCGGAGCGAGCGCGGGCAATGCAGCGCGGGCGTCAGATTACAGCGACCCTCCAAGCCGGCATGGCCCGGAAGAAGCCTAGCTCTTCCGGGGCTCGGTGGAGCTAGCTGAAGCCCTACACCTCCCCAACAATGTCCGACCACTTGGCGACCGCGGTAGAACGGGACGAGGCTCGTTACACCGCAAAACTTCTAGCAAAACTTGTGAGGTACGGTGATCCATCCCGCATGGACGTTCAGAGCGGACGCTAAAGCTTGATCCGCGGGACGGGATTCTGCTCGCTAACTTCAGTTGCAACGTCCCTTGGGACTCTTTGCCCGATGCCACCGGGCAAAAGAGCGATGACACCTTTCTCCGAGCCTCTGGAGACACTCACCTATGACACCACTGGCCCACGGTTCCAGCACGCCGGCCGGCAGGACGCTGATGCCAATGTTCTGCAGGCGCACCTGCAGTTCTGCACGAAGCAGCGCGGCCCAGGGGCACAAACAGAACGAATCAATCTGGGTTCCGTAGCCCTCCAGGAAAGAGAAAGGGAAAGAGAGAAGGGAAAAGGAAAGAGGGAAAGGGGCAAAAATCGCGGGCTGCGGCCACCCGGGTGTGGGTGGCCGCAGCAGTATCCGGAAAGCGAGTCAGATGACAAAACAAAAACTGTGAGCGAGAAGGGCCCTCTCTAAATTCAAATGATATGAGAGCAGTATGCATCGCACTGGCAGCGCGACTCACCTCGTCTGCTCGCCGATGTAGGGTGCTGCACCACTAAAGCATTTCCGAGTGAAAAGTATGCTTCCGTCGTATGGCATTCGCTTGCCCGACCCTCACGGGGTTTGCCCATTTCTGCCGATATTTTCTCCAGTGGATAAAAAGCGGCACCTAAATAGCTGCCCGAATGCCTCTTTGCTTCGACCATAAAAGCCCGATCTGTTCTCAGAGAAAGTGAGGAGAGGCTCTAAATATAAACTCAACAAATTGCATCTGTGTCTTTGAGGAGCGACACGCAATGATGCTGCCAAAAAACGAAAAATACATTAAACGGTTATGTTTGCTAATGTGATTCACATTGACTTATTGGACGGCCCAAATTGGTTGGGGTTGGTGGCTGAGTGGTTAGACCTGCAGTCTCTTTTCAAGCCATCTACCAAACTGATGTTTTCAAATTCTTTGACTCTTCCGGGCTTTCCCCGACCGTTTCATGGAAATTCCCCGACCAACTCCTAAGAATGTGTCTCGAGTGCAGGTTTTAAAACACGGGTACTTCGGACAACCAAAAGGGTGCTGGCCAAGAGCTGATCACCTGACCTTTCCTGTCTATTTTCGCATATCTTTTTATACCGAATGAATATCCGATTTTAAATAAACTACCACACAAACTTATAGAGGAGTTTGAAGTTAAGGCAGTTCCTAAGCACTAAGCTGCAGAAGCATACATACACTTCGCTTTGGCGTCTATGCTACCGTGGCTTCCCCAGGACAACTTGGGGACATTCTCATCCGAGCGGCAGAAATGAACTCGACCGCCCTGCTGTGGACAGCCTGTAGGAATGCTCAATTTAGGGGTGGGTAAGGAAGCTCGACAGACAAGCTCTTGCATCGGAAGTTGTTCGGAGAAGCTGCCATACGCAGGAACAGTTTTTTAAAGTATGTGTGATGGACGGGGGGCTGTTTGTCATGGTTTTTTCAGAAGAGGTCTTCGAGTCGCTTGCAATCCGTGTCGCCCCACACAGACGTCTTTTGCAGTGGCTCCGGGAAAGGAAAACTCCCCGACCAATGCCGATTGGAGTAGAGATTCCCCGACTTTTCTAGGTTAGTAGACACCCGCTCTTGTTCCATCCCAGAAAGCTTTTGTGCCCGAGTCATCTTAAAACCAAGTACCTTTTATTTTGCATTTTTTCGATAACTTTATGCAATTCTGACACTACTACAACTCAGGTTTGTGGTTCATGCCTCGTTGCTTCTTTGTCAACAAAACGCAGGTGGCTTGACAGGAATGATGGTCAAGATACATACCACTTCCGCTCGGTTTGCACATGAAAACCAGGTAAATAAACTGCAAGCACATCGCAGTAATATCGGGACTGGTGGCAAAAGTCTACTATTTCAATCTTGCAACTTAGCACTTTAAAAATACTCCCCCGTCCCGCATACACCACGCAAATTTGCCATCATTGGGATAGGGCAACCATGTGTCAGCCCCTCAGCAGCGCCGCCGTATTCTCCTTTGCCACATAAAGGTTATATGAAGCTAGATCTGGCAAGTAAGGAGGGTGGCCCAGCACTGAAGTTTTCATCTAGGCCAGGAACTGCTTTATAGGACAGAGCATTGCGAGCATTTTCGCTATGGAGAACCTACACACTGCTCTACCATGACCCCTTTTCTTACTCGCTACTCTCAGCTTGGCCCGAACTTGGAGGCAATGCTGAGTAGTAACTGACAGACCTCCATTTGATCGGGACTGCGCCTTTGCTAATAAAAGATGCCAATCAGTACTGCCTTGCTATTTCAACTTGCTCCTACCTGCTTTTTCTTTATTTCCGGTGTAAGTGGGAGTTCTTCGACGCATCCATTGGCTTTGTGTATGAATTGCACCGGAAAATCCACGTCTCGTCACACGCGACAATCTTTTCTAGCATATCGGGAAATAGCCGAGTAAACTTCAAGCGGTTACTCCGCGATTTCTTCCATTGCACGAAAGACTTTGGAGTAATGTAGCTGCTCAATTTTATCATTAGCTATAGGGTCTCATTTTGTCTCGCACGAACGCGGCCCGTTTCGGCTGCTTCTAGAAGCTGCGAGGTCATACTGACATATGCATATTACGTTCAGGACGCCCAGTCTCGCCCACACCCCGTAGACGCCGATATTGAAAACAATAATCTACAAAATCTTCAGTTGCTCAATTGTATCAGAGTAGCAAGAACGGTACAGATCGAATTTTTAACTAGCATTTTGGTGCTCTGATACGGATGGAAACTTTGTGCTTCTGAGTGCTGCACCCGTACGGATGTGGGTATTGTAATGTGCCCGCAGTTCACTCACCCCTTCTTCCTTCGCAGACCAAGCAGAGGCAGCACACATCTCATCTCGTTCTGTCGTGCCATCTGCATTCTGTCGGAGAAGGAGGAACGGAGAAGAGGCCAAAATCTTTAAAGGACACATGCAAAGAAAAAAAACATTTTTTTTTAACAGCTTAGATGGAAAAAGGATATCATAAAACGACTTTACAACGAACACAAAAAAATTTTAGAGCAATATTTACGGCGCTATACGAATTTGTAGTTGGCGCCCGCCGGAGCCGCCGCTGGTCACGTGGTAGGCCCACGCGCCGCCGCCCTGCGTCGCCGGCGCCGCAAAGCCACGCCGCCGCCGCACGCTGAGCGTTGTACGACGCCGCTTCAACGCGTTTCGCCACGCCGCCATCGCCGCCGCCGCCGCACAAGTTTGTGTGCTTCGGGCCCCGCCGCCGTCATCTGACCGGCGCACAGGTCGTCTGCTTGCGCTTTTTCAGGAGTTTCCTTTGGGCTCTAAAAGTTACTTAATCTTAGTTTTTTGTTATACTTCAAACAAAGATGAATAAGTTACTTTTAGAGGCCATCGGAAGCTTCCGAAAGAGCGCAAGCACCACGTGATAAATAAGGGCCCGTCACATGATAAATAAGGGCCACTTTTCTGCAGCGCCCGCGGGCGCCAACTACAAATTCGTATAGCGCCGTAAATATAGCTCTAAAATATTTTTTCTTCGTTGTAAAATCGTTTTATGATATCCTTTTTTCATCTAAGCTGTTTACAAAACATGTTTTTTTTTTGCATGGGTCCTTTAAAGACGGAATAGTTTAGATGCGAGTATATACATTAGTTTTGTAAAATTTATAATAAAATTTTTTAAAACCTTGGCTTCGAGAGAAACCTAGAACTTTGCAGGCTTGAGCAAACGCATTGAGTATCCACTTGGCCACCAACCAGAACAAGACGGAGAAGACGGATACGTATATACATATCAGTTCATTAAACAAAACCCTTCAATATTCTTTTTCTATTTTTTTTTTTTTTTTTTTTTTTTTTTTTTTTGATTAGCACGTTGCTTTCCGCCAGTAAATTTAGATGTCGTTCCGAAGTATGCAGACGCAGTTCACTTCATTCTCATTTCGAGCCTCTTCCCACTTCTTCCGAAGCTGCGATTGCGCTTTTGTGAACCTAGCAAAAAAACATTCACAGCAGCCCTCTTAGTATGCCGTCCCAACATAGGTAAATGCCTTTTTATCTCGGGAGAAAAATAACCACAGAGGTAAGCAAACCACCCCTGGTGAGAGTATGATTCCTACTATGCCCACATGTCCCCAGAAACTGGGAAAATATAAGATGTTTACATAGCAAGAATGAAGGCACGCATATACCGGGGGGGTTTTCAAACACCTGGCTCGTCGGCGAACAAAGGTCGTCTCTCACGTCACGAGTGCCAGAGATAGCTCGTGTTATGGTGGTCTGAGCTCGCCAATTAGTCACTTCTAACAGACACAAACAGCCTAGCCTCTTTTAATGTTCCAAACGTTAATCTGCTCTCTTAAGACGTTTATTGTAGTTTGCACTCATTCGTTTCTTTTTTCTTTCACACTTCATCTTGTTGAGTATTGATCCTAGCTTCCCGCTGTTTATGTCCAGTAAATACCCACGCAAAGCGAAGACTATATTATGTGCCATTAAAAGCCCCAAGAAACTTAACCCATGGTGTGAGGAATGCTGGCTGTTATTTTGTGTGAAGAGCTTTCTTTTTCTTAAAACCTGTCGAACGCAATCCTTACCCGAGCGAGCAGTGCCACACGGCAACAGACTGTGTGCTTTCTTTTGTTACCAAAAATACAGAAGCCCATTCACGAGGTGGTCCCATTTTAAATGGCCCCCCTGCCGCAGACGACGAGGCTATTATAGATTTACTTGACATGTGCCCCAGTGACTCTGAGACGGGAGATGACGTAGCAACTTCATGGAATACTTTTAAAGGCTGAACTCCATGAAGCGAATATGCCGCGAAGAACCAACAAACTTTGTTCGGCAGCACGTTCGCTTTCTATGCGGCGCAACAGCCACTCTTCCAATGCCACGCGCAGGGCAAACGCCGCCGGGCAAAATTCTTTGCTTTTTTTGGTCCATAGAGTCCAGCCTTAAAGGACACATGCAAAGGAAAAAGCTTTTTTTTTTTTTTAAAACACGCTAGATGGAAAAAGAATATTATAAAACGAATTTACAATGAAGAAAAAAAAATTTAGAGCTATATTTACGGCGCAAAACGAATTTGTAGTTGGCGCCCGCGGGAGCCGCCGCTGGACACGTGGTAGGCCCACGCGCCGCCGCGCTGCGTCGCCGCCGCCGCAAAGTCACGCCGCCGCCGCACGCTGAGCGTTGTGCGACGCCGCTTCAACGCGTTTCTCCACGCCGCAGTCGCTGCCGCCGCACAAGTTCATCTGCTTCGGGGCGCCACCGCCGTCATCTGACCGGCACACAGGTACGTCTGCTTGCACTTTTTCAGGAGTTTCCTTTGGACTCTAAAAGTTACTTATTAATCTTAGTTTTTTGTTATACTTCAAACAAAGATGAATAAGTTACTTTTAGAGGCCATAGAAAGCTTCCGAAAGAGCGCAAGCACCACGTGATAAATAGGGGCCAGTCACGTGATAAAAAAGGGCCACTTTTCCGCGGCGCCCGCGGGCGCCAACTACTAATTCGTATAGCGCCGTAAATATAGCTCTAAAAACTTTTTTTCTTGGTTGTAAAATCATTTTATGACATCCTTTTACCATCTAAGCTGTTTAAAAAAAAATGTTTTTTTTTCTTTGCATGTGTCCTTTAAAGGGATTAAAGGGGCCCTGCAATCATATTTAAGCGTCTGCCTTTTTTGCGGTTTCCACGTCTCTTGGGGTTCGGGAAAGCCAGCGGGCATGGAAAGAGTAACTAAACATCAGTGCGTCATATTTTAACCGGACGACGCGGAAACCTCCTCCGCCTACGAGGGCGACCCACGTTGCCGAAAGCGCGCGAAATGCGACGTCTTTGGTCCTGGGCTTACTACTGGTCAGAGCCGCTAAAAGCTTTTTTTTTTAGTCGAGATACAAAATATAAGTGTCGCGAACCAATGGACCTTTTTCACATACCGACGGCACCAGGCGGTGGCTGCACGAACTAAAAATCGAGGAAGTGACCTACCTGCGCTACCAATCGATAATGGGAGCTACGCTACCAGTTTCTTCGCTCTCCGAGCAGCGGCGCGTGCCCAACGAGACTCTAAAGAGGGGGATCTGTGGTGTCCACCCAAACCTCATATTTTTCTTTCCGTCCACTTTCTTTTTTTGTGTAACACAATTATATATATGTTGCAATTACGTGTTCTACTCGCTGACCCACAACCTCCTTCTGAATTTCCTCGATTTCTAGTGCCGACTTCCGCCGCTTGGCATCGAGTGCTCGCGTGTGCGCAGAACGCTTCTCGGAAAAGGTCCATTATGTATGAAAGTAGTTTTTGTTCAGTTTTTTAGATCAGAAAAGAAACGAATGTAGTTTTTAAAGTATGGAAACAAGAAATGACCCGTCGACATACCCGCCAACAAGCGGCGGAAAAAACGGCGCATACTAGAAAGTGCTAGAATACTATATAGCTCCTTCGAAGCAGAGTAGCGCAATCTAGAACGCCGTCTCTCGGCGACTAGCGGCGAACGCCCGGAGGTTCCAACTCCGGTCAGAAATGCATGGGGAACGTGAGAAAATCGTTGTTTCTTCAATGTTGTGGAGATGTACGAAACGACAATAGTTTTTGACATAATAAAGGAACATTTTAGAATCATTTGCGCTGAGTTTTGTGCCAAGTAAGGACGTAATTTGTTTTTAAAAATTGCACGAGCGGCATCAAGGCCGGTTCACACATACAGCGGAGCGCTACGTTAGCGCTCCAAGGAGCGCTCATGTGGCACTTCCTAGCGCGTGATGTAGCGCTCGGTTAGCGCTTCAGTAGCGCTCTGGTAGCGCTATAAAAGCGCTTTGTTAGCGCTCTGTTAGCGCTTCAGAAGCGCTTTGTTAGCGCTCTGTTAGCGCTACAGAAGCGCTTTGTTAGCGCTCTCACGCTCCCTGTGCCGTGCTTGCAGCTGCGGAACAGCGCGTGCACAGCAATTCCTTTGTTGTTGTTTTTCTTTTGGCATTGAAAGAAGAGGAAGAAAAAGAGCCGCTCTCCAGGCAAAGGGTCGGGCAGGCGGTCCAGAGTCATGAACTCTGAGCGACTAATTGATTGGGTACAACCTCATCGCTTTCTATTTGATATGCATGTCCCCGGTTTCAAAGACACGCAGCTAAAAATAATCGCCTTCGAAAGAGCTCTGTGTCTCGGTCCCTCAGACTAGGAACAAGGTTCGCCGGGTACCCGTTGGTATCTCGGTGGCGAAAGATTTCGAGCACCCAGAAGGCTCTTCTGGGCGTTATGCCGTCTACACACATATGCACTAATCGCGTATGTAGGAGCATTTGTCGCAGTTCTATTTCAGCTTCCCACATGTCCGCCATGGTGCTGCTGATGCACACCCGACCACAGGAACCGGAACCGCAGTGCTCGCGCTAATCCGCAGCACCGCGGTACAAGAAGTGCTACTGAAGCGCTAACAAGGCGCTACTGAAGCGCTAACAAGGCGCTACTGAAGCGCTAACAGAGCGCTACTGAAGCGCTAACAAAGCGCTACAAAAGCGCTAATCGCGCGCTATATTAGAACTAAGTCACGCGCCAGAAGCGCCACATGAGCGCTCCTTGGAGCGCTCACGTAGCGCTAACTTAGCGCTCCGCTGTATGTGTGAACAGGCCATCATGCAGCAGACGACGCGGCAACGTCACAGCGTCCACGTGACCCACTCCGGCCAACCCAAAGAGCCCATCTCCGCTGCGTGCAAAAATCGTCTGCTTCAAACGCCATTGCCTTGGAAATTGCCTTCTCAAAATTTGCACACGCATCCGATATTATTAAAACTTTGATAAAGTGTTTAGTGCATTACCAACTTCACGACAGACTAGTTTTGAAAAGTGTGAACTCGCCGTTTATTTTTTAATTAGCCGTGTTGCGTCGATCTCCATGTATTCTCCCATAGGGCGGGCCGCCTCCTGGAACCCTGAGTACCACGTGACTCGCGCCGAGCTGCTCTGTCGGCCATGTTGTCGGCAAAACACGCGGATCAAAGGATTGCGCTACTCTGCTCCGTAGGAGCTATATAGTGCTCTAGAAAGGGCTAGTGGGATGAGGCCCCGACGAACGGCCAGCGTAGAAAAATCCCGGATGTACGCGGCGACGCTGCGATCGTATACCGGCTCGAGCATCCGACCGCTTCCGAGCGTTCCGAAGGCCTTCGGGCGGGCTTGGTAGGCGATTTGGCCATTTGGCGGTATGGCAGCGCGAAGTGGCTCCCGTTCTGAACTGAGCTTTACCCCGTGTTTGCTGTCGTTTGTGGCCAATGAAGTGTTATGCCGAATTAGTCTTTAATCGCGCAGCAAATGCAATGCGAGCCGCCCTGGCCGCCCGCTTCATACAGCCTATCCAACACATACTTTAGTGGCGCCCTCTCGAGCCGTCGACACGGAGTCCGGCAGCCGTGAACGCTCGATGAGCCCACTACCCTTCCTCTAGTTCACGGCCACTCAAGCCAGAACCTACGACGTCATGAAGGAGGTTATTTTTTGCTTGTTTTTGTAATTCTAATTTGCCTATAACTTTTAAAATAAAGCGAAATTTGAGAAAAGAAAAGCTACGTTCAGTGCGCTCAGGCTCGGTGCAAATTAAAAACCAGTAAAAAAGTCATTGCAGGGCCCCTTCTCACATGGAGGGAAGCGCCGATGTAGCGCTCCTCACGTGCCGTCAGCTACTTATCGCCGGCCACGAGCAACAGTTTTGGCGGTGCGATACAAAGCTGGTAAACGCTCTGGTCAGCACGCGCTTAGCGCGAGGTTAGCGCTATGCTTGTAGCGCTCCGCTGCATGTGTGAACAGGAAGATGGGGCGGTTCTGCATTTGAGAAAAAACACTTGAAGTGTGTTCACTTGGCCGTTAGAATAACAGATACCACAATTTTGTTGCAATACGACGCGCCGGAGAGCCACAAGAGCAATTTCAAAATAGGGCTGAAGCCCCGCCTACCTAGCCTTGGGCAGCCAAAAGATCCGTCGATGACGTCACGTACAGCGACCGTCTTTCGAGTTCTCTTGCGTTTAACAATACTTGCGCAGCAAATGGTTTGGGTATTCGGGTTCACGGATAGAAATACACTAGAATTCACTTCTAACTAATTTTTTTCAAGAAGCTCCGTAGCTTCCCTTTAAGAACATTACTGTGTCTTGCCTCGATACATAGGTACCAAGAATTCAAAAAAGAAATGGTGTAACCCCCGGATAACCCAGAATTAAAAAAAAGAAACGGTGTAACCCCCGGATAACCCAGAATTAAAAAAAAGAACTTGAAAATAATGATATGTTGGAACCGCTAAGCAAACTGTAGAAACATTAGCGTCAAATCTTCCCTCACAGGTACTTTGAAGTAAAAAATATGCGGCGCACCCGACTATTATTTTTTGGAACAAAGCCGGTGAACTTTATGAAAAATGTGAGCAAACATTTTGGGGATATCTGTCAGGCAACGACAGGTATGTTGACCAGCTTCATGTTGACGGTTGTGAAGTTATCGACCCTCGCCAAATTTTTAATGATTTTTTATTGGCGCCTTTCAGGGAGTTTTTAGTGCTCGAGGCATAAGGAGTGATACTATAAACCAGTATCTCCTACACCAATATTGGAAGACATAGAATTAAACATCAATGTAATACATTTTCTTCTTTTAACACTAGATGTAAACAGGTACTGTGGCTCCGACGGTATCCCCAACGCGTTTCTGAAACATTATGCGTAAATGATTTCGCATTTATTTATTTTGTTCGATACATCCTTAGATCAAGGATGCCTGCCCCTTGATTGGCTGTGTGGTAAAACCTGTGCCAAAGGGAGGGTAAACTGCTTGCTGCAAACTATAGACCGATATCATTAATCAGCAGTTGCTGCACACTGCTACAACATGTCATTTCCAGCCATGTTACTTCATTTCTGGAATTCAATAATAGATGCGTCAACTTTTAGCACGTTAGAAGAAATCTATCAACTACAACGCAGCTCTTGTCAGTCGTACATGACTTCGCCAATGCCATTAATAGAGAACAAACTGAGGCAATATTTTTAGATGTATCCAAAGCCTTTGACCGGATACCGCACCATCTGCTACTAAGAAAGTTGCAGAGGGTGGGCATTGCTCCCCATCTTGTGACATGGATCTCCTGCATATCTAAAAAATGGAACACAGTTTGTAGAAATGAATGGCTGTTAATCACTAAATCTTGACGTGCTGTTGGGTGTGCCTCAGGGATCGGTCCTGGGACCACTCTTATTCTTGATCTATGATATAGACGCTTTGAACACGCGCCAGATTAAGCCGCCATTGCCGACCTTCTCTTGTCTTAACGAGATACCCAGCCACTGAAGAGGGCATTGATGAGCCTCCACAAAGGTCTATGCTGGGGAGAAGGACACAGTAGCACCTAAAGTGGCAAGAGCCTCTCCTGCTGCAGGCAATGATTAAGAGAAGCAAACGGAATAAGATGGAAACAAAAACTTGAAGGTCGGTTATGGCGGCGCCTATGCACAGGTGCCTGAAAGCGTCTATAGCCGATAACTAGAGCCCTGCGTGGATAACTATTTGACCATCCGCATCCGATCCGCAAACTTCGTATCCGCATCCGATTCGCAATGTTCTTAAAGGGGCCCTGCAATCATATTTAAGCGTCTACCTTTTTTGCGGTTTCCACGTCTCTTGGGGTTCTTGCAAGCCAACGGGCACGGAGAGAGTGACTAAATATCAGTGCGTCATATTAAAACCGGACGACGCGGAAACCTCCTCCACCGACGAGGGCGACCCGCGGTACCGAAAGCGCGCGAAATGTGACGTTTTTGGTCCTGGGCTTACTACTGGTCAGAGCCGCTAAAAGCTTTTTTTTTAGTGAGATACAAAATATAAGTGTCGCGAACCGTTTCAATTATGTATGAAAGTAGTTTTTGTTCAGTATTTTAGATCAGAAAAGAAACAAATGCAGTTTATAAAGTACGGAAACAAGAAATGACCCGTCGACATACCTGCCACCAAGCGGCGGAAAAAGCGGCGCATATTAGAAAGGGCTTGTGGGATGAGGCGCCGACGAACGACGAGCGTAGAAAGGTCTCGGAGCGTAGAAAGGCCATTTGACGGTATGGCAGCGCGAAGTGGCCCCCGTTCTGTACTGATTTTTACCCCGTGTTTGCTGTCATTTGCGGCCAATGAAGTGTTATGCCGAAATAGTCTTTAATCGCGCAGCAAATGCAATGCGAGCCGCCCTGGCCGCCCGCTTCATACAGCCTATGCAACACACGCTTTAGTGGCGCCCTCTCGAGCCGTCGACACGGAGTGCGGCAGCCGTGAGCGCTCGATGAGCTCACTATCCCTCCTCTAGTTCACGGCCACTCAAGCCAGGACCTACGACGTCATGAAGGAGGTTATTTTTTGCTTGTTTTGTAATTCTAATTTGCCTATAACTTTTAAAATAAGCGCATTTTGCGAAAAGAAAAGTTTCATTAAGTTACTACGTTCAGTGCGCTTAGGTTCGGTGCAAATTAAAAACCAGTAAAAAGTCATTGCAGGGCCCCTTTAACTAATTGCATCCGCATCCGATCCGCGTCCGCAGACTTTGTATCCATATCCGAACCGCATCCGCAAAATTCGGAAATGTATCCGACTCTCAATCCATGCATTCATTTACACAGTAAAATCAAGCATAAATAAACCTTGAAAAAAATCTGAATGGTATACTATAAGCCGTCTGCTTACCTTTCTACAAAGTACTCTTCACGTAAAAATACGGTGAAAGTAATTTTATTGTATTCTGTTTTATCGTATTTATAAAATAAACGATCATCCTCCCAGAGACATTTCGCATCGCTCGAAAGATGATCGCAGTTATTAGATCTTCTTGGGAGTCCGTGACACTGATATAGGCATGACACAGTAATGTTCTTAAAGTGCATATATATAGAAGCAGCGGAGCCGGCGGAATATTCAATGCACATTGCCTGCAGTGGAAAGTTATTAAGGAGAAAGCCTCGTGTCTCATCCTTCAGTCGACCTTCAAAGTCCTTGAGCAAAAACCTGTCGGCGACACGAAAGGTACCAATAGAACGGCACCAAAAGTGTGTCGTCAGAGAGCACGCTGTCTTCGGAGGTTTGCTGTCACATTTACATCGGCGCTTGGGCTTTCACCTTCAAGTTATCTTAGGGATAACGTAAGAGACCCTGTGAATTTTTTATATTGTGGATTTTATGGTAAACAAACTTTACGCATATATTTGCGCAAAAAGAGCATCATTCGAAAACGATCCTTCTTCGTTGCTTGTGGATGCGTTGCCGCCGGTGGCGCTAGGAACGCTATCCGCCTGTATCTGTTCACGTGCAGACAACAGAGAAGAACTGTTTTCGAATGACTCTCTTCCGTGGAGCTTGTCAACCGTTAGATCTAAGGCACGCTTCGGACGGGGCAATTTTCCCATCAATGGACCTTTTTCACATACCGACGGCACCAGGCGGTGGCTGCACGAACTAAAAATCGAGGAAGTGACCTACCTGCGCTACCAATCGATAATGGCAGCTACGCTACCAGTTTCTTCGCTCTCCGAGCAGCGGCGCGAGCCCAACGCGACTCTAAAGAGGGGGATCTGTGGCGTCCACCCAAACGTCATGTTTTTCTTTCCGTCCACTTTCTTTTTTTGTGTAACACAATTATATATATGTTGCAATTACGTGTTCTACTCGCTGATCCACAGCCTCCTTCCGAATTTCCTCGATTTCTAGTGCCGACCTCCGCCGCTTGGCATCGAGTGCTCACGCGTGCGCAGAACGCTTCTCGGAAAAGGTCCATTTCAGCGTTGCTGGCAAGTTGCCCCCTCGCTTTTACGAGAGCTTCGTGCTGCAACATGAATGGTTGGGATGGAGTCCGGCTCGAAACGGGCGAGCAACTCGGATAACTCGGGGACATTGTCACGTGACACCCACGTGGTGGCCATGACGACAACTAAAGACTGGGTTTAATTTGGTTCTGGTTTGAAATAAGGGTTGTTCGTGGGAATAAATTGTTTCAGAAAGATGAATTAGTATTCGCAAAGTGATTTAGATATAAAAACGTGTTTATATTGCATAACTGCGTGCGTAAATAGTGTAAAAAATATTCAAATTTAACAATGATGATGTCAAACAGCGTGGTTCGTGTCCTGGCTGAAATCGTATGCAAGGGCCGAATCAGATACGATTTTCACAAATCTGACACTTTTTTTTTTTTGCCGGGCGCGACACAAATTAAGTTTTGTGTGGACAGCCCTTGAGCATCGTACCAGCGTGCGGTCGTGTATTGCTACCAATTTGTCACTACTGCGCACTGGCTAAATTTCTCATCTCCTGAGTGGAATGATGTTGCCATACCCCAAAGGAGAACACCAAAGGTGTTCTCTTTGAACTTGCCATTTCTTTATGACGATGATGTCACACTATTAGAGCCTGCGTTAAGTCCCGGGCACTATCAAGACTTGTAAAAGGATATAGACCATATCCCCCAGTGCTCGCTGCTCGCTGGCAAACACCTGCCCCACGACTCGTCAAAATGCTCCATCATGCTGGTGACACGCAGAAAGACCGCCGACAGCCCACCGATGCTGACATTGGCTGGCGACACCCTTCACCGCTGCCAGCGGACCAAACTTCTTGGTGTTGCACTGGACCAACGACTTTAGTTCACTGAACACATCCATGAAGTGACATCCAAGGCTAGACGACTGCTTGGCTTCATCATTCAAATCTTCAAGGGTGTGGGAGCTGACACTCTCAGGAGCCTTTTCACAGCTCTTGTTTTACCATAACTGGAGTACTGTTGCTCAGTGTGGGACCCACTGCAAGCACGCATCAGTGCCTCGCTGGAGTTTATACAATATTGTGCCGCATACACAGTCCTGTGCAGACGTCCCCCACCACGCCCTCCTCGGCACAACCTTTGGACAGTCCAGCTTTTAAAGGCTGTAGGTTGGGATACTCTACGACGGAAAGTGGTGTCTATTCAGCGACTTGCCTCCATATCCCGCCCTAAGACATACCCGGCTCCAGCCCTTATTTGCAAGAACGGAACGCCATAAGCAGTCTTTTCTGATTAGAGCTGTTGAGCTGTAGCGCTGGCAGCCGAACGAGATGACAGCTAGTGCCCTAGGTGGTGACATGAGCCCCAAGGAGCTTTACAGGGGTGTTTTGTGTGCACTCCGCAGTACCTAGCCCCCCCCCCCCCCCCCCCTCTTTTTTTTTCTTCATTAATCTTTTTTAGTTTACACTCATTATGTTTTATATTTTCCTATATGCATGCATTATGTTGTGCTTTGAACTTTAGAACAAGGTGTCACAAACCTTCTGGGCCACTGGCCCTCCGCTACTGCCTGGCTCTCATAAAGAGCTAAAATAAACAATATGAATGGCAGACTAAGCTCATGCTGTCTAAGCATCTATATCTACTACAGTTTGGATTCGCAGAGAAATGAACGACAGAGGCACCGAAATTGTACCTTTCGAGATACGTTTCGCTCAGCATCCGAAGGCCAAAGCGTGGCTCACCATGATTGAATTGCAGCGTGAGCTTCTCGGTCACGTCGGCCAAAGGCTGCCCCTTCTCTTTAAACACTGGAAACAGCGCCCGCACAGTCTTTCGAAGGTATTTTATATAAGCGTTACGGCTGCTAACGGCTGCAGATGTCATACCGTCATATCACACCAACCATGTGGGCCGCCATCTTGAAAAGGAAAGCAACAAAAACCGAAATATAAAAAGAGCGTTCTTACGAGTTTAAATAATTATTTGAGGAACTTTCGCTCTTTTTAAATTGTTTAATTATCAATGTAATTTAGATTGTGTGGAAAATATTTTATGAGTACATCTAATAGAATGTACTTTTATTCACACAAAGCCGTCGATCACGTGGTGGGCAAACCAGGCAAACTGTGTGCGACCGTGCGTACTGGTGTGAACTGGTGCGAACCGACTACCCGACGGACCCGGACCCGACCAGGCCCGACCTAGAGCACTATATAGCTCCTTCGGAGCAGAGGATGGATGGATGGATGAATACGGCTGAGCCCTTTGGATCGGGCGGTAGCTTACGCCACCTAGCCATTTTGTCTTACCCTTTAAGCTTAGAATATTTAAATGTGAAAACTATATTCCCTCTGTACTGAAAAGAAAGTGAGGCTATAAATCCCCCTTGCCATCAGTTAATAAGAAAATGCCTAGTTTTCTCTCGCTTTCTGCCACCATTCACTTAATCTTTGCTTGGTAATCTCTACTGTCTTGAAATCCACTTTTCCTTCGCTGTCTCTAAAACCCAATGACCTTATTAAATCTATGTTGTCTACGGTATGCATAGGGTGAAGCCCTTTACAGTAGAGTATCAAGTGCTCAGCCGTCTCGTCCTCCTCTCCACAAGCAGCGCACACTGTGTCCATTTCCTGGTACTTCGCTCTGTATGTTCTGGTTCGCAAAACACCTGTCCTTGCCTCAAACAACAATGAGCTTCCCCTAGAATTGTCATAAATGCTTTCTTTGGCAATAACTGTTTTGTTTAATCTATAGCCTTCCAGAGCCTTCTTTGTCTGCATTCCCTCTAGCCACCGATCTCTTTCTGTGGCCTTAACTTTCTTCTTAACTGAGACCTGCTCTTCTGTAACCCCACTATAGCCTAAAAACTTTCCTCTTAATTTCCTAGTGCGCTGTCTCCATTTTGTGTCTATACTCCTCATGTATAAATAGCTGAAAACCTTTCGTGCCCATTGCTCCCCACCCATTTGCCTCAAGCGATCCTCAAATTCTATCTTGCTCACAGCTTCCCTGCCCTCAAACGACGCCCATCCCATGTCTCCTTGTACTCCTTGGTTCGGTGTTTTGCAATGTGCCCCCAAAGCCAGCCTACCTACTCCACGCTGTTTTATTTCTAGTCTTGCATGCACTTCGGATTTCATGCATAGCACTGCGTTTCCAAAAGTCAAGCCAGGCACCATGACCCCTTTCCAAATCTCTCTCACCACCTCATACCTGTTGTAATTCCAAAGTGCTCTATTTTTCATTACAGCCGCATTTCTGTTGCCCTTACCTATTATATACTTTTCATGCTCACTGAGATATTCTGCACCACCACATATCCATACTCCTAGATACTTGTATTTAGTAGCTCTCTCAACTGTGATATTCTGTATCTTCAGTCTCTCAACATCATCATTGTTAAAAATCATGACTGCTGATTTTTCACTACTGAATTCTAAACCTAATTCCTCTCCTTCCCTACCACAGATGCTCATTAATTCCTGCAAATCTATCCTGTTGTTAGCCATTAGTACGATATCATCCGCATATATCAGTCCCGGTAAAGATTGCTGAATTGTTTGGCCTAGCTTACTGTACGGAAGGTCAAATCCAAGCCCACTCTTCTCTAGTCTATCCTCCAATCCTCTCAGATACAACATAAACAGCAAAGGCGATAACGGGCACCCCTGCCTAAGGCCTCGTCCTATCTCTATTTTCCCCGTTGCCTTTCCTTCCCATGTTATAATCACCTTATTATCTTTGTAAATGTTCCTTAATATTGCTGTTAGCCCTTCATCTAGGTTTAAGCTCTCCACTATGTCCCACAGAGTTTTTTGGTTCACATTGTCATAGGCACCCTTGATATCCAGAAATGCCAGCCAGAGCTGTCTGTTTTCTTTTTGCGCAATTTCTATACACTGTGTTAGAGAAAATATATTGTCTTCCAACCTTCTTTGTTTCCGAAACCCGTTCTGTAACTCGCCCAGTATGCCCTCGCAATCTACCCATTCCTCCAGTCTGTTCTTTATAATCTGCATTACCAACCTGTAAATAACTGGTGTCACGGTTATGGGACGATAATTCCTAATGTCAGACTTATCTCCCTTTCCCTTATATATCATACTCATTCCTACTAAGCCTCCATTCATCTGGAATATTTCCTTTTGTTACCATAGTGCTCACTACCTCCCTTAGTTTTGCCTTAGATTTAGGACCCAAATTCTTCACCAGCTTGATTGGGATACCATCTGTGCCTGTCGACGTGCCACTAGGGACTCTTCGTTCCGCCTTTTCCCATTCTCTTTGTCCAAAATCCGCGATGTCAAAAGCTGGACTGGTACTGCCTTCGGTTCTCCTATCTTCCACATGTACCCGTTCCCGAAATTTCTCCTCCATCACTGCTCCTATATATCGTATCGCATCATCTCCCTCTAATTGATCTCCCTGATGCGAGAGTATGAACCTCTGTCTAGCTTGCGTCGTTTCACCGAGTGAGTTCAAGTGCTCCCAAAACTTCTTGGCTGCGTTTCTATCTTTCTTGCTTACATTACTCATCCATTCTTCACCCTTTCTCTGAATTTTCGCATTGATCAAACTGGATGCCTCTCGGCGAAATGTTATAAAAGTGTCCCATCTTCTTTTTACTTCCGTTTCCGACTCCCCACTACGCTTGGAATGCCTGTGTTCTCTAGAGGCTTCCTGACGTTTCTGTATCGCTTGCTTCACTTCTTTGTCCCACCAGCTTTTGGTCTATGTCTTCGCTTCCCCTTTCGTTTACTCTGAACTTTGTCTAGTTCCAGAACAAAAAGTCCAGTTAGGCTCTCATAGGTCCAATCTGTATACTGTTGCCCTGAAACTGCTTCCTCTATTCTTTCAGCAACTATTTCCAACTCTTTGTCGCTGCAGAAAGTCTGCTTTGAATTATGTTGCCTAGTTTCAGCATTTACTTCTCTGGCAAAATTCAGCTTAATACGTTTATGATCACTACCAAGACTTTTGGAACCTTCTTCATCTATTTTCATTACTTGTAACTTACCATATATTTTGTGTGACATAAGTACGTAATCTATAGTTGAATGTAGATTGCCAGTTTCCCATGTTATGTGCCCGTCACACTTCTGACTGGTATTACATAAAACTAAGTCATGCTTTTCCACCAGTTCTAATAATATGCTTCCAGTTGAGTCCGTATACCCATCCAGACCCTCGATATGGGCATTCATGTCTCCCATAATAATTATTTCAGAGCCTTCCCCTAGCTCACTAATGTCTCTTGATATGCAATCAATCATTTTTCTGTTTTCCTCTTTAGCACCTTTCCCTGTCCATAAGTAAACAACTCCAAGGAGTGTTGATTCCCCAGCGACTTTTCCTTTCAGCCACAAGTGTTCGGCGCACTCCTTTCTGAGCCTTTGAAAGTTCATGTTCTTCTTAATAAATGCTCCAATTCCACCTCCCTTCCTCAGTCCCTCCGTTCTGTTGCATTCTTCCCACACATAGTCAGGGTTGCAAGGTGGCTGCTCCATGTCTCTGAGATGCGTTTCCACAAACCCATACACCACTAAATCCTCCTTTCTTAGTTGCTCCTCTACCTCTTCCCATTTTAACCTATTTCTACCACCCTGCATGTTAATATATCCAATGTCTGATTGTGTTGTTTGTTTATACCTGTTCTTACGTTTTCTCCTCTTTTTAACCCTGGGTGCCTCTCCTGACTTTGTTGGGTTTTCAGTTACTTCAGTACCCCCAGGGCCCTTGGTCCCCCCAAAAAAGCAGTCACCGTGCGGCCCATCCTATCCCCCACCCTGTAACCCGTGGCCTCACTGTAGTGAATGCCATCTGCAAAAGGGCGGGAGCCAGCCTCGTACACTTCCCTGTTTACTTCCATTACGTCGTACCGAAGCTGTCGACTCATACCCTTAATTACTCCGTTGGCTTCGACAACCCTCCTCTCCGTTACCCCGGACTGCCCCCGAACTTCTGGAATGGTGCACACAACCACGTGCACATTCTCAGACACGTCCCTCAGCTTACGCATTCCCACGTTTAGCTGCTTTCCGAGGTTCTGGCTCCTACCCTGGAGCACATCATTAAGCCCCGCGTGAACTATTACTAGGTTCCTTCCCTCCCGGTTATCCCACACCCCCTCACGTGCTGCGGTCATAGCATCCACCATACACTTCCCTGGCTGGACCTCTACGGTTACCCTCTGGTCTCTCTTCACCCTGTTCAGTACACCCCTCTTAACCCGTGCTACGTTAGAGCTCCCCACTACCAGTACCCTAGATCCCCCTGGTACCTGCGCGCCCTTGTCCTGCGACTTATCTGCTGTCACCTGACTGCCCGACGCCTGCTGCTCGAAAGGCGCTATTGAGCTGAGGGTCACTTAGCTCTCCAGCGTCGTCGAGCCCGTCGTTCAACAGGCTGGACTCCTGACCACCAGCGACCCCAGCCTGCGGACCGGCGGTTCGTCCCGCTAGAACTGACACTTCCTCCTTTCTTCCCTCGCTACTCTCACTCGCTCGAATTACCCCTTCCAGGCGCTCTACCCTACTGTCACACTCCCTCTTACACTCCTCTAAACCCGCCTTCCATACTTCCCCCAGCTCTTCCACCTGCTTCTCGAGACCGACCCGCTGCTCCCTCTCATGATTAAGCTGCCTAGTCAGCTCCTCAACCTGGGCCTCGAGACCCACCCGCTTCTCTCCTTCTGCCTTAAGCTCGGCCTCAATCTCCCGAACTCTACCCTCCCATTCCCCAGTTACCTGCTGAAGCTTCACACAAAGCCGACACTCGAAACTCATCCCCTTCGCCTCCTCCAGACTCCCGAAACCGGTCTCCTCTAAGTAACACCACCGCCCACACCCCTCACACTGCACCAACTCGTCCCCACCCTTGTCCTGCCGACCCAAATCTAGACCCATATCTAGACCGGGAACAAACCGTCACTTCCCGCCAAAAATTCAAACAGCCTACGAAAACTAACTTCGTAGTAGCCTCTACTAATCCCAACTGCTGCTGTTCAAACCTAACACTGCTACCGCATAGTCACTTCCTATCAACTCTCAAAAAGAGAGAGAAAAGAAGAAAAACTGGCACTTAGCTTCGGATGCTCGAGAAGAACCAGGAAACACGTCCGCTCACCGCAACGGCCACGGCAAAAAGTAGTAGCGCAATCCTGAACGCCATCTCTTGGCGACTAGCGGCGAACGCCCGGAGGTTCCAACGCCGGTCAGAAATGCATGGGGAACGTGAGAAAATCGTTGTTTCTTCAATATTGTGGAGATGTACGGAACGACAATAGTTTTTGACATAATAAAGGAACATTTTAGAATAATTTGCGCTGAGTTGTGTGCCAAATAAGGACGCAATTTTTTTTTAAAAAATTGCGTGAGCGGCATCATGAAGCAGACGACGCGGCGACGTCACAGCGTTCACGTGACCCGCTCCAGCCAACCCAAAAAGCCCATCTCCGCTGCGAGCAAGAATCGTCTGCTTCAAACACCATTGCCTTGGAAATTGCCTTCTCAAAATTTGCACACGCCTCCGATATTATTAAAACTTTGATAAAGTGTTTAGTGCTTTACTAACTTCACGACAGACTAGTTTTGAAAAGTGTGAACTCGCCGTTTATTTTTTAATCAGCCGTGTTGCGTCGATCTCCATGTATTCTCCCATAGGGCGGGCCGCCTCCTGGAACCCTGAGTACCACGTGACTCGCGCCGAGCTGCTCTGTCGGCCATGTTGTCGGCAAAACACGCGGATCAAAGGATTGCGCTACTCTGCTCCGTAGGAGCTATATAGTGCTCTAGTGGCTCTAGCCCGACCCGTCCCATCCGAAACGTCCGAAACACACACCGAGGTTCGGCCAGTTCGACCGTTCCTCCGAAACCTTCCCATTCGGAAAACGTTTTGCTCCAAATACCAACAGGCCGGCGGCGGGTACAGGGTAGAGGTAGAGAGAGCGGTAGAACTAACGTAGAGCTGTTATTTTCTGAGAGTTGTTAAATCAATATTTCGTCCACTTGTTGCATTGATTTGCAAGATGGCGAAGCTGGGCAAAATTTCAGCAGACACGACAGCTTTCTTCTTGTGCGACATGCAGGAAAAGTTCCGACCGGTCATACGTTATTTCCCCGAAGTTTTGGCAGCCGCTTCTCAGTTGGTACGGGACACTCTTTAAGCTTAATTAAATTAGTTCTTTTGTAGTAGCATCTAAAAAATAATAATAATAAACTTTAAACTTGTCCAAATGTCTCTGTCATTTTTTTTTTCTTTCCTTTTTTTTAGGTTCAGACGTCGAAGTTGCTGAACGTGCCTCTAATTGTCACTGAACAGGTGAGTGAGCGGTGCCGTGGAATGACCTGATGCTACTCACGGGAGGGGTTGGCCCACCCTTGGCATTCGATGGTGTGCCCATTCAAAAGGCAGACGCTGTCCGAGGCCCTTGTCTGGTCATACAAAAGCTGGTTGCTCGTAAAAAAAAAAAAAAAAAAAAAAAAAAAAAAAAAAAAAAAAATGGATACTTCCCTTTATACCAGAAAAATAAGGCTTGGCCGACCTTGAAAGAAGTTCTGAAACACCCATGCACAGCTGTAGTGTGCAACTTTGCTTTTGGAGCACCAATTAAAGCAATCTGCAAGGGGAGCCTTCTCATTGGTTCATTACTCCGGAAATTTGAGGGGCTATAGACAACAGAGTCTTTGAAAAGGTTGCATTGTGAGCTGCGTCCCTCCGGTCTCTGTCAGTACCCCAAAGGCCTCGGCAGCACGGTTCAAGAGCTGAGCATCCAGCATGCGGTGGGCATATTCCCCAAGACCAAGTTCAGCATGATGACACCCGAGGTGGAGAACTTCCTCAACGGACCTTCGGGCAAACGCATAGACGTCATCATACTCTTCGGCGTTGAGGTAAAGCAAGACCTTCAGATTGGTGATTTGGGACCAATCTGGGAGATTGAGTAGAAACACAGAATCGTGCTAGATTCGTTACGAGGACCAAAGGTTAGAAAGACGAGCGTAGAAACTAGTCGTGCACATCACAGACCCTATCCCTGCATTCAGGAAATTTCAATGGGATTTGTAAATCCAAACGTCTTCTTGCATATCGGCCGGAAGATTCGATACACAAAAAGTCCTTGATTGTATGGTGGAATTTGTCAATGACATGGTCCAAATAGTGACTGCGTTGGCTTCAATTTTCGGCAATATTGTCACGATAGTAGGCGACAAGAGGGTGAAAATAAAGGTTTAATCAGCGGACTTGTGCCATACAAAATAAAGAATGAGCGTCGAGGCAGCAGTAAAGTGGGCGGAGATTTGGCAAATCTTCTAGACGAATGGAGAACCGTATCTTCTCGATAGTGCAAGTGACAATATACCATACGACACTGTGAAACATATAAGATTAAATTACTTTTGCCTCACGGAATCCTGTTGGAACGTTTTCTTTTCGAGCTCGCACCCACTCTTAGTGTATGCCTCGGGAAATATGTAGAGCAGCGATTACAAATTTCCTTTGTTCTGCGCTTGCATTCTCAGGCTCACGTGTGCGTCGAGCAAACAGCCCTGGACTTGCTCTCTCTAGGCAAGACGGTGCACATTGTGGCAAATGCCACATCTTCACGAAGCCAAGAGGACAGGCTGCTGGCATTTGACGTAAGGCTCCACCTCCGCACCTTTCTTAATCTCTAGGAAATGTTTGTTTCAGCTGCCTCAAACTCGTCTGAATCGCACACCATTGTAGTTTCTTATCAGGATTAAGATGAGGAGCCAAGATTAGTGTTTGCCCGCATCTGAAGTTTGTGCAGCGTTGCCTGTGTTCCTGTCAAAATGCCCCACCGTTATCCACAGAGACTGCGACAAGTTGGCTGCTTCATTTCAACGTGCGAGTCGCTCATCTTCAAACTGGTGCAAGACAAGAACCATCCGGACTTCAATGCTGTTCGACAAATAGTCAAAGACCCTACCCTTTACACTGGGCTAACGAGCTGCTAAGGTGCACAAGACAACAAACATGGCTGCAACGCTCCTTTCTCAAACCACCTGCAATAAACAGCCTTTTCTTTTTGGCAACGTCGAACATCACACAAATGTGTTCTCGACGACAACTATTCCTCACCCTTTTTCAGTTAAAGGTGTTTACACCTGTCAATGTGGCAAACGTTTAAAAGCCTTTGCCTTAACAGTAAATTGCGCAAAAGTTTGCTTATAATACATACATTAGAGTGCTCATCTGATCTAAAACTGGGTGGCATTTTTGAATTCCCCGGCATTTTTAGGTTTTCCCCGACTACAGTGACGTCTCGTTAATATGGACGCCTCCGTTCCCTCCAAAAATCGTCCATAATGTGAGTTGTCCATATTAACGAGACAAAAAATACATGTGTTTTCCCATTTTGTCCTCGAAAATGGTGACCATATAGCGGGGTATTCATATTAACGGGCTCCATATTAACGAGACATGACTGTATTTTATAAAAAATTTCCTGACCAGCCCCTAATGGGTACAGATGTGTGAAGTGCAGTTTTTGTGGGAAAGACATGTACATCTGATGAACACAGGTGGGGAGGTGGGGTAAGGTGCACCCCAGTGACACTCGCGTGACGAAATGCCCCGTGTCGACAAAACATGTGTCCATGAAACGTGTTCATGAAACTTTGTTCACGAAACAAGTTTCGACGAAATGCTAGTGACCCCTTTTATGTGTTACTCTTTTAACATGTCAGTGCTGTGCAGTTTTTTTTTTCCCAAGACTCGGGATTTCAAGACGCAAGGTATTAGCTGTACACTTCCTACCTTGTCTGCAAATTAAACAGGACTCTGCCTGTACAGGGGCATTTGTACAGCCATAATGTAAAAGACTCCAGAGTGCACAAAACCACCCGTCACATTCGCTTCCAGGGCCCCGCAGGGGGCACCTGTGAAAGCAGGTGTTTGGTGAGTGGCGTCACCACGGACTGCGAGCCATGCGGTTTCGCCCGCCCACGTCTGGCTGTGCGTGGCTTTCCCGTGTCCGGGGAAAAGGGCATCCTGGTGGTTGAGTCGAGCCCGGGGTAGGTTTGGACCCTTTGGGGCCCCCCGGGTGAGGCAATACACCACTTCGGCCCCCACTTCCCGTAGACGGGTGTCCTGGCTTGGCCCGACCAGGATCATTCAGTCAGTCGCCATTTCTTCTACTATCCCCTCTTTTCTTTCTCTTTCCTCCTTTCTCCTATTCTTTGTTTTCACCTTCTTTGGCGGCAAGGGCTAACCTTGGGTGGCGACAGAACTCCTTCTTGATCCACACTTGGTTATAGCTTACTGGTAGCACTGGTAGAGTAACATACTCAGACAAGCCAGACCTGTTATGAGATGTTGCCTATCCCCTTGTTGGACTCCGCGGTGGGTGGTGCGCTACGGATGCCGAAGTTTCTGCCCTTCATATGAGTTCCAAGCAAAAACCTCCCCCGATCGGACCTTGAAAAGGGTCCAGACTGAAGTATTTACCAAAGAGACATCAGCTGCTGCCCAGAATAGCTTCAGCCGCTTTCTGGTAATGCACTCAGAAAATGGAAAACCACTTGCCAAACTTTCACCATTTCTTATTTCAAAGACTTTAGAAAACTAATTGGTAAAAACTTTAAAGCAAAGAAACTAGCATCTGGCGACTTGCTCGTTGAGGTGGAAAACAGAGGGCAAAGTGTTGTTCTTTTAGACTTAAACAAGATCTCGGACTACAATGTATCTGTCACCCCACGTCGTACCTTGAACAGCTGCCAGGGCGTCATCTCAGAGGACGACCTGCTGGAGTCTAGCGAAGAGGAGATCTTGGAGGGCCTTTCCGGGCAGGGTGTGGTCGCCGTGCGACGCATCTCCATACGCAGAGACGGACAGGAGGGACCATCGAAGCACTTAGTTCTCACTTTTGCTTCCACTGTGCTGCCCGAGAACATCAAGGCAGGCTATCTTCACTGCAAGGTGTGCCCCTAATTACCAAACCCGAGACAATGTCTCAAATGCCAACGATTTGGTCACAGCTCGGTTACCTGTCTTGGGAAAACGACATGTGCAAATTGCGGAGCTACAGACCATTCAGCTGACACATGCGAGGGTACACTTCTCAAGTGTGTCAACTGCTCTGGTGCCCACCCCACCTACTCGAGCCTGCACAAAGTTTCAGGAGGAAAAGAAAATCCTAACGCTAAAGATCAAAGAAAACCTCACATACCCTGAGGCAAGGAAGCGATTTTCCTTCCTCCAAGGAGGCACCTATGCCGAGGCGGCTACCAGGGGGGCAGCGCCGCCACTAAAGGCAACGGTGGGCACTCAGTACAGTCTTCGCAACTTGGAGTGCTCCACCCAGCCCCCCCAACCACCAGCGAGGCCTTTGTGGGTTCTCAGACCCCAGCGGGCCCGCCCAAAGTCCCACGTGCCAAGACGGTTCCCCATTGTCTTGGCCCTAAGCCCAGAGTGGTGCTTGATGCCACGCCCTCTCAGAGCAGCGAGGGGCCCACTCCTTCCACTTCACAGCGGGAGGAGGAGGCTATGGAGGTATCTGCCGATCCGACAGAACCACCTCCACCCCCCAAGGGAGGTACAAAACATACCCCCGAAAAGGGGGACCAAAAGAAAAAAACCTCCTGTGTCACTGGCCCGAGTGTAACATAGCTTGTGTCCACTCATAACTGTGAACCCCACATTTTAACAATAATTTAATTAACCTGTGATGAGTCATTTTAGTTTCATGCAGAGGAACTGTCGGGGTCTCCTTCACAATATAGATGATGTTCACTTTTTACTTAATGAGCTACGCCCAATAGCTCTAGCATTACAGGAAACCTATTTGATGTCCACACATACACAAGTTTTACGAAACTATAATGTCTTCCGGAAAGACTGCCCATCTTCATCTTCATCCAGTGGTGTTGCCATTGTTGCGAACAGTGGAATGGCATGTGCCCAGATCCCCTTTGACACACCCCTAGAGGCTGCAGCGGCACGAGTTCTTACGGACCGCCTCATTACTGTTGTTTCACTGTACTTTCCACCACACACCCCCATACACATTCATGACCTTCAGAAGCTTTTAACCCAACTTCCACAACCTTTTTTAATCTTGGATGATTTTAATGCTCATCACACCATGTGGGGCAGTGCACGAGTTGATTCCCGCGGAAGAGTCATTGAACGGTTTTTATTGTCTTCAAATTGATGTCTTTTAAATAACTTTTTTAGTGCTGCGCACAACTCTTTCACCTGCATTGATTTATCTATTTTATCACCATCATTGCTTCCTTGCTTTTCTTGGAAGGTTTTACATATTCCACTTGGCAGCGACCACTTCCCAGTTGTTTTAGAAAGTGTGATCGATCTCCCCACACTACAAAAGCGTATGCCTAGGTGGAAACTTGACAAGGTGGACTGGCAATGTTTCAGCCTAGCTGCTACACTTGATGCTTCACTATTGGCCACTCTGTCCCCTGATGAGACTGCAACATATGTTACTCAACAGATAGTCAATGCAGCTGAGCACTTTATCCCTTGGTACCTCCGGTAATTTGCCAAAAAAAGTGCAAGCCATGGTGGAACAGGGACTGTTCAACCACACTTACAAGACAAGATAGAGCCTGGGATGTCTTTCGTAGGTATCCGACCGTGGACAACAAAATTGAATTTAAGAGACGAAAAGCGCAAGCCCGCTGGACAAGAAAGCAGGCAAAAAAGAAATCTTGGATAAAATATCTCTCTTCTACAAGTAGTTTTGTTACGGCTAAAGAGGTTTGGGATCGTGTATGCAAAATCAAAAGTGACTACCGGGCTTTTACCATTCCAGTAATTAATCTGCCTTTGGGGTCAGTCAAAGATGTTGCTAATGTTCTTGCGAAGCATTTTCATAGTGTATCTAGCTCTGATAATTATAGTGCTAATTTAAACAGTTTAAATCTCGTGCAGCGAGCTGCTCTTTCTATAGGGAGGTCTAACTCGCAGCCATATAATGGGCCCTTTACAATGTGCGAGCTAGAACAAGCTCTCGATGTAAAAAAGATATGCACCGGGGCCAGACACATTGCACTACGCTATGCTTCGAAAGTTGTCACGTGACTCGCTCAGAACACTCCTCCTTTTTTTCAACTCTCTGTGGGAGAAGGCATGCTTCCCCCAGGCATGGAAGCGGGCTCACATCATACCGCTCCTGAAGCAGGGCAAAGACGCTACGCTCTCTTCCAATTACCGACCTATTTCACTCACTAGCTGCCTGGGGAAAACATATGAGAGACTGATTAACAGATGGTTAATGTACCTTTTAGAAAAAGAGAATCTCTTTGCAAATAACCAGAGTGGCTTTCGTCGCGGACGATCTGCAGTGGATCACTTAGTCCGCCTGGAAACAAAAATTCGCGAATCCTTCGTGCATAAACAACACTGCGTCTGTTTTCTTTGACCTAAAAAAACCATACGATACCACATGGAGGTTTGGAATAAAAACCTTTACAGCTATGGTATTCGGGGCCGGATGCTGAAGTGTACAGGAGACTTTTTAACGGATAGGACATTCCAGGTTCGCCTGGGCTCTACTTTGTCAGATCCATTTGTTCAAGAAAACAGAGTTCTTCAAGGGGGCATCCTCAGTGTCACCTTGTTTGCAGTCAAGATAAATTCCGTTGCCAGAATTCTCCCGTCTTCCATCTCATACTCACTTTACGTAGACAATCTTTAAATCTCGTGTTCCTCCTGTAACAGTTTCACCTGTGAACGCCAGCTTCAGTTGGCTCTAAAGAAACTTGGTCGTTGGGCTGATGAAAATGGATTTAGGTTTTCGCCAGATAAAACGGTTTGTGTGCCGTTCTTCTTGCGCCGTGGGCTACCTTTGAATCCAGACCTCGAACTGAAAGCCATGTGGTTGCCTGTTAAAAATGAACACAGAATTCCGGGTGTGATCTTTTACAGGAAGCTTAATTTTACTTCCCACTTGAAGTGTCTTAAGGAAAAATGCCTTAAAAGTATGAACCTCTTAAAAGTCTTGGCTAAGAAGACTTGGGGATCAGATACAAGATGTCTGCTGCGCCTTTACAATTCCCTTGTGCAATCTCATCTTGATTATCGTGCTATAGTGTATGAATCAGCGCGACAATCAGCTCTGAAAATGTTAGATCTAGTGCATCATCTTGGATTACGACTCGCCACGGGCCCGCCGAGTCCAACGAGTTGTCGTTGGATAAAAGACTCCAATATCTAAGTACGACATATGCCTACAAAATCTTAGCTAACCCTCGCCATCCAACATATAATTCCATAAAACATTCAAGGTTCTCTCGCCTTTTAGAAAACAAGCCCAGCATTGCACGTCCATTAAGCCTCCATCTTGCAGACTATCAGACATCTCTTCAGATTCCTCCCGATGGAATGTCCCTACTCTCACCAGTTGATTGTATTGCTCCCTGGGAGAGGCTGCCGGTTTGTTGAGATTGGTCACTTACGAAATATAATAAGCACTGCGTTACTTCAGTGGCTATCCTGCAAGATTTTCGAGAGTTGCAAACAGAGTATGCCGATTATTGTCAGTTTTATACTGATGGTGCTAAGGCTCAATCTTTCACTTGATGTGCCGTGTATTCTGAGAACTTTTCTAGAACTAAGCGCCTTAATTCGATCGCCAGTATCTTTACAGCAGAACTGTATGCAGTGTTGTTAGCAATTGACCATATTAGACTGAAGAGAAAAGTAAGGTTGATTATATATGTGGACTCGCAAAGTGTGATCACTGCGATTAGTTCCCTCAGACACCAAAAATATGCTTGTACAACTTGTGCGTACCAAAATTAATCGTGCATTGCAGAACAGACCTCATATTATACTTTGCTGGGTTCCAAGTCATGTAGGTGTATTGGGTAATGAAAAAGCTGATAGGATGGCTTCTTCCTTCAGGAACCTTTGGCAGTCAGCAGCCTCGTTACCTTACCAGGATATCAAACCGGTCGTGAGGGCATCAATTTTCCAGAGATGGCAGACAGAATGGGACGAAGAATCCCACAGTGAGCTTCACTTCACCAAGCCCATTCTTGGACTGTGGGAGAGTGCCTCTTTAAAGAACCGATTTCATGAGGTCTTGTTATGTCGCCTTCGCATAGGCCATTCCTCTATAACCCACAATATCTCCTCTGTGGAGAAGACCCACCCCGATGTATACACTGCGGGGATGATGTTTCCATCCTACACATTCTATGGATTTGTTCCGGTCTTGATGAAAAACAACGCATCATTTTCCTGAATTGTTTAGATATTGTATACCTTTTCATCCTGTTCTTTTACTAGATCACCCTCTTATCCCATTTGAACGAGTGCTCAGTTTTATTTCTAGTGCTGGCTTTTTAAACCAGCTTTAATACCTATGATAATGATGAGCAACATCTCATTTTATTTAGAATGTGAATGAACAACCTAGTTTGGCGCACTTTGGCCTCAGTAGCATTTTGCGCCATAAAGCCTCCAATCATCATCACATTCCCTTCCAGGGATTCCAAGGAGCGTGCGACCACACAGCCGAGTTGACTCCTTGGGCAGACCACAGGGGAACAGAGTGCAGAAAAAAGGCACAGCTGTCTGGCACATGGCAAAAAACACAGCAATGCATCGAGCAATTCTGCATTTTTTATTACGCACAAGCCTAAAAAGAAAGTGTAAGGGTGGTGCCAACAATGTTGCACGTCCCATTATTTAAGCAACGTGCAATAAATAGAATGCAAGAAACTGTGGCCACAGCCATCGAATTCCCTCGCTACAAACACTGGCGAAGAAACGAAAGAACCGCTACTGCGTTCCGGTGGATCCGAAGCCTCCATCGCCGCGTTCCGTAGAGTCCAGCGTCTGAAAGCCACAGAACACGGTTTTTCACCTTTGGTCACATAACCCAGTTTGGATGACAACTGCGAAGCACGGTTGAAAATATTGACAGTAGCAGGCGAGATCGGGGAAGAATGCGCTTCTGCTTTAACCACAAGCACATTCAGAAAGAAACAGCTGGTGGCGGTGACAACTTGCGGAAACCAGGGTAGCTCGAGACATTCTGCGCACGCAATTACTGCCATCACAAAGTATCAACTATCTCTTGACTGGTGCTCGCTCAATATTCAACACATCAGTAGCTTGTTCTGTTTTGGGACGTTTGCTCTTCCTTGTGTGTATAATATTATTAATGGAATACAATAAAAAATAAGACTATTTGCGCACGACTACAATATTTATAGAGAAATTAATCATTCGAACGATGTAAATTTCTTACAGGCTGATTTTTACACAATATTTGAATGTGGTGCAACAATTATTAAATGAACCTCCCCTTCAACCAATCAATGTCGAGCCTCGCAGCCATGCTTTTATCCAGGCTTTACGAAATGCCGAACACATAGCCAAAGAATGTTTGACATTGAAAACATGCGAGATACTCCGTTTGTGAGACTGCCTACTCGTGCCTGCCAGTGGCCTGCCAGTGATGGCCCACCACTGAACAGTTTGAACATTGATTTTAGCATTGCTTTCATTTCTCGCTCTCACAATAGCTGTAGGAAATTAAGAGCTCCTAAATAGCGTACCGGAATGAGTATGGCTCCTCAGAAAATGTAAGATGTTTGGGCAGCCAAAAAATTGGCAGAGCAACCTTCTACCTCGTGTCCGAACCTTCGACATTCGAGACAGTGCCCGGGGTTTTGCTCGTACGGTTGGACCCTGAAGTTCACGCAGGAGTACACTAAAATTCTGCAGTAATGTGCTTCGAGAAGTTTAAGGACCATCTGGCTAACACATAATTCGCCGCAACAGTTTCCAGAGGTCCCTGGAGGACTCTTCGGTCACTGGTGGAACCAGTCTCCAACTCCGGCCGCAGCGTACGACGAGTTCTTGCGATTACCTTGACGGTCAATTCTCTTGGTGTGGCCTCGGCAACACACAATGTCATAGAGCTGACGTGTTACATCGTCGAGTTCCCAACAGTCGCTCGTAAAACTTCTGAGAAAGAGTATTAACGAATGCGCGTCGCCATCGTCGCAACGCTCCACCCCCCGGGTGCCGAAGCTTGCATGGACTGTCGGGTTGAGAGTGACCTGCAGCGGAGCGGACACCCGCTGCTCCCACCACCTCTGCCCCACCAAGATCGTTGCAGGCTCGAAGCTTCTACGACGTCCTCGGGTGAAAATCGAGGGATGACACTGAGGATGTGGTAAACGTACGAGTCGGAGACTCATTCCAGGCACAGCACCCATACTGGGAGATTGCATCGGTGCAACTTCTTTGTGTTTTCGAAAGATAATCCAAGCCGAGCCTTCTAAAACTGCCGTCGCATCAAATGGGAACGTTTTACTACTGGTCTCATACTGTATAAACAGCCATTAGGTGAAGGTTCCCATTTCTGTAGACTTTTCGATGGTTCAATGTTTGGAGTAGTGCGGTTTAGGCAATTGCACCAACTGGGTTGAATCCATAAAGGAAAAAAACCTCAACATCCCAACTGCCTAGCCTAACGGAAAGACAAGTGGCACGCGTAACAAAGACAACTATGCCGAGCGCCGCACTAGTGGCGTTGTCCGTACCGACCCAGTTGCAAAATGCGGGCCGGGGGTTGCTTGGTTGCACCACCGGCAATCATTAGTAGCTCCGTTCGATTTACTTGTACGTCCTGCACCGGTGCAGAAAAGTGTAAGGCGGTGTACTTTGGGTCGTATCTCAAAACAGATACTGGAAGTACACTGACCTACACTTTTTTGCACCTGTGCAAGAGATGCAGGTTGTGGGATGGTCACGGGTGGTGGTAACCGAAGGATTCAGCGGTGGTCTCTAAGCAAGAAGACGCCAAGCCTACTCCCACAACCCACAGCTTTTGAGAACACCGCTATGGGTGTTCTCGAGAGAAAAGAGGAGCATGTACCACAATAGGACTGGGTCCAACGGTGTTTATTGGAACAGCAAAAGAGACTCTGTCCCAAAACCCCCGCGCCGACAAGGTCAGATGAAAGGCTCACCCTGTCGACACCGTCCCAAGAGCGCAGTCCAGAGCGGGCAAAGCAAGACCATCGCGACACGTCCGATCCCTATCGCATCTGGGGGAGGAGTCCCTGCGTTCCCGAATTCGGGAACGTGCGTCAACCTCCTCCCCCTGCGGGCGTCGTCCTCACCCAAAACAACTAGGTTCCCGAATGAGCAGGGGGACGGGAAAAGGTCCCCCCGGGAGAGAGTGAGGAGGAAAGCCCCCCAAGCCAGGCGGCTCTCCTAGGCTTCACGAACAGGTCGGAGCTCACGGCAACCAGGCCAAGCGTTCCAAACCACAGCCATCGGGGAAGGGCGACCAACGGTCCCCACAAGGTAAATCGAACAAAGCTAATGTCAAACGCTCGCTGGGATGCTTGCTGCGCTGACGGGAGACCCGTAACCCCAGACACGATCGCATTGCCTTAGGATCTGGTAAAACACTCCCAATATTCACATAAACTGAAGAGCGTGTTGGTAACAATGACTGGCAACAGAAAGAATAAAACAAAGTCCGGACAAGGGACAACAAACATTTTTTTCATTGGTAACAATGACTCCCAATAATAACAATAACAATACTCCCAATCATTTGTGCAGTTTCTCGCAACAGCACAGCGGGGAGGGGGGAGGGGTGGGGCTTTGTGGGCCACTTTTTCTGTAAGATGTCCCACAAGACTCTTCCAGGTGCGCTCAGTGTCTTACCGAATTTTCGGGTTGTCCCAATTAAGTAAACACAACTACCAATGCCAGAACAGCAAGTTCTGTAACTATGGTACACTGCTGCAGTACTTGCAGCTCAATAGCATAGCTTGATTCGCCTTGCACCCCTGAAAAGCCTCGAAATGAGCACAATCAATATTGTTGGGGTTTCTTGGAATCGCTAAAGGTGCTGGGCATTTTGGGAGTACCAGATTCCTTGACATTGCACGGGTAAGACGACAAAAACTTACGTGGCATCATTAGTGGTTCAAATTGAGCATCTAGTGCAGCATTTAAAAGTCTCCAAACCACCGAGATAGGTTTTAAACCGTCTTGAACAGTATACAAAAACAGATCAAAAGAAGACAAGAAAACCAGAGAAAATTATGTTGAAGTGGCGAATCATCTCTGATTGCAGGCTGATCTGTGCTTGTAAATAAACAATCCTTTTAAAATTATGCCTAGTGCCACCTTTGTCAGCAGCAAATCATTACCCTTTCTGTGTTTTTGCTCACGGGCTACGAAATGTCCAAAGATGTAAGCACTCTGCGTCAAGCCCGACCCTCATGTGCACTTCAGCAGCCACGACGTTTAGCGGGCGTCGAGATGCCCTCTACAAAGAAAAACAGGTGTCGCCAAGGCCAGAGTTTTTGTCCGCACCTGTTGGTACCTTGTAAAGCTCCATCTCGGCGCTTCCAAAGAGGGTCTGCCTACACAACCCTAGGTGGCAGGAAAAGCACCTGCTAGAATTACATAAAAACGTCAAGAATATGTTGCATGAAGGCCGGCGTTCGGAAGGCGGGCTTGCGGGACGCTCCGTGCTAAAAAGAAGAAACAGACATACTGCAAAAGACACTCACCTCAGCTTCCTCGAGTGTTGGGTAGGCAATCTTCTCGCAGACAAGCTGCGCGATCCTGTCGCCTTTGCTCACTGCAAAGTATGTGCCGTCGGCGTAAACTTGGAGCCCACATGCAGAGGGCACAAATGAAACAACATCCCCCACCGCACCAGGTTTGGAAGAAGTGCACAAACACACCTTTGAAGTCGGTGTCGCCGAAGTTGAACAGGACCACTCCGACGTTCCCTCGATAATCCTGATCAATGACACCAGCTGCAAAAAAAAAGAAAGCCATTGTTCCTATTAGTTTTCTTGACACCTGACCAGAGAAAGATCCATAGTAACAAAGCTCCCAAATTTTCTCAGACGTTCATGCCCAAAGTCTAGTATTCTTTCAGTTTGAGCGCTACTTTGGAATATCCGAGCCATCCACTGATGCATAACTACATGGTAGCATCGTTCACGGGGTCCATAGGCTTGCAAGCTCCTCTGTACCATCATTACCGGGTCTGGGAAGATTTCCTCAGCCATCACTCGAGACAGGTTCTTCAAGATTGAAAAGATTGACAACCTTTTCTTACACAGGAGCAATTTCTGTGGTGCTTAAAGGAACACTCAGGCTCAATTTTAAGCTTTTCTTGAAGTCAACACCTTTAGTTTTGAGGAGGATCAGAAAGGTAAAACATTGCATGTCTGGAGAATTTTAAATGAGCATTGTCTGTAAAAAAGAAGTGCTACAAAAACTACATCCCAAACAAATCCAGACAGTATTTTATCCATACAAAAGCGAGCATTGTGAGAAATTGGTAACATACAACTTCTTAAAAGTGCCACACCATATTTTAGGACGTACCAAATACTCAACGTAAGAGATCTACATAAATACAAACTATCACTTGAAATTTGGCGGCAATTTCAGCACGATAAATTGTCGTTCCATGCCAAGTACCACGCAAAAGATAGCCCGTATAATTTAAAGCAACATTTGTTAATAAAATCGCGTTTGCGAACGAATTACGGAGACCAGAGGTTGTGTTTTCTCAGACCAGACCATTTAAACCAGCACCCGTATATTTTAGCTACATTGGATTGCGTACGATCTGTCTATCAATGTAAAAATAATGTAAAAGAACATTTACTCACAGAGTAATAAAACTGAATGTGTTTTAAGCAAAAGACTTACAATGATTCATAACTAGAAAACGTCTTTTCACGCTATGTTCAATATTTCGCGATTTAGGTCAAAGCTGAAGTTTTGGAATAACTCACGGGCTCTAATTTTCGCGACGTGGTGGGATCTCAATATAGATTCTAATGTGTTTATATTTTATCGGAATTCTTCACGAGACCTATTTTTCGCGAATTGTAGATTTGCGAAATCCGCGAAAATTGGGTCCTATCAAAAATTAAGTCGTTTACAGTATTTGTTTTGTTTTGTATACATTTTTAGTTTAGAGTAAAATCGTATCACTCTGCATGTGTCATGCTTTTGCTATCGTTGTTGCCAAAAGGGTGGCACGGCCCTGTCAGGCATTTATGCCTTTTGCCATGTTCCCCGAGAAGTCTCTGTACAGTTATGTCTTAAATAAAGGCATAAACAACAATTATCTCAAAGGCATAAACAATTATCTGGGCGAGAAAAAGCAGTGAGAACACACAAATATCAGCACTGATTTTTTCAACAAATAAAATATTTTGTTTCATCTAAGGTGTATCGAAGACCCCGTCTTTAAAGGAACACTGAAATCTCCAAAATGTTTTTAAGTGCCTGGATCAAGCACGTATGTCACAAAAAAAAGTTTCAGCGAACAACATCTGTAACAAAATAATTACGACGCGAGACACATCTTGAGTTATGAAAGAATCTGAAATTAAGACCTATACCGAGAAATTAAATCCAAAATAGAGAGTAGGTAGTTTCGGATTCGCTCCAGAATTAAAACGTGCCTCCTGGCGTAAATGTTACGCTGGACACCGTTTTTGCTTTCAAGATAGAGAGGTGACCTGCGCTCATAACACCCTAGGTTCCTCGTGTTACCAGAAATAATTTGTGTCGCTCAGTGAAGCCAGCACACTACTAGACAGGCACAGCAGCGGCACCTATCTCCAACCCTCACTATACCTGCCATATCGGAAAACAAGTGGCGCCACCTACAGTGAATTGGAGTCACGAATACACCGGGAGCAGACTATAGCCCGGAAAATATGTACTATTCGAAAATTTTAATATTTCTGCAACCCCACTCTTGCACATAGTGCTTAGGCATTCAGAAGAGAAGCAACTGTACTTTCTTCATTTTCAGTGACATCGCCAACAATACCACCTACTAGACACTTTCAGTTTTTTTTTTCGAGAACAGCTCCCTTTTGACGCAGACACGGCGCAAATTGTGCACATATACACCCTTTGGAGTAGCATGTAATTCGTTCTGGCGCAATCTGGCGCAGCGGTTCTACCACTCGGTCTGATCAAAAAGTTACGGGACTTATTTTGTGGTGTAAAAAGAGAGGGCCGCACAGTAATGCACACGAGGCAGATGAAGGAAGGGACCTTCGTGTCTCGTTATACCAAAGGGCGTCGCTCTGCGAACGCTTCGAGCTGCGCTACACGAGCTCGCGCAGCGTACAGTAAAACCTCGTTAATTCAACCCCCGCTTATTCGGAAATTCGGATAATTCGAACTGCCGATCCGGTCCCGTCAAACGTATGTATTAGTCAATGGCAGCAAACGCTCATTAATTCAGAGGGAACGCGGCGCGCTATGGTTAATTCGGACGAATTCGGCAGGTGGCGCTAGCTACCATCCGTTCCAGAGAGTATGACCGCTATCCATCTGAGGTGCACACGCGGTTTTTCCGGTTTTCCCATGGTTCTCCGCTCTTCCGGTTCTCCGTGTTTCGCACCAGTTTTGCTCTGGATTGCCGTGCTTCAGCGCGCTACCCACTACTCTCCTGGCATGGAAGCGGCAGAAGCATAGCAAAGCGTAGCACAAGTGAGACGACCGGAATGGCAAAATCGCGACACGCGGGGCTATCGTTCCCGAGCGCGCCGATAGTGAGAGTGACAGTCACGTTTCGTGCCTCAACGTGGGGATCCTAAAGCCCGCCATTTTAACCGGCTACCCCCGCGTTGTAAAAATGCAACGTGACTGGCACTCTCGCTGTCGGCGCGCTCGGGAAAAGAGTGCCGGGTGTCGCGATTTTGCCGCTCCGATTATTGGTCAGTTGTGCTACTCGTTTTCCGTTGCAGCTGTACTGGCTGTACTAGGTTAAGAATTTAGTGATGAAAGTGGAAATACTAAGGGTCTTGAAGGACGGCGTCTCTCGACAAGTGATGGAAAGTTACGACGTCAAGAGAAGCAGTTTGGCCACGTACGTGAAAATTGAGGCTGATATCCTACGGCCTTTCCAGAGCGAGAAGTTCAATGCGAAAAGAAAGCGGCCGTGGGTGGTCGTGCACCCGAAACTAGAAGAGGCGTTGCTGTGCTAAATCGTCAGCGCACGGGATGCGTAGCTCCGACAGTGCGAGTGCGGTGGAGCACTCGACCGCGCTAAGGGAAGTTGCCGTGTCCGCCCCGGTGTCGTCCAGGAAGCAGGCGGTAATAACAGATTTCTTCTCAAAATAAAGGTATGTCACAGGGAAACATTTTCGAGCAGTTTTCTTTGTCCTTTCGATATTTCGACTTTCGGATAATTCGGACATTTTTGCCGGTCCGATGAGATCCGAATTAACGAGGTTTTACTGTAGTTCCAAAGAACGCCACCAGAGAAGCCCTCTCCATGGCGGTGCAGCTGCCCGGCCGCCAGTAAGAGGGAGCGGCTGGCCATTGAGCCAGACTCCGGAGTGGCTGCACAACCACTTCACAAGCGCACGCGCTCGGCCGTCGGCCACAACCTCGGCATTACCAAAAACGTGGCCGTCCACGCCAGTACGCCGCAGACGAACTAAGGGAGCGGAAGAACGATATTCATGCTTTTGCATTCACAACTCATAAGAAGTGCTTAGGTGTCCTCGTAATTTTCTTTTTGCACGAGTGCGTTTAGTTTTATTAAATTTTTTCTGGGACTGACAGTATTTTCAAATAAATAAATGAATATTCTATCGACTTCCAAATGTGAAGTCTAAACTAAAAAGAAAAAGAATGGGCTAAGGAGACTTCCCATCCTTACAAAGGCCGTTTCTGAGGTGCGCAGGCATTCTCTTCCTCGTCTTTGTCAAAAGGGTCACAAGAGTTAGCATAGGGTCGTTTCATTTTATCCCGACATCAAGCTACCATTTATGTAGATACAGCATGTTTCACGAAAAGTGGACAAATTCGATATTGCGAAAACTATGCATCACACACACACAAAAAAAAAAAAGGCTCGCGTCGTTTTGGTCCGAGGCCAGGGGCCTATTTAGAAATAATATTAAAGTTTGGGATAATTAAGTTGTTAATTATTTTCGCATCATTAATTTTTTAAATATTGAGTTTAAGGTCATGGTTTCATTTGGAAACTTGCTGAGCATCATCGAAAAACACAAAATAAAAAAAAATTGGAGTGCGATAGAAGGCACACACTGCATTTTACAGCTTTCTGAAAAACTGCACAACTTCGACAGGTTTTTAACTTTCGCACGCGTATCAAAAAATTAATTTTACGAAAAAAAAAAGAAGAAGATTTTAGAGCAATATGAACGGTGCGAGATGTGATTTAGTCGGCAGTCACATCGTTTCCACTTATTTTCTCTCGGCATTTTGGGAGCGCGTGGAGGACAGGCGGATCGGCATCACCTTCACTACCAAGATGGTGATTTCGGAATGACTCGTGATGTCATAGACTTCGCCTGCAGAATTTCAAATAAATCTCTCGCTGTCAATATTGCTCTAAATATTTTTTTTTTTCCTTCGCGTAAAATGTATTTTTTGACACACGTGTCCCAACCTTGACTGTTTAAAAACACATTTTTTTTCTTTTCAGGGGCTCTTTAAGGGCTTCCCTCAGAATATTTGTGCTGCCAATTGTCAGTGAGTTTACTTTGTCGTTACGAACTGAAATATGTATAAAGACTGAATAGACGATATGCGAAACTGCTTGGTGGTCTGGCAGCACTGTGCACGTGGCCTTCTTGGTAGCGTCAAGTATCTTGAGTTTCGGTTTCGCAGCATTTCAAGGGCATGGACGCTCTGCCACTAAGTGCGATACGGAAACTTTATTGTTCTCTGACTTCCGATCACCCAACGTTAACAAAGGACTAGGCGGTCATGCCTTTCATCTTTGAGGACGCTTTCAATTCTTTTTTCAATGTGAATACGCATGAAGTAATACTCTTTAGTGGTAGACTGCTCCACACCAATACATGCGACTCAAGGTTAGTTTCTTTCTTTTTTGTGAAAAGTATAGCGTTTTTAGAAAGGAAACTGTGCCCTGGGCAGTATTTTTCAGGCGTGGCAAAGAGCTCAAATTGGTTTCAGATTGCATTGACCTGAAGCACAGTTGACGGATGTTGCGCTATTAATGAAGACTTGTTCAACCCTGGCAGAATAACTACATCGACTTTCTCAAAACTACTCCCCGAGCTTCTTTGCACTAAACAAAAGTTTTAACCTCGGCTGCGACAAAAAGAAGAAAGCAAGGAGATTGTGAGATGAAGTTGGCACCGCCTATGTTCCTCCACTCGACGTCTGCAACGTAAATTCTCACCGCCAACGTCGAAGTTTTAGCCACTGCAATGAACCTAAGTCGAACGCCACGTTCAAGGTAATCTAACGTGGCGTTCGACAAAAAAGACAGCAAAATCCCGTCTCAGTGTGTTGAGCGAACAGAAACGTCGTCCATGTCTGTTGTGTTTTCTACTCTACATGACCGCCCTTTAAATATTAAGGAGGGACACTACCCAAAAAAGTGAATTTTTGAACCACTTGTCTGATTTAAATTACATTTACAGGGCTTGCTTCTGTTCATGTTGAGAACCATTCTGCCAAATTTTGTTAACCTGGGTCAAGTACAAAAAAAATTGCAAATGTTTAAAGATGAAAGTGGGCGTGCGTGCGTAGGAAAACTATCGTTTTGAATTTACTTATAAATTTGTCGTTTTCATGTGTTATATTGCTTTAGAACAGTTCAGAGCAGATAGCTATGGAGCTATGTTTCTATATCATACCATCTTTAATGACAAAAAAGCCACTAAACACAACTGCTGTTTTTTAGATTTCTATTCTTTGTCCAAAATTTTAAGTCTTGGGCATGAAAAATGACAAAAATTAAAAATACAAGCTCATAGCTATCTTCCCCTTAAAAGTTCACTCTAGAAAAACTCATAAAAATGAATCCAAGTTACGGAATAACAAAACGATAGTTTTCCTAAAGTGAAATTTATGCCGAAAAGTGGAACAGAGAAAAATGCGTTCAAAGTGTTCCAACCCCTGCCTTTTCTTTAGCGTCGGTGGACCGAAAATAATTTATAGAAAATTAACCATGCAGTGTAAACTAATGACACTTTCTGGGAATACTCTCTAGATGTTGGTGGATGTAAATATAACATTTTTCAAAATCAACTTTTTTTGCAGAAATTGTTTTTTTCTGGGTAGCGTTCCCCCTTAAAGAATATTTAATCAACAATCTCTCCTGTTCAGATTTAGAGGTGTTTTACAAACCTCGTTTACCGACGCCAGATCAAGTGTATACAAATCGCTGCAAAGCAATGAGACTTTTCTGGCTTTCCAAAGTATTTTTTTTTTTAAATATATATGACATTAAAATTAGGGCTCAATGGTGCTTTCAGCTTTTGTTGTTCACTGTTAACCATACGCATCTTCTATTATGGTTGGCGGCATAGATTACTAAAATTGTAACCTTTCTGCCTCGCTTAACATCCTTGGTCTCGTCCGCATGCATTGAGCTGCTTGCGCACGAAGAAAAACGCAGACCGACACTACAACGTGCATAAAAGAAAAAAGTTTGGATACAAATCTGGTACAGCTTCGTGAAAAGATTAGGGCCCAGTTCAATAGTTGGAAATCGCTTCACGCTGTGCGATAACGCCTGCATGTTTCTTCGTGTTGTCACGGATCGTTTGTCAAAAACTAAAACTCAAGTAACAAAAAAAAAAAAAAAAAGTGAACCCTGTTTACGTTTGCATTTATGTCACGCATGAATCGAAGGTTTATTGCTGCATCCGCAGCACATTGATGGAAGCAGCATTTGACGTTTTGGAGCAGGTTCTGGAGCAGCCACTGTCACTTTTGGAGCAGATGCCAAAATCTGTTAGCATATCACTTGAAACCAATCTTTTTATTGCATCGCTAAATGAATTTATATTCTGATAATGACTGAGGGTTTCTCTGATACTGGAGCATATTACTCGTTACCCTTTTTAATAAGAACAAATAGGGTGCAAAAGGTACACAGAGCTTTCTTTTTAGAAATAAGGCTCTGGTGAGAGTAGATTCCATTTACAATGAGTACTAAACAAATTGATGAGAAATGAACCATACTTCAGTTGGGGTAAAGCCTCCCTCCCCTCCCACTTTTACACCAGATAATTTATTCATCCAGTATGCATAATTTCTGTAAAATGCCACCAATGGGCGCGTTAAGTCTACGCTCCGGAGCGCGAGAGTATGGCGCTCCGTTCACTGAACAGACAGGAGTGCCGCCGGAGACTGACACCTGAGCGCGCTCTCCGTGCACCTAGTATTTCTCGGAGCGCGAGTGACTTCTTCGCGCTCCGTGACATCACTACCGTTATGCATTTGGCAAAACGAAAATTAGCGCGCTGACTGGCGGAGGCAGCGAGAATATTGCAATAAACAAAAATAACGGCGATAAAAGCGAAAACTGGCGAAACGGCGGGAATCTGCAGAAACTGAAACCACAGAAAGGAAACTGATCGGGTTGTCTGTCTCGTCATCTCCTTCTCCTACTAATCCCTTAGTCGTACCTCCGAGATCTTTCAAGATGAGCCAAGGAATGGAGCATGTTTTTTTACTTGATAGACGGCACCGAATATGGTAAGTAGAACGATTTCGTTCCATTTCCTGGGGTCCGGTTTTGGTCACCGCGAGATCTAATTCACCTCTCACGGAGCCAGCTGCATGTTTCATATTTCGCACGCGCTAGCACACGAATTTGTCTGCTAGTGCGTGCGAAGAACAGAGTTTGTATGCTGCGAAGCGTCATTTGCCGACGGAAATGAAACAAGTCACCGTACGTAGTCTGCTAAATGACCGACAAAAAGTTGATTGTCTGCCGCGGCGAAGTTTGGGATCTGTTCGAAGCGATTTTGACAACCCGTGCTTCGCAAATTTTAAGCTGTTTTGCTTCAGTACAAGCTGAAATTCACCAGTGGATAAAGAAATTGGCTCAAGACTAGCACATCAGCGCGAGACCCCTTGCCATTTGTGTATATACTGTGACACCACGTCCAATCGACAGCAGAGTAAGCTCTCGCTCTCGCCTTGATCAAAATCGAACTGCTGTTACGAGCTACTGAGGCGAGTTCCGCGAACCCTTGGCCGTGTGGTGCTGTCCGGCGAGTTCGTGCTCACACTTGCGTACTCCGATGAAGACCGCCTTTTTCAAGATACATAGATAATAAATATGTCTTATTGAAAATGAGGGCGCATACCCACAAAATTCGGGAACTGAATTGCGTATTGTCAAGTTCCGTACGACATAACCCAAAATAAAAATTGAAGTTATATTCAACATAACTCAAAATGGAAGTTACGCCTGACAAAACCCTAAATATAAACTGATGTAGTTCGACATGACTGAAAATAAAATATAAGCAATGTCCAATGTAACCATTGCTTTATTCACGTCTGACGCCTTAAAAATTTAAATTAAAAATGCGTATGACTACACTCCGCGACAGCTTTTCTTGGCAGTGCAGTGGAAGGTACAGGCCTGCGTTCCCTCTCCCATTTTAAGTGTGTGCGGGCTCTCCTCCTCTCCCCGGAAATGGGGAGAGGAGGAGAACCCGCGCACACTCAAAATGGGAGAGGGAACGCATACTTGTACCTTCCACTGCATTGCCAAGAAAAGCTGTCACGGAGTATAGGTATACTTTTTAACTCGCATTGCTGTACAAACATCGACATAGTTTTTCGTGGTTGAGTGTGCTGGAGCATCAATCTCTTCCACCAAACAAAATCAATGCCCAGTGTTCAGCTTTAAAAAATATATCTTTCTTGCTGAACATATGAACAGTTCCTGCCATATTATAAATGCTCTGGTCTTCCACAAGGGAACAAGAGCGGTCCTAGGCATCTCGGCATACATGACCATTACAGAAGCCATGGACCTCAACACCATAGAAGAACAGAGATATGTCATTTGGAATGCAACAATTAAACCAGATTACGGACATCCACCCAGGGCCGGCAGATTCTAGCCCCAAACAGATCAGCTAGCCCGATCCCAGAACCTCCACCTCGCTGGCTCACATTTCCAAGGATTCAAAAATCTTCAGTACCAGGGAACACAAGTCCCAAACAAAAGCAAGACAGATGAGAGCGAAGTGTTCAGCGCAGGAGTAATCAGATTCAAAACATATATCTCGAAGCACTAGATACAACAGGCCCCAACAGTCCAGCACGGCAGTGGTAATACAACCAGTCTTACACAAAGCCACACATTATGTGGGCTTCCTGTAAAGTAACACAGTACATGAAGCCCACAAAATGACAATATAATACCATTGTCATTTTCTAAACAGAAAAGAGCATACAGCTAGATATTTACAGAATGTCAAGCAGCCATTCGTCATTCCAAAACAACAGCTTTTCCCCACAGATCAAATCAGATTTCATGTAGCAAATAACCTTTAACCTTTCATTAAGTCCCCCAATCCAGTGTTGGGTAAGTACATCTAAAAAGTACTTGAAGTATAAACTAAATGTGAAGTTATTTACTAAACATAAAGTAGTAAGCACACTGGCACAACGCTTGTAAAGTACTATAAATACAATGTACTTTTAAAGTAAAGTATACACATACTTTTTATCATAATCTTTCATGATGCCCTTTCATTTCCCTGTATAGTTTGTCTTATTGGGTAATACATTGCCCCACGGGTAACTTGAGAGCATCAGTTATTTTTTAAGAGTAGAAGTACATACTCAGAAAATGTACTTCAAGTAAAGTACAAGTTTTCAAAACCTACTTGAAGTGGTACTTTTAAGTACAATGTACTTAAAGTACTTCCCAACACTGGTTGGATCCTAGATTACCAAAGGATTAAGGAGAACAAAAGTGTTCGCGCGAGAAGCTAAACCAGGCGCTTCAATATGTATTGTGGCCAACCCTTTCTGATTTCACATTTCCACATTTCACAGAATATAAGACAGGGTATTTGATCAGCATTGAAATTGCCCGCTTAAGTTGGTGCCCCGAATTAGCACTTCCCACTGCACGAGCGCTTTTGATTGCAGCCTTCAAGTTCTGAAAGAAAGATAGGAAAACCAGCTATTGCTTGTTTGTGCTAACTGTTTGTGCTCTGTACATTCATATCAGGGGCGGATTCAGAACTCCGTTTTGGGGGGGGGGGGGGGGGGGGGGGGGGCGGAAATTTTGTAAAGATACTATTCTCCCATTCATTCTTGTGCACCGGCAGGTCCACCCTTATCAAATTGCCCTCCGAGAAGGGGGGAGGGGGGGTCGACTTCGTTTGGGGGGGCGGCCGCCCCCGTCGCTCCCCCCCTGCCCCCCCCCCCCCCTGGATCTGCCACTGATTCATATACAGATTGTCTAACTTTATTGTCATGACACTGCAGCTTTCCTGCCGAGTGATGAACACTTGCAGTGTGCCGAAGTTGATGAGGAGAATGCTCCCGAAGATCTTCAACCTGACGAACGTGAATAATATGTGTATGCTGAAGTACACTCACAACAAATGGTTTATGTAAAGACACAAGAAAAAATATAATTAAGTAGACTAGAAAATTATTCTTGGGCAACACTCTATATATGGGGGTTTCATTTGGATTCAGGCAACGAGTGGCAGTCATATTTTTTATTTTGCTTCAAATTTTTATATTTTGTGGAGCATGTTCCAAGAAGAACAATCCTTTTTATTTTAATGTCCTGACATGATTAGTTCCTGAGAAAATAAATCTCAAAGAAGCGGGAAAGAACGACGAGGTTTTGAAGATTGTCGTGTGTAGCCTTTTTGAGTCACTCTCAATCTGAAAGTATTCAAAAGACAGCGTCTATATTTTTTTAGTGTGATATATATGCAAGTAGGTAAAACGACATTATAACTGCTATTTATTATTCGTCACTCCAATTTTCGTAAAAATTCCCAAACATGCCTCCGCGAACAACTGTGACCTAAATTGCGGATTTTATTTTGAGTTGACTATGTTTAGTATCGCTTTTAAAATAATACCACGTGTAAAACCTTTCATTACCTTTCAAATTAAGCAAATTTTGTGATTTTATCATGTACGAGTACTGAGAAATAAATTATGAAACAGAAAGGGTTTTCACTTTTCGTTCAACTTCAGCACGCTGTATAAAAAAAACATTTTTAATTTTTTTCTTTTTCTCGCGTCGCGTTCTCTTCACACCCTTCTTTTAGCCAGAATACATTCCGTTAGAGGTATTTGCCTTGGTTTTGAGTTTTAAGCCTCTATATATGCTAAAAAAAGAGCAAATGCCGATGGTGGGATTTGACGATTTTCGTGTGTGGCGTTTTTGAACCACCCTCAATCTCAAAGTATTCAAAAGAAAGCTTCTATATTTTTTTTATTGTGATATATATACAAATCGGTAAAACAACATTCCAACTACTATTTATTATTCGTCGATACAATTTTTGTAAAAATTCCCAAACATGGCTCCGCGAACAACTGTGACCTAAATTGCGGATTTTATTTTGAGTAGACTATGTTTAGTATCGCTTTTAAATAATACCACGTGTAGAACCTTTCATTGCCTTCCACATTATGGAAAGTTTGTCTTAATCACGTACGGGTACTGAGAAATAAATTATGAAACAGACGTTTTCACTTTTTGTTCAATTTCAGCACGCTGTATAAAAAAAATCATATTTAATTTTTTTTTGCATAGTTTTTTTTTTTAGACCCTTATTTTACCCAGAATACATTCCGTTAGAGGTATAATTTAGAGGTATAATCCCATAGGTATAATCCCATAAATTCGTTAGAGGTATAATCCCATAAATTAAATATTTTACCTAGAAAAACTTCGCAAATGAATTCACAGCGTAGACGAGGTACAGAAATATTCATAGATTTAAAAAAACTTAGACGGTTGGGAAAGCCGATAACTAATATACAATGCATATAGGAAAACCAAAAGTTGGATATATGTTTATCGGAAGAGTATGCGAATCCCACAATACAATTTCACAAACCCACCTGCGCTCGAAAGTTAAAAAAATAGCGAGACTATATACAGGGGTAAACATTTCGATAGAAGCAGCCACTGATCTCAACGGAAGCAGCCATTGAGTAAATGGCGAATAATAGGAATTGAACGCATATACAATCAAATGGTTGGTAATATAATGTACAAAATTGTAAAATATTTGAGATAATTATTTTAAAACAAGTCTTGCATAAATATTATGCCAGTATTTTGAAAAATGTTTTTGCTCATATTCACTGCCGAACATACTCATTCACTGCGGAATCACTGCCATTGTTCGAGCCTTTTGCCGACTCCTTCGGCGTCCGCTGGCTCGTGTGCTTCGTTCGTCGTATGTTTTGTCTTTGTGGTAACCTTCAAACACTCCAAGGACTGAAAACGAGCCCCAGTACGAATGGATTGCTTTTGTCTCGATGCAAGGAAGCGGTAAGTGCCAGTCTTGATATGATAGCCGTGTAAGCGAGTCGGTTTGGCGGTTGTGGACATATGAAAAAAAAAAAAAGGGACATGGAGTTTGTGCGTTGTACATTCAGATTTTTCTTCCCAATTCTTTTTTAGGGCAGTGGCAAGACGGCTTCTACATGACACGGCAACAAGGTTTCTCAGCGCAAAAGGTTTTTAACAGCAAACCTCAAAGGTGCTCCGGGCCGCCAGAAGCACTGATGTGTAAAGGATGACGGATGGGGCAATACCCCATCCGTCATGGGGCAATACCCCATCCGTCATCCACGGCCAATATCAATTAACTCGTGGTTGTTCCTTGACATACCGTAGAATACCGTGCATCCGCCCATTCCACACTAAGCGCCCACCCCCCAAATTTGAAACATCTGAAAAAATATACACAGTACATATATATGTAAAATTAATGACCTCACATGCGCCCATCCCCTATTTTTCCGCGATTATCTTCAAATTCTGAGTGGGCGCTTGCTCGGTATTTTACGGTAGTTCAGAACGTGGAACATCTAGCTGAGGACGAGTGAGTATTGAGGTGCTCGACCGATCACCGGATGTCTGACGGCTGTCCACTGGAGATCCGCGGATCTTTAGTGAATGTCCACCGGATATCTGTGGTTGGTTGGCATTTACAAATGGTTTATGACACTCGCACCACTTACAAGTGGTACCACTTGCAAGTGGTGCCCCTTACAAGTGGGTTATGGAACCGGCCCCACTTGCTAGCGGTACCACTTGCAAGTGGTACCACTTACAAGTGGGTTATGCAACCGGCCCCACTTGTAAGTGGTTCCACTTGCAAGTGGGGCCGGTTCCATAATCCACTTGCAAGTGGTCCCACTTTGAATTTTCATCTGGGATTAATGCAAAGGTGCAAGCAAGCTGGACAAGAATGACAATAATAATCCTTGGAGAGAGGAACAAAGGGGCAAAAGACAAACACAAAGCTCCAAACACAGATAGGCGACTGGTGCGCGATAAAAAAAATCTGCCTGGTCCTGTTATCGAACCAGGGACCTCTCAGTTTCCAGTGGAGCGCTTCACACACTGAGCTACCCAGGAGTTTTACGTCAGTAAAGCAAACGGGTTTTATCATGCTGCTGCTGCCACCAGTCCAACATCAACAAGGATGAACGGCCTGCATTTTAAAGTTATGATGATAATGCAATTTATGCAAAGGTGCAAGCGAGCTGGACAAAAATGACAATAATAAGGCCTGGAGAAGGGGAACAAAGGACAAAGACAAATCTCTAAACACAGCTAGGTGACTGGTGCGCGACCAGGACCAGGCTGATTTTCTCGGTCGCGCACCAGTCACCTAGCTGTGTTAGAGATTTGTGTTTGTCCTGTGCCCCCTTTGTTCCCCTTCTCCAGGAATTATTATTTTCATAGTTAGTCGGTGTTGCTACTAAAATCTGCTGGGCACCCCTTCAAGTCATGCAATAAGCCTCTAGTGAAGGTTCGGGATCCTCCTACAAATTATTCCATAGTGTTTTTAGGGGATTCTAGCGGGCTTGAACAGCTTTGATATCTGTTTCCTAATGATGGCATAAATGTGTGTTCTCAGATTCAGGTGCCTCGACACCTGCAGCTGTGCAGCCTCCCCCAGTCCCAGTTCCAGTGAGCAGGGGCAACACACAAAGCGAGGCAGGGGGCGACAACGAAAACAAGCAGAAGAGGCGCAGACCCACGACAATGCTCAGCGAAATGCTGCACAAGATGGAGGAGTGGGAAATCGAAGACCGGAGACGCTACAACCAGCAGTTAAAGATGCAGCGTCTCAAGCTAAAACTGCTCAAACGTTTAGTGAGCAACCAACACGGAAGCTCCTAACAGTAAGCGTGTGAGTGAAAGGCATGAACGCATGCTAAGAGTTTGTCATGTCTTGAGCTTGGTAGTTTTATAAAACAATGAGCACCTTGCATACATCCATAATTTATTACCCTGAAGCAAGTTCACTGTGATACTCTCATTTTTCTGGAGTGGTGAAGTGCAATCCTGGAGTGATGAAGTGCAATACTTTATTTACAAGCATTTATTTAGAACTTACATACTCAAGTACAATGGTCAGTATTATGAAATGTTTAAAAAAAAACATGAATTAAAAAATGTATATACTCAAGTACATTGGTCAGTTATGAAACATGTTTTGAAATACACGGATTAAAAAATTTAAAAATCAGAACTTTGAACAAATTGCATCTTGCTTCTCAGGAACAAATGGATCGATTTCATCATCATGCACCCTGGCTGGCTGATTAGGGCTTCTGTCACCTTCGCCATCATCTAAGCTAGCTGGGTGCTTGAGGATAAAATTGTGCGACATACATGGCATGCATGCGTGCATGACACACGCACCATTTTCAAAATTAGGTTATCCCAGCCCATGTCTAGGTACCTCATGCGCCTGAACTTCCCCTTTAGTCGTCTAAAGGCACCCTTGATAACTGAGCGTGCTGCGCTAGGACTGTTATTAAATATCACTTGCTGGCGAGTGAGTTAGCCATCATCCCTACATGGTTTTATTAATAACATTTTTAGGGGACATGCAGTCTCTTGGGGAGGGAGATAGCTAGGGGGACATTAGAAGGAAAGTATGTTTGGGTGGGGTATTCCCACAGCTCTCAAAGTGCTCAAGCCTCCACTAGATGGGGGCTTGAGCATAAGCATGAAGGCAGGATCAACATTTCATTGGGTTTTAAAATGGCCCCCAAAATGAACTACTCGTAACAAGATGAAATTATCCTCTGCAATATATGTCGGACCTTGACTCAGCAATTGACATAACGGAACAGTTTATAGCGTGCATTTTTCCCTACAACACAAGCAGGTCGGAAAGCGACGGAAATCTTGCGTCTTGGCGATCCCAACCATAGGAAATAGAACATCTAACTTGCTGTCTCACACTCTAGCTTGTGCGATAGATCTGGAAGCACGAAAAAGAAGGCGAGGAACGAGATGGTGTTTTCGCGCGCGTTCTCTAGAAACGTCTCTTTGCAAAACGGTTAATAGCTGATGCGTATACTTTACTCGTCGCTCGCTAAATCGCTTACATGCAGTTCAGCCTTTAATTTCAAATGTTGATAGTTTTAGTGAAACATTCGCAACTAAATGAAAGCATGCTTTTTTGTTTTGGTTTGTGGAAACATTTTAGTTAACTGTCATTCTTATTGCAATGCCTTTTCTCAGCAGCCTATTTCTGGCTCAGTTCCATCGTGGTGGTGATGACAACGATGCGACAGTAACAGTAAGTGGAATTTTATGTTATTTAACTACATGCTGACAGCAAGGTCCCACGCACAGCACAGGATGTTTTGTTGAGCAGGAAGGTACATCATGCAAGCATATCCCTGAATTTTCTGTAAGGAAGCTCTCAAAAGTGAGTAGGTCTGCTTCAAGAACAGGGTGCACATTTTATTTTTCTGGACTATCCAAGTGCAATACTGTATACATTTCTTGCCGACATCGACAACCTATGTACTCGGATAGAAACACAAGTTTAATCAACTACAGTCGAACCTCGATTTAACGAAGTCACTGGGACCCGCTAATTATTTCGTTAAATCGGGAACTTTGTAAAATCGAGAAAGTCATTTTGCGGGCATACGCTGCGCGGGGAATCCGAATTTGTTTCTTAAATCGGGAAATTCGTAAAATCGGGTTTCGTTAAATCGAGGTTCAACTGTATTAATAATAAGTACATGGATAAAAATTTGTTCACAACCGTGAGCAAATCACATCTCTTTTCTGAGCAGCGGAGGGCTCAATTTCATCGTTGTGCACCCTTGGTGGCCGACGAGGGTTTTCGTCGTTCTTGTCGTCGTCAAAGCCAGCTGGGTGTTTCAGAATGAAATTGTGTAACATGCGTGCCGCACATACCATTTTCGGGATTAGGTCGTCACGACCCATGTCGAGGAACTTCAGGCGCCGGAAGTTCCCCCTTAGGCGCCCAAAGGCCCTCTCAATGACCGAGCGTGCTGCGCTCAGTATGTTATTGAATTTTACTTGCTGGGGAGTAAGTCTGCCATCATCTCTATATGGTTTCATAAGGAATATTTTCAGTGGGTACGCCGAGTCACCAAGAACATGCTTGTCTTCAGGAAGGCAGACGAGAAAGTCCTCGAGGCCAGACATGGTGTAAACACGGCCATCGTGCATCCTGCCTGGTTTCCCTACACAGATGTGTGAGAAACACATGTCTTGATCACAACAGGCTTGCAAGATGACTGAGTGCACGTCATGCCTGTTGTAGAAGGCGGATTGGTCATCTTGTGGTGCTTTAATGTTTATGTGGCACCCATCCACAGCACCTACTGCACCTGGAAACCTCCAGCGTGCCCTGAAGGTTCTTTCGACCCCATCAATGTCAGTGGGCCAGACAACCTCTCCTTGGGCAAAATCCGTCCAAAGACAGATCATCTGCTCCACGAAAAAGAATAATGTGCCCTTATTCACACCAAAGCGATCAGCAACACCCCTGTAAGACTCCTGGTTGCCAAGGAGCCAAAGCGTCATCAGCATCTTTGTCTTCAGCGGGATCCTGAAGGCGTGTTCGCTCACTTTCCGTCGCGTAACATCATAGAGGAGCTGTATAAAGGAATACCAACACTTGAATCAAAACAGAGTAAAAATTTTTGCTATTTTATTCCTTCTTCGTGACTTGCAGACATGCCATCACACTGGGGTCGGAGATAGTTTCATGCAGGTACGTAGAAGATACGAAAAAAGAAATACCAACACTTGAACCAAAACAGAGTACAAATTTTTGCTATTTTATTTCTTTCTCGTGACTCTCAGACATGCCACCATCACACTGGTGTCAGAGATACTTTCATGCAGGTCTGTAGAAGAGATGAAAGGAGGGATACCGACACTTGAACCAAAACAGAGTAGAAATTTTTGTTATTTTAGTCCCTCTTCATAATTTGCCGGCATGCCATCACACTGGGGTCAGAGATAGTTAGGTCCCTAGAAGGGACAAAATATTGTAAAGTGGCAGTGAAGTAAGGGATGCACAACTCCAGATAGTGGCTACTGAGGCCTCTTCCCGACTGTTGAGAGTTGCTTTCAGTAAATGTTTGATGCAATTTACCAAGTGAAGCAGCATCAGTTGAAAAAAAGTAGAAAATTGAAGAGGGGCAGATACAACTCCGTTAAGTATTTATCTTTAAACTTGCCCCAGTACATGCAATACATTAGTGTGGTATGTTAGATCATAAGTGTTAAAGCTGTACAAAAAACACATACTTCAAATGCTGGCCTGTACATACGGAAATGCTCCTTGAACTCCAGGTCCGTGTACAGGGGGGCAACGTTGCAGACATAATCACGAATGCCTTGGCTTGGTGGATCTACTGGCTCTGGAACCCGAAGATGTGGGTGTACTATACATAGGCATGATTTTAGTAATGGGGGAGAATGTTTTTAGTATAATCAGGGCATGTCATAAACGCCAAGTGCTCAAGTCGCCAGAGCACAGGTGATCAACCGCAATCAAATTCAAATTCTTTATTGATTTCTGAATCAGAGAAAGGCGGCAGAGAAAAAAGCAACTGACACGCTGTTTGACTAGCCTCTGCCCCCCATAGCAGCCCAGGGAAGAACAAACATAACCGTAAAGACACTAGCATTTGACACATTTATTATAGCATGGGAAAGACATCATCTATATTGCTAAAAACAAGAATTGTAAACAAAGAGGGAGAGAAAAAAGAAACGAAAAAGGATGTCAAAAATAACAACACGCGCAAAACGCATACAATTGTGTTATACTAAACTTTTTTTTTTTTTTACATGGGAGTAACTATTAGACGAAAAGTGAACATATTTGTTTGGCGGACATACTGAAGATATCTATATCGAGTTCATAAAAACGATTCAGAAGATGGGGGAGGGTACATTTTAACATCTGATTCCCATAGTTTGTTCTTGAATGTGGCACTATCCATATCTCAGCATTACAAGTTGGATAATTCGCTTATCTAAGTTCAAGTTGGGAAATTGATAGATGCATATTTTCATTCTGTCTAAAAGACCTTTTGTAGGAAAGTGCAAGTTTATAACTATAGTGATTTGGAATTTGTACTATATTAAATTTACGAAATAATGGCTTGGTATGACTATCGTATGCTGCATGACATAAACCTCAAATTGCTTTTTTTTTTAAGATTATGTATTAGTTTAAGATTTGTAGCAGTCATGTTACCCCATACTAAGAAGCAATAGTTGTAGTATGTGTAAAAAAGGGATTTGTATATAAGTAGCATAACAGAGATGGGAATCATATTACGGTATCTATATATAACCCCAACAACTTTCGATAGCTTATTAATTATCTGTTGCACAGTCTCGTCTCAACACAGGTATTCATTAAATATTATTCCTAGTACTTTTACATTTTCTACTATATCTATTTCATTTCCACCAAGTGAAGGGATAGTCATATAGGTACATTTTGTATTACGTGATCTGAATAGAACGGTTTTAGTTTTAGTTACATTTATTTTTAAGGAATTTAATATCGTCCAAGCATTCAGCTTATCAAGATATTGATTTGCCTTTTGTATAATTTGGTCAGCGTCGTTCCCTGAGAAAAAGAGAGAGGTGTCATCCGCATATATGATGTAACTAACAGTATCAAGATTTACTATATCATTGATATATAAATCAAAAAGAAGTGGCCCCAGTATACTGCCTTGAGGCACGCCTGCTGTTAATTTCCTGAGATTTGATCTATTTTTATTTATTTCTACACACTGATAGCGGTTTTCAAAGTAACTTTTAATCATCTCTAGAGCGACACCGCGAACACCTAGCATGTATAACTTTTGAAATAATGTTACGTGATTGAGGCGATCGAATGCTTTCGAACAATCTATAAACACTCGGAGTGTAACCAGTTCATTTTCAATATTATTTAAAATTAATTATTTTTGCTTTAACAGCGCGAGTTCAGTAGAGCGACCTTTTCTGAACCCATACTGACAGGGTGTCAGGATTGAAAATTTGTCACAAAAACAGTATAATCGTTTATGTAAAATTTTTTCTAGACCTTTCGAAAATATTGGTAATACGGAAATAGTCCTATAATTTCCTAAGTTATTTTTATCCCCAGCTTTATGTAAAACAAACTTTTGCCACCTGCATTTTCTTAGGAAAAACCCCCGTTTGCAACGCTAGATTAAAAATATGTGTCAAACACGGAACAATAGGCCGTAGTACATGCTTAATAGGTTTAATTTGAAGTTGATAAAAATCACTGCTCCTGCTATTTTTTAAGTCTTGAAAAACTGAGAACACTTCATCTTCATCAGTTGGATAAAGAAACAAACTGTCATGTACGCTGGTCATGTATTTGGAAGCATGCTCACTATGTGTACTATGAAGAAGTTTGTAGCGACACTCAAAGCCAGCCTACGCCATGAACGACGACGACGAGGCTCAGCTCCCTCTGCAGTGCGAGCAACTAAAATTTCAGCAGTTCGAATCCAAATGCTGTCCGAGTTGGTTCCTTTCGTCCCAGCTCCAACAGATTTGGTGACCCGGAATCGAACTCGCTCCTTCAAGGTCTGCTGCTTCATGGCTCATTCTGGCGCGTCCAACGCTCCTGACGGCGACGCCCTCCAGTCAACCTTGGCAGCGGTCCAGAATTTTTGGCTACCACCATTTTGGCCGAAAAATCCGACCGTGTGGCTGATGCAAGTTGAGGCCCAGTTCCGTCTCCGGCACATCACCAGTCAGGAGACGCGATACCTGCACACCGTGTCCTCCTTACCAGCGGACGTCGCCGAGGAGCTAGCCGACATTCTTGAAGCTCCGGATCCGGTCAACCCCTTCGACCAACTGAAGGCCGCCATCCTTGACCGCAAGACCGAGTCGGAGCGCAGCAGACTTCAGCAACTCCTCAACACCGAGGAGCTCGGTGACAGACGCCCATCCCAGCTTCTCCATCGCATGCGTCAGCTGCTGGGAGCCCAGAACCCGGACCAGAACAACCACCTCCTGCGTGAGTTGTTTTTGCACCGACTTCCATCGACCATGCTCCCGGTTCTAGCGGCTGCGGAAGACATGTCGCTAGACAGGCTCACTGAGCTTGCCGACCGTGTCGCCGACTACTCACGAACCCCTGGCATTAGGGCTGTCACTAACCGAGCACCCATAACAAATTCTGAAGATTCCAGTCTGTCTCGTCTTGAGGACCATGTCGAGACCATGAGTCGTCAGCTTGCCACCCTCACACCCTTGTCACGACGTCAACAACGGTCACACTCCCGCCGAAGCCTGCGCTCCCACTCAACCTCGGTAGAGCGCTCCACCTTCTCCAACAGCAGTCAAGTTGACTCGGGCTCGGGCATGTGTTGGTACCACCGTACCTTTGGCAACGATGCCTGCAAGTGCAGCCAACCCTGCTCTTCGGCGGGAAACTATGAAGACCGGACACTGGCGGCGGCAGGTGATACCGGTAGACAGGAAAGCCGCCTCTTTTATGTCGTTGACAAGGTAGCTGGCCATCGCTTCCTTGCCGACACAGGAGCCGAGGTCAGCGTTCTACCGGCCTCTCTTTTGGACCGACAATGCAAGCAAAAGACCTCCCCGCTCCAAGCGATCAACAACTCACCTATCGCCACCTACGGTCAGCGGTCCCTCACAATCAACCTTGGACTGCGCCGCACATTCCGGTGGCTGTTCATCGTCGCCAACATCAAGCAGGGTATCCTGGGAGCGGACTTTCTCAGCTTCTACAAACTGGCCGTCGACATTCATTCACGACGCCTCATCGACCTGACGACACGCCTCTCCGTGAATGGCGTCCTCTCTACGACCACGGCAACAGGACTTAGAGCGTTTTCACCATCAACGGCTTATGAAAAAATTCTCGCGAATTTTCCGAACCTTACGAGGCCACACACAAGGGAGTCACCGGTGAAGCACACCATTACTCACCACATTGTCACCTCTGGCCCCCCTGTTTTCGCTCATCCTCGACGGCTGTCTGGAGAACGCCTACTCATTGCTCGTTGCGAGTTTGAGCATATGCTCGAACTGGGCATCGTTCGACCATCATCGAGCAACTGGGCCTCCCCACTACACATGGTCCCCAAGAAAACGGCCGACGACTGGAGACCACGCGGTGATTACCGTGCCCTCAATGCCAACACCCAGCCTGACCGCTACCCGTTACCCCACATACAGGACTTCACAACGAATCTGGCTGGTTGCCAGATATTCTCCAAGATCGACTTGGTGAAGGCATACCACCAGATTCCGGTTGAGCCTGCCGACATACCAAAGACCGCCATCACCACACCATTTGGCCTCTTTGAGTACGTGAGGATGCCGTTCAATTTGCGGAATGCCGCCCAGACATTTCAACGTACCATCAACGAGGTCACCCGAGGTCTAGACTTCGTCCCTGCTTACCTCGACGACCTCTTGGTCGCCAGCACGTCAGAGACCGAGCATGAGGAGCACCTGCGCGCTCTTTTCACCCGCCTCGATGACTACGGGTTGGTCATCAACCAGAACAAATGCACCTTCGGAGTGACGACCATCGAATTTCTGGGACATCAGGTAACACCGCAAGACATCAAGCCCTTAGATGCAAAAGTTACGGCCATTCGAGATTTTCCGCAGCCAAAATTTCTCAAGAAACTGCGTGAATTCCTAGGCCTCCTAAATTTTCATCGCCGTTTCCTACCGAGTTGTGCGCAACTGATCAAGCCGTTGACGGATCTTCTCGCCACCAAGAAAGAACCCTCTGCGCCTCTTGAGTGGAACGAAGATGCAGCGTCTGCTTTTTCTTCAGCGAAAAAGGCGCTCGCTGACGCTGCAATGCTCATTCACCCCGTTCCAAACGCAGAGCTACGACTCGCCACCGACGCATCAAGCGTAGCGGTCGGTGCGGTTCTTCAGCAGAATGTCAATGGCTGGCAGCCTCTCGGATTTTTCTCTCACAAACTCAAGAACCCAGAACAAAAATACAGTACTTTCGCACGCGAACTTCTGGCAGTGTACCTTTCGATCAAACACTTTCGCCACTTCCTCGAGGGCCGGAACTTCCATATTCTTACAGATCATAAGCCCTTGACGTTCGCATTCCAACGAAACCACAGCGACCACACAGCATGTGACATCCGGCACCTCTGCTTTATATCGGAGTTTACCGTCGATATCCGCCATGTCAAAGGCCATGAAAACACTACTGCTGACGCACTCTCCCGCGTCAGTGCTATTTCTTCAGCAGATCCGGTGGACTGGGAGGAGCTGGCAACCGCTCAAGCAAACAATCCCGAGCTGCAACGCTTGCGTGCCTCTCCTGGATCACTGAAATTTGCTGACGTTCCTCTGCCCTTTTCTCCAACAAGTTACCTGCGAGACGACAACTGGTGTGTCCCGACCATTCGTACCACCAGCATTTCGTCGCGCTCTTTTCAACAACCTGCACAACAAGAGCCACCCAGAAATCCGTGCTTCACAGAAATTAATAACTGCTCGTTTTTTCTGGTCCACCATGAACGCGGATGTCCGTTGCTGGGCACGAACGTGCGTGCAGTGCCAACGCGTCAAGATCACGCGACACACAATCACCCCCATCTCACCCTTCCGACCACCGGACTCCAGGTTTGCACACGTCCACATAGACTTAGTGGGACCCCTTCCATCATCACGGGGAGCCCGCTATTTGCTGACGTGTGTAGACAGATTCACCAGATGGCCCGAGGCATTCCCCGTCCCTGACATGACAGCAAAGACAGTCGCTACAGCCTTCATCGACGGCTGGGTGTCCCGCTTCGGCTGCCCTGCTGTAGTCACCACCGACAGGGGACAGCAATTTCAATCCTCCCTTTTTGCTGCCTTCGTCACCGTGCTGGGCGTCCGACACATCCACACTACCTCCTATCATCCCTCGGCCAACGGCATGGTGGAACGGCTGCACCGCCAGTTGAAGGCAGCTCACGCCACCTACGAGCCGCGGGAACGTTGGGCCGACCACCTTCCCCTCGTTCTCCTAGGCCTTCGCTCAGCGCTCAAGGCAGATCTTGGCTGTTCTACAGCCGAGTTAGTCTACGGTACACCACTGCGCCTACCTGGCGAATTCTTCTCTTCGTTTCCCTCCGAGTCAAGAGAAGACCCCACCGGCTATGTCGACGACTTACGAAAAACCTTTCGTCTCCTCCGGCCTGTGCTTCCAGCTCAACGGAGCCATCGAGACGTATTCGTGAGCCAAGACCTTGAGACATGCTCACATGTTTTCTGACGTCGCGACCAGGTCCGTCGACCATTGGAACCGGCCTACGACGGCCCGTTCAGAGTGCTGGATCGGCAACCCAAGACCTTTACACTCGACATCAACGGCCGTCGTGACATAGTCACGACCGACCCGAGTCAAGCCGGCCTACCTAGCAGCCATATCTCCTGCATCTCCTGCAACCGCTCCTGCCTTGTCAGCACCTTCGGCGCTTGCAACAAGAACTAAGCACATCACATGGACTCTTCCACGGCCTATGGCTCTCAAAGCCAGCCTACGCCATGAACGACGACGACAAGGCTCAGCTCCCTCTGCAGCGCGAGCAATTAAAATTTCAGCAGTTCGAATCCAAACGCTGTCCGAGCTGGTTCCTTTCGTCCCAGCTCCAACAAGTTCAACAAAGTATTCATTAAATTTTTCTGCTAAAGCTACACCACTTATGTTAATACCATCAATTTTAAGTGTTGTTATCTTATCTATATGCAATCCATTTTTCATTAAACTATTCAACTTCTTACGGACCACATCTGACCGCATATCCCCATTAAACAAATTGTTGAAGTATGCGTGTTTAGCTTGTCTTAGGGCTTTAGTTACCGCGTTCCGCTGTTTTCGGAAGGCAGACAAAATGGCAACATCTTTGCTAAGTACAAATTTATGATAAAGAACATTTTTCTTTTTAATCATGTTTAATACTTCAGACGTAACCCAAGGTTTACGAGATTTATGGTGAACTTTATGCAATTGATATGGAAAGCAACGATCATATAATATACTAAATTTTTCTAAAAAAACGTTAAAGGCTTCATCAGCCGACACACTAGACAGAACCACTCCCCAGTCCTCGGAGTTCACTTGTTGCTCAAATTTTTCAAGGTTTTTTGCGCTTACGTTTCCAAAATAGACATCTTGTGAACTAATTTCCTTCCTCTTAAAGCCTATGTCAGCAAGCATATAAATTGGCAGATGGTCACTAATGGTTCCTCCCACTACTCCCGAGATTACATCGGACTCGCACACATTTGTTAAGAACAGATCGAGCAATGCTTCGTGATTAGGTGTAATACGAGTAGGCTGTACAATAACATTAAGCAAACCGTACGACTGAAATAAAGAAAGGAACTCTAGTTGACGTGGAGAAGACGTAAGCATAACTATGTTGAAATCTCCACCACAAAAAACCATAACCTCATTTTCACAAATAAACCTCAAAAACACATCAATAAATTCAAGAAAAGCTGCAATATTCCCACTTGGTGGTCGAAAAAAAAAACACAAAATACAGATTTATAGTGTTTTAACGTCAGCATCTCATAGTCATTTGTGATAATCGTAAAATCATCAATCACGAAACACTCAAAACTTTTTTTCACATACATGCATACACTGCCACCTTGTTTAACATTACGACATAAATTGAAATGTTCATAATTTTTTAGCGCGTCAACTTCATCCCTTGTTCTATACCATGTTTCGGTTAACATAATTACATCGTACATAAAATCAAAACTCCCCAAAAAGATGCCTAGTTCCTCGATTTTATTTCTTACCGATTGTACATTAAAGGGACACTGACACCCCCCAAAATTTTTTTTTTCTTTTTTGTCAGGCGATTCATTATGATGTCGGAATACTACCCAATTAATATTTTGCTACAGAGTCACGTATTTTTTCAATAAAGCCAAAAAACGCAACTGCGCGAAACCGAAACCGAGAAGTGGAGAGGATAGTGTGAGTGGCGGAAGTCACGTGGCTACACCCGACCGTGCTGTTTTTTTTTTATTTTTCTCCTCTTTCCGCACGTAGCACCGTAGCAGACGAAATGCGTTTGCTCGCCGTGGTGTTCCTTTGCAGTTATGTTTATTCCGCTCGCTGTTCTGTATTTCAAGATGAGTTGTTTTGTACATTTAATTGGCAATTAGTAGGGAGTGCCCGAGTGCCGTGGTGGATTCCCGTGCTCAGCTCCGAAAAGAATACTCCCAAGATGTTGCGTGAAGAGTTGCCTCACATGTCCTGCATCTGAAAGTGGCCAGAGTTATGCCAGAGTGCACAAGTTTCCGAAAGATTAACGGGTCGGGATCAATGGCTGGCTGCAATTCCTGTAGAACCATTACGAGAAGCTCGGAGAGCGAACGCTACCAGATTCATATGCTCCTTGCATTTTGTGGAAAGTGATATATATTGAGTTCGCAGGTGTCGAAAATGGAATCCATACCATTTAGTGCAGCGACGTATCGTCTACAATTTTTTTTTTTCCTGTGATAATTGTAAAAAAAGAAATGTAAACAGCGCGGAATGCTTGACAAAAACAAAGTAAAAAATAAAAGGTGCATCCACACCAGGTATCGAACCCGTGCCCTCCGCGTGTGAAGCGGACGTCTTTCCACTGAGCTACTGAAAGAACTCTATCATGCGTAGTTATGCAGCGGGTAGACTGTATGTCGGAAGTTTGCTGCCGATTTCCCGATTTCCCGTCAATACATGCACTCCAGGCTTGAAGTCGAGCAGCACCAAGCACAGGGCACATTCGCACCTCGTAAAGTAACCGTACGCGTCCGTATTCAACTCGAAGTACGCACTTCGTGCTTGACGTTTGAGCGAGCGATGTCTTCAGCCACGAGAAGGGACGACGGCTCGGCGACGTCTTCGTGCAATCGGCTTGCTGGTCGGGCGTGTCGTACGGGTTGAATATCAGTTCTTTTGATCGGTCCAAAATTTCTCTTTCGAAGAAAGACAGAATTGGCCAATACCGTGAATGACAGTTCTGAAGTAGAGGTCCAACGTACGTCGTCCGCAGCCATCCGCTAGTCCCACGATACGCGAAATGACGCCATGTCGAGTGAACGCACAGAAAGCTTCCGGTTGTGCGTGCTACCTTTTTTTTCAATCAACGTATTTGCAGCTTTTTTGAAGCCACAAAAAATGGGTTTTATATTGTTTTCTATTTTTAATATTGATTGTGTGCCTTTAATGACCCACGACTTTGATTAAATTTGGTGGTCGGATCGATACCTTACAAAAACGACCCGTGACCACGGAAAAGAGAGTGAGCGAGGCTCGAACCGGCCAGTTCTCGATCGGCGGTTTTCGGGCGGAAAGAAACCAAATTTCGAGCCGCAAATTCTGTTGTGGGTAGTTGGGCTCTCATATGTCACGTACAACTAAAAACCTCGGCGAGCATAAATACCCCGTCAGTGTCGCTTTAAGGTGAAACAGACTAAACGGTACATTATGTTGGTGTTTAAAAATAAGTCCAACCTCACGTGAGGACAAATATGGCATGTCATTCATGTTTAGAAACAAAAAAAAACTAATTTAAAGTAACCAACTGAAAGAGCAACGAAATTAGTCTCATTTTGACAAGTCATCCTTCGTTGCTATTAGATAGGACCGAGCCCCATCCTTCTCCCTTACAAAGCCCTTTCCATTCCTATACCAGACGAACTGATACCCTTTCGCCTTTGCCCATTCTTTTGTTTGCCAGAGAAGCGATTTTTCTTGCTGTGTCAGGTTTTCCGAAATAAAAATCTTGCTTCGAGCACGTTTCAGGTTTGACCGCTTATCTAGCCACAGGTCTCGCGTTGCCTGGCTAGCGAAGCGAACAATGATTCCGGGTGTTTTATCTGGACGTGAAGCAACTCTGTGCGTTACAACAACTTGATCTGTGGTCAAGTCGGGAACATCAAGTTGCCTTGCCAGCTCATTTAGTTTGGCCATGAGGTCTTCATTTTCACTTGTGGGGATCCCGTGTATTTCTAAGTTTTGTTTGCGGTTTCTCCGTTCCAGGTCGTGAACTTTATGCTTTAGTTGATCAATGTCTGCTCCAGCCCCTGATTTCTCTAAGTTTGTGACCCTTTTCTTCGAGTCTTTTATTTTCTCGTGTTGCTCACCAAGACGTTTCAACACATCGTCTTTATTCTCCGACATATGCTGAAGGGAGTGTTCCATACCATCCACCGTTGCCTTCAAGTTTAGTAGCGTGTCCAGCTTTGCATTCATAGCCGCCAACATGTTTGCTACATTCAGTTCGGTGTTTTGTGTTTGGTTTTGGCCAACCGCAATTACAGCTGGAGGCACCGATGATTTAGCTGTCTGGACATGCGAGGTCAGAGGACCCTCCCGTGCAGACTGAGACTCTAGCAAAGAAGTAGACGAACGTCGAGCGTGCAATTTGCAAGTGTTGCATACCCAGTGATCGAGACCCTTTTGTGGCATTGACTTAAGAAACGTTTTTGTAACTCCAGAGCACTTCCCAGTGTGATAACAGTGCTCACACTCTGAGCATTTAATGGAAGAACTTTCATATGCCACCGGTTTCTGGCATGAGATGCAGTCACTCATTTCGAAAAAGATGCTAAAAGAGGAAACAACACAAAGCAACACGACAGCAGACCAGCGGAATGCAAGCAGTCAAAAATGCGGTGTAGAGCCAGCGAAAACAGTGCTTACCTACGAAATCAGAAGCGGCGTGTCAGATTAAGTTGCCGAGGTAAAAGAGTAGCGTGACGTTGCGGAGCACACAAAACGTAGCTCGACGCAGTTGTTGTGGTCACCGAAGCAGCGTGCGGGAACAGCTTACTGTGCTGGCCTGTCGTTCCGATGTTGCCTGGTTCGGTCCTCACCAATGACTGTGCAGAAGGGCGTCCTGAGACAACGCTCGGCGCGCCGCTGGCGAAACACGTAAAGTGCCGGGTGCAAAAGAGCAGCGCGACGTTGCGGAGCACACAAAACGTAGCTCGACGCAGTTGTTGTGGTCACCGAAGCAGCGTGCGGGAACAGCTGACTGTGCTGGCTTGGCGTTTCGATGTTGCCTGGTTCGTTCCTCGCCGGTGAAACAACAACACGTCTCATCTTTATTAGCAGCGGTGCGCACTGGCCTCTGTTTACGTGTCATCTGCCTTTCTGTGGCTTTGCGACTTGACATCAATAAATATGACCGCTAAACCAGCACGAACGCACGATCAGTAGTCTCTTCTGTCCTAAAATTGCCCTAGAAATTTTTAAATGTTTTAAAATTGCCCTACTATGACAATTGACTGTGCAACTGACATCACGAGATAGCTTCCTTCGGCCCGATTACCAAGACGCCGCTAGACAACAGCCGACAAGCTGACGGTAATCTCACGTCAGAGCGGAAAAGTTTGAAAGCACGATACACAATAAAAGTCTAAAAGTCGAGTAATGATCGCTAACCAAAAGTGATTCGTGCGCCTTTCGTAAGTCTGCTGTCTGCGCATAGATAGGCTGTACGTATACTTTACCCGAGAAAACGTCGTCCAGGCACCCCAAAAATAAATTTTCGGCGTCGTTTTCATCGACGTCGGTCCTCCAGAAATTGACCAAACTCATCATCTTCGTCGAAGAGCGCGGCGATCATTTCACAATGTAGCGGACAACAACAGCAAGCGCCGGAAATATGCGGGAACACGAAAGGCGCAGGGCGCTCCCTGGACGCTGCGGTCGTTTAGCAGTCACACTCTGAGTACGAAACTCGGAGTAGGAGTAAAGGAGTGTCGACTTAACGCGCCCAATGTCTCTACTGGGTGTATCAAGGGGCGGCCAGGCTCTTTAAATCGACCGCGAAATTCGGTTTCTTAACCTATCGCGTTTTGATTTTGTATAGCGTTGACCACAGGTGGTGCATTTTTTTCTATGAAATTCGCAAAGAGCGAGCTTACCTGAGGAAAAAGTAAAAAATGAAAAAGGCTTAGCTCCTATGGAAACGCAGCGAAGCCACCGGTCTTCAAACCATAGGGCGCCCTATGGTTTGAAGACCGGTGGCTTCGCGTTTTCATAGGAGTTAAGCCTTTTTCTTTTTTAACTTTTTTTCTCAGGTAAGTTTGCTCTTTGCGAATTTCATAGAAAAAATGAACCACCTGTGGCCAACGCTGTACAAAATCAGAACGCGATAGGTTAAGAAACCGATTTTTGCAGACGATTTAAAGAGCTTGGCCGCTATTTGGAACACAGGGTAGATGGCGCTCTACATTTCACATATGGTCTATTGTGGACAATCAGTGGCCTCGAGGATCCTCTGACGAACACCATTCTTGCGACCGATGCAAGTCGGCAGAGTTGTCACAACCTCTTCTGAAATTAAACAGTGGTCCAGAGTACCTACAAAAGTTGAACTTTTCGGAAATGCATCAAGATTTAGGGGCAGAAGTCATTCGCAGTTCCACAACTACTGCCAGTCTATGCCAATTTAGATCAGTTCCTCGCTCATTTCCTCAAATCAATTGCCGTTTTTCATTTACATTTTTAAAAGCGTAGATGCGATTGAACATGTAACGATAAATGTAAAAATGGAAAAATTTACCCATAAGGGCACCATTCTAAATTGCGTCATACATCGCTGTACAACAGCGGCATTATTGCTGCAAGGACCAACGTTTGTTCGAGGGTGTGGTCACATATTTCGGGAGATGCAGAAGGATGATTACGAATTTCAAAAGTGCCTGATTGTAAAGATGTTTCCCCAGCTAGCCTTGAACTTTGGTCTTGTTATTGAGAATTAACTTTCCCCAGCACAGCTGCCACTTACGCCAGAGATGTGGAATATCTGTTCTGCTGTCAGATCGTCACGCTCTACTGTCTTTATCTGCACAGCTTAGAACAAGGTTCCGCTGGAAACAGTGAACTGCCGACGCCACAAAACACATTGGAGAGTCTCCCGCGGAGTTGCTTGGCAGCATGGGTTGGGCTTCACCACACGGCCAGTTTGGCAAACGCTTCCCTGACTCCACCACACTGCAGCCACACATACTATTTGCCCTCTCCCTTCTGTTTGACTCTGCTCGGAGCTGACGGGCACTGTGTAACTATATAAGAGGGCCGATAAAAACACACACTTTTGCTCCAGTGGCGACATCTCGGGACCCAGGGATCCTGGGTTTAATCCCTGCCCCTTTCGATCTGGATGAGCATTGTACCGGCATGCGGTCGTGTATCACTACTGCGTGGTGCATGTTAAAGACCTCAGGCTACCGGCTGTACCGCACTCGCTAAATTTCTCATCTACAGCTGGGAGACAAGTCGCCCGATGAGGCAGACTAAGTTCTAGGCTGCATAAACATACACACATCCCAATTATTTTTGGTGACATCTCAACAATCTTTAAGCTTAATCGTAATTTTTTTTTTTTTTAACTGCGCGCAAACTGGTGTGACTCAGCTTGAGCGTGTAGCCTTGGCTATGAGGAGTGCAAGCTTGTCTGCCTCTTGCGCAGGGGTTGCACCGATGTCAGAACGCCGAGATCTCATTGGCTCTGACGGAGGAATAGTGGGTAGACCACAATGCCACCTGCCTCAAGATCTATCCACTGTCCTTCCAATATGGGGCCAATCAGAGCTTGGCGTTCTGAGGTAACTGCAACCCCTGCTCAAGAACCGGACAAACTTGCACTCCGCATATGCTTGGACGCCATTTTACCGCACAAGTGACGCACCGAGTGCGCCAGAGCGTCATGCCGTGAATACAACAAAGAATGTCTTCACGCTGAGAGACAGACGTGCAGGCACCCTACGTGGGCCACGCGGGGCGGTGTTCACACATATTGATGGTGATAGTACACTCCTTTAAAAATGAGTGTCCCCAAGCTCCGTTTCACTTGAAGTGTGAGCGTAGCAGAAGCAGCAAAGCAGCAGAAGCAGCAGAGCAGCAGAAGCAGCAGAAGTATATATAGCAGAGCGAGCTCCGGGCTTTTCGCGTCCATGCCAAGCACTGTTCAGGGCCGCATGCTCCCACTTGCAGCATCGGCTGCGTCTGGGCTGAAAGCAGGTATGACCCAAGCTGCGAAGGCTCCCCAGCATTCGTAACAATCCCTTCTGTGCTATCCAACTGTCTTGCAGGAAGATATACGCGGTTAATAAGAAAAAGAGCAACATGCGCAGTCAAGCGTTGTGAAAACATGTTAGTGTTGGCTGCTGCGATTTAAGTAGCTCCACCGCTCCGGCAAGCGACGACCTAAACGCCTGCCCCAACCAAGCCAAGTGTTCACCTCCGACATCAATGAAGTGCTTGGCCGCAAGACCGGACCGTGGAGCTGCGGATCAAAAGAGGCACGTGAGCGATGCGACGTCGACCAGTTCGCGCCAACAACGAGCGAATTTCGGCGCCGTACCGACGCGACCGTAGCATCCGTCGGGCACCGCTATCTGGATGTCCGTCAGGCACACGCATTTTCCGCGGCTTGGCACACTGTAGTCGTAGGCACTGCGGTATGACAAAAGTGGAATGAGCGCGAAGATGGCTTCTCGTGAGGAATCAGCAAAGTCCGCGTGTCAAGACAGCTCACCTGTAAAGATCGTAACCCGCGGCGCTCGGGGAACCTTTGGTCGGTGCATAAGCGTTCGTTGAAAGCTTCGCGAACTTCAGCGTAAGGGATGCTACCTGTCCCGGCATTTTCGAAAATTTCAGTATCCCCTGGAAGTTGACTTCGGTCACTGGGCCTATTCCCGCCGATTTTGGGGCGCTTCCCGCCTGTTTGTTGGTTTGTTCCACGCGTCACGTGGTAAAAAGCCGACCAATCGCGCAGCTGACAAGCGTCGCCATCCTGCGAGCATCTTGAGAACCATTCGGAGGAAAGAAGATGCCGCTGGTCTTGATGTGCGGGTTCCCGTGCAGCGGGAAGTCGCTTCGCACGCAGCAACTGAGGGACTATTTCCAAGTCAAGGAAAGCGTCCAAGTGGTGACCAGCGACGAGGAACGATCGCTACGGAACAGCGTCTTTGCAGGTCAGCTCGCTGCCATTCCGTCCGAGTCGTTGAGGGCGACGCAGCCTTGTCCGGTGCTTCCCGTATCGCACACTATGCAGTGCGAACCTGTCTCAGATGTCCTTCGTTTCACATTCTTCCAACCTTCCACAAGTCGGCGAGACAAATTAAATGGCTCGGATGAAAGAGCGGTGTTGTTTTCAATATTGTGGCTGTTTGCAAGTTACACGCTGCACTCTATATTTGCCAGACCCACTCTCTTCACCGCTGGTTTTGGTCACAAGCTTCGAGGAATAATTTGCAACCTTGTTTAAATTTGCGCGCGTAATGCTGCAAGGTTGAACTGACGCTTGCCCTTTTTTTTTTTTTTTCACTCAGATTCACGGAGAGAAACGCAGTTACGAGGCGAGCTTAAATCCGAGGTAATCCGGTGAGTGATTCGGAGAGAAAATAAACGAAATAAAACATCTTGGCGATTCCTTTTCTTCGCAGCCTGTTGTCGAAAGAGCAGCTGGTTATTCTTGATTCTGCGAATTACATCAAAGGTAACAATGTCACCACTGTGCAGAAAGTCAAATGTTTTCGTCTTGCAGTGCTGCATTGATTCTATTATTGGGTACAAATTTCTATTCCTCGCGGCATTATCTTCCAGGTTTCAGGTACGAGCTCTACTGCCTGTCCAAGTCCGTCAAGACCACGCACTGTGTGGTGAGGTCCTGGTGGCTCTGAATGTGCTCGTCACCCAGAGGCTAAGCTCCGCCCATTCTTTCAGATCCACACTGACACAGCGGTGGACACGTGTTGGCAGTGGAACAGCCAGCGGCCCCAGGAAGAGCAGTACAGCAAAGAGATGTAAGGTGGACGTCCCGGCTGTAGTACGTCTCCTGTGTCTGCTTTCGTCACTAGACGCCATATTGGTGGCATTGGAACAGGCCCGAGGCAGCTGTGGGGATCAATCGTACTACGAGACTTGGCTCGATTTATTTTACGAAACTTTGAAACATGATTTATTTTCAACTGAAAACAGTCTGCCCACTGACAGGTTTGCTATCCTCCTTGGTGTCATTCTCTAGAATTAATGCGTGCAAAGGCCCTCTTAATTTCTTACATCACTAAAGAGCTTCGATCATATTAGAGATTTCATTAAAGGGAAGCTGGGGAGCTTCTTGAAAAAAATGAGTTAGAAGTGAATTCTAGTGTATTTTTACCCCGTGAACCCGAATACTCAAACCATTTGCTGCGCAAGTATTGGTTAAACACGAGAAAACGCGAAAGAAAGTCGCTGTATGTGACGTCATCGACGGATCTTTTGGCTGCCCAAGGCTAGGAAGGCGGGGCTTCAGCCCTATTTTGACATTGCTCTTATGGCTCTCCGGCGCGTCGCATTGAAATATAATTGTGATATCTGTTATTCTAACGGCAAAATGAACGCAATTCAAGCGTTTTTTCTCGAATGCAGAAGTGCCCCATCTTCCCTTTAACACCGGCCTTCTGGCAATGCTGCCACGCATCATCAGTCTGGAATGTTGGCATGGACATTTTGTGACAGCTTACACCCAGTGAATTCAATAGAACTAAAGTGGTGAAGCGGGTGAGTTGGCACATGACTTATAAAATATTAAGTGCTATACTCGGCGACAACTTTTCTTTAGCAATGCAGTGGAAGTTGAGGAGGGCCCGCCACAGCCTTGTTGACAAGTATAACAAAGACAAGGACCAAAAAGAACGCAAACAGGACGAGCGGCAGGTGTGTTTTGGAAGGCGTGGATTCCTTGTTGCGATGTGTGCCAAAAAAGTCATCAGTCCCTAGTCGAAGCATGCTAAATAATGTAGTAGAGTGTTTTAAACGTAACAATGGTCTGCAAGTTTGGTTCCCGGAAGCTTTGATGGCCGGGACGCCGCGATTGCACCGACGCTCGCTCGTGCATTTCGCCGGCTTTTCTAGAACCGATGACCGGGATCTCGACAACTCTGGCTTTTGTGAGGCCGTCTGTTGGCACTCGAAAATCAGTATGGACGTGCGGGGGGGGGGGGGGGGGGGGGCACACCCGGGCAGGAGGTGTGTTCCGCGCGCCGTAGTGGGAAAAAGGCGAACGAGAAAGGCCCATCACAGGGTGTCTCATCGGGACGGGTGCGATTGCCCCGCCCCTGACCGGAGGGCGTCCCCGCAGATTCTACGGACTGGTGCAGAGGTTCGAGGCCCCGGACTCCCGCAACCGGTGGGACAGCCCGCTCTTCACGGTCCACCGGGACGAGGAGCTGCCCCTGGAGGCCGTGCAGGAGGCCCTGCGGGGCAGGAAGGCCCCTCCCCCCAACCTGGCCACCCAGTGTGTGCGTGTCCCCCCTCCCGCCGGGAAGGGCCGCTTGCCCTACAACGGCCTTCCACCATACTATCCCCAGAGATGGCCCACCTAAAATCGAAAGCGAGTCGGGCAAAAATATGGGGTAAACTAGCTCACCGCGTGCCATAAAACAAAAAGCTCGCAAGAATACCAGTTTAACACTTTGTGACCCTCGAAGCTTGCGATTGTGGGGAGGGGGATGAACAAAAGACGGCAGTCTTTTCCCGTCGGCAACATTCGCATATCTCCCGCCATGGTTATGTAACGGCGTTTTTTTGCTGAGGTCACCATTGGTCGGGGCCCCGCAATTACTCCGAGTCGGCTATCTTTTGGGGGTTTCCTAAAAAGTTTCAAATCATACCAAAAATAGATTAAAATCATCTGATGGGCTAGTTGGGTAAACAGCACTAAAAATAACACAAGGACAACGGAAGGAAGACAAGCGCTCTTTCCTGTCTTCTCGTTCTTCCTTCCGTTGTCCCCACGCTTTTTTATTTTTTTTAGTGATGCGTACCAAAAGTAGGGTGAGACGCCTATATGGCCAAGTCAACTTCGCCCGAAGGAACAAAAAAAGATAAATACTTTGGATCAAGCCAGTTTACGTTCATTTAAAAAGGTTACAAACGCAAAAAAGACGAAGAAGGAACACATACAATGTGGACAGGTAATAAAGCTATGGATGTGCGTTTAAAAAATGGGGCCCGTCCATGTTGTACGTGTTCCTTCATATTTGTGTATTTTGCCCTTTTAGAGTTTGAAACGAAAATATATTGGCGCAAAATTTATGTTGCAAAACTCATTGTTAGTTGGGAGCGATTCTGAAGCAAGGAGCTCTTTCGAGACCTCGAAATAGAAGCGGCATTCGGACCTGCTCCAATGAATCTTGCCGCAAAAATATTAAGCTAAATTTTTCGAACATATTTTTTAAACATACAAGAGTATGTCACAAAATGAATTCAACACCCCCCCCCCCCCCCCACCGCAAAAAAAAACGAAAAAAAAAAACCCCAAATCTGTTGCGAAACGGCATGTACACGTGCGTGGATGCTGCGCACAAATGATACTCCTCTTCACTTCTCTTTGCATACCTCTTGTATGTTTTTTTCAGCCAATGGAAGAGCCTCCCATTGGCTGAGTTACTCCTACCATCGCAGTGTTGCCAACCTCTGCAACCGTTTCTTCCCCAAATTTTATCAGAAAATTTCCTAGATTTCCCTAGATTTTCAGAAAATGTTTTAATTTGGGTAATATTGAGATGATCAATATGGAGTAGCTTATTCCTGTAGTTGGGTGGCCATTTAAAGGTTAAATTTGCAGCAGTTTGATACTTTAGGCTCATGTTGCGGATAAAAAAAACATGCTTTTCGTATAAGGCTCGTCAAATTATGAGGCGCTGGAGAAATGCAGCCTTCTGCGTTAAGTCCTTATTTCGAACTCTTTTTGTTCGCCTTCCGCCCATTGAAAAGCATGCGGGAAGGGCCTTAGAACGCACCTGGTATCGCTGCGCCGCAGCGTTCTTCCGCAACATAAAGTTTGTCTGCGTTCCTCGCCGTCACCATGGAAACGAACGCCAAATGAATGGAAGCACGCACGGTACCGCCGCGTGAAGCCAGCAACAGCTGACGCCATTTTACGAACGCGGTATGTCAGATGAACCGCCTCCGCCGGTGCTCGATCGCCGACGATTGCGCCGCTCGAGATTTGCGGGTCTATACCCAGGGTTCATTGGAAACGTCTTTGTCCGGTGACAACTAAGTCGTAACAGTTTGGATCCGATCAAATCCGTTTATATTGCGCCTTTTTATTTATATTGATGCTGTTTGCCACGGAATCGTTGGGGCCTTTAATTATACACTTTCTCCAACCTCGGGGTGAGGCAGGTTTAAATAATGCAAGCCTTCTCGTCCGGCATCATTGATAGGTTTGCGCCAAGAAGTTGCACCTTGAATGTTCAGAGACTCGTTGCATTTTGTAGACAACTGTCTTTCGCGCAGCCAGTGCACAGCGGGAGGCATGGAGCACGTGCTGCAGGCGCTGTAAAGACGCCCTCATTCTCTCGGCGACTACCGTAACATCCAGAGAGAGCAAATTAAGCAAAAATGAGCAGTGAGCTAGCTTTCAGTGTGCAATGAGGATTAATTTTTAAAATGCTATTTTTGTATTTTGTGACTCGCCCGCTGTAGCTAACCAGCCCCATTTCGGCCGAGGTCACCATTGGCCAGGACACTGTCATTAGTAAAAATAAGCTATCTTTTGGCGTTTCTGAAAAAATAAAAACATGACAAATCGCGTTGTTACGGACGTTATGGTATATCTAGAAACACGTAAACAAAAGGGGAACGGGAGTAATGGCAATGAATTGCTTTATAGCGATACTCAACCTTTCGAAAGCCAGTCACCCTCATTAATTACACCGTAGATATTCTTTGCTCTTGACCACGGTACCTACCGATGGTGGATATTCATTTTCCCCGCTCGAAACGAGGGGCTTTGGGTAGCGCTTGTACCTCAAGCACGGCGGCGGAAGCGGAGCCGCGCGGATAAACGTGCCTTGGGCGCTTCCCTCCGCAGCAACCCCTGGCGTCGCCCAACTTCCTGTACGACCTGGACCGGGTCACCTCGGAGACCATCAAGGTGAGAAGACGCCCGGCCCGCCTCTTCCGCCGCCTCACGCCCGGGCACCTCTTCCCCGCAGGCCATCCTCAAGGAGCAGTACACGTGTGCGGAGGGAGACGAACTCGCAGTTCCCGGATGCTCCGAAAAAATATCCTTTCCGAGTCTAAACACCTGCTGAAATCGCTCGACACGGGAGTGTCTGTGACGCGACACCGTGGTCGCGAACGAGCGGTCCCCATTGTCGTCTTCTCCTTTCGTCTCTCGGAATCGAAGGGATCTCACATTCTACTACTACGTAGTATGGTGGAAAGTGCTCATTCAAGGCACTGTAACATACCGGGAAATACTAGGGGAGCACCCAGCCCACTTTCACTGAAAATCGGGTTAATTTAGACATGGGCTCTTGTCCGGTCAAAGCGGGCGCTTAATTTTGAATTTGCTAAATTTTGAAGTTTCGGGAAATGTTAATAGTGGGTGCCTCTGCAGTATCTTATGGTAAGCGGTAGAATTTAATGCCCGCCAGTTCCCCTTATAAAAGATTGCGAAAACGTGGCGACGTCGTATTTGCGCCATTGGTGTCGCGCAGTGCAGAGGCAGCGTTAAGAATAAGCGAAGGGCTCTCGAAAGTTTCCTAAGGGAGCATTTTGTTTGTGGCCTTGATGCGGGAAAAGGCCCGATGCGCCCAGGGTTACAATAAAAATGCTTGGATACAATATTCGGATGGGTTGGGGCATTTTAGTTTCTAAATGGTTTTACTCTTGCGTTTAGGGAGTAGGGTGCGCTATTAATATTCTGTTATAGAGTCGCGCTGTTGAACATTCATCGGAAACAATTTTGACCGTCCAGACAAAGACAGTAGGGGTCCCCTCGAGGGATTCCAGAGCTCCAATACGTATTCCTCGGTCCTTCCCAGCCCTACGTAAAGCATTCTTCCAGTTTGAGCACCAATTTAGAAGGTCCGACACTTCATCTATGCGTAACAATGTGCGAGGGCTATACGCTTTTGCACCAACTTCATTCTGCCAACGGCAGGGGAAATTTTGTGTGTTTGTGTTTGGTTTTTTTGTTGCCTGCGGTGCTTCTTTTTCATCGTGCAAAAATATTTTATCGTCGCGCCTGCTTAGCAGAGTGCGAGGGATGCGAAGCCTGCATGCTTTCTCGCTATTTGCATGGAGGGATGGAAACGGGCCAAAGAAGAGTGTGAGGGGGCAGCCACCTTGTGACACCCCGTCCCTAGAAAACTGTATCTTAAAGGGCCCTGCAACGACTTTTTTACTGGTTTTTATTTTGCACCGAACCTGAGCGCACTGAACGTAGTAACTTAGTGAAACTTTTCTTTTCTCGAAATTCGCTTTATTTTAAAAGTTATAGGCAAATTAAGATTACAAAAACAAGCAAAAAATAACCTCCCTCATGACGTCCTTGGTTGCTTGAGTGGCCGTGAACTAGAGGAGGGGTTGTGAGCTCAGCGACCGCTCACGGCTGCCGCACTCCGTGTCGACGGCGCGAGAGGGCGCCACTAAAGCATGTTCTGGATATACTGTATGCAGCGGGCAGCCAGAGCGGCTCTCATTGCATTTGCTGCGCGATTAAACACTAATTCGGCATGACACTTCATTGGCCACAAACGACAGCAAACACGGGGTAAATATCAGTTCAGAATGGGAGCCACTTCGCGCTGCCATACCGCGAAACGGCTAAACCGCAAGACAAAGCTTCTCGCCGAAGGCCTTCGGAACGCTCGGAACCGATCGGATCCTCCTGTCCTTACGACCGCAGCGCCGCCGCGTACATCCGGGACCTTTCCGTGTCGGCGCCTGATCCCACTACTCCTTTCTAGTATGCGCCGCCTTTTCCACCGCTTGGTGGCGGGTATGTCGACGGGTCATTTCTTGTTTTCGTACTTTATAAACTGCATTTGTTTCTTTTCTGATCTAAGATACTGAACAAAAACTACTTTTATAAATTATTGAATCGGTTCGCGCCACTTATATTTTGTATTTCGACTGAAAATAAGCTTTTAGCGGCTCTGACCAGTAGTAAGCCCAGGACCAAAGACGTCACATATTGCGCGCTTTCGGTACCGCGGGTCGCCCTCGTCGGTAGAGGAGGTTTCCGCGTCGTCCGGTTCAAATATGACGCACCGATATTTAGTTACTCTCTCCGTGCCCGCTGGCTTGCCCGAACCCCAAGAGACGTGGAAACCGCAAAAAAGGTAGACGCTTAAATATGATTGCAGGGCCCCTTTAAGAGAACAATTACGAGAGCCAGCTTCTGATACTGAGCTGTTAGCTCGCACTACCTTTTCAGTTCCTGTCCTGGAATATGAGATTGCCATTTTGGAGTTGTATACAAACATCAATGGGCTGAAAACGATGAAGCAAAGAGCTGCAAGATTTATATCTGACGAATATAACAGAATAGGTATTTTCACCGACTCGTTTGCCAAAAACATTAATGGCAAGAACATTAATTGTTTTCCATAAAAAAGGCTCACTTTAAAAATCAACATGTAGGTTAAGAGCAACTAAAGTTGTTGAAATGTCTTTATTAAAAAGAAAATAGTAAAACAACAGAATAAGGGTGTGGGTTAGTTGGTTCCTACTGACGAAAAGGCAAACAGCGCGCAGTAAACGGGGACTAAAGGAAGTGCAAACAGGACAAGCGCTGACTCTCAACTGAACTTTAATCGCATGAAAACAAAACAAAGAAAACAGCAACCTTGCCCACGCCATGATGTGGATGCAAACCTATCTTCAGCAAGACTGGTATTATCGGCAATGGAAGGGACAGAGTGAACAGAGAAATTTTAGAGGCGCATGCAATTATCAAAGCAGGCGCCAATTGCGTAATTCAAACGTCACTGGGCTTAAGTAGTAAAGAGATTGTTTTTTTGGACACGTGGTGAATGTATCATGTGACATGGGCGGGGTTGCTGTTTTCTTTGTTTTGTTTTCATGTGATTAAAGTTCAGTTGAGAGTCGGCGCTTGTCCTGTTTGCACTTTCTTTAGTCCCCGTTTACTGTGCGCTGTTTGCCTTTTCGTCAGTAAAACAACCTTATCTGCGGGTCTTGATAAATATTATCTTCCCGAGACAGGAGAGGGGAGTGCCAGCATCTGAAGAGTACTCTCATGCAGTTTCATTTCTGTCCGCTGCACAGCTAACTTGTTACTGTCGAATCTCGTTAATTCAAACTCGAGGGGGACCGAAACTTTGTTTGAATAAAGCAAAGTTTGAATTGCCGAGAGTTTCCTCCCATAGAGACGCATAGGATGGGACCTGCATGTTAGTTTGAACTATCCACAAGTCTGAATTAAAAAGTTTGAATTAATGAGAGTAGACTGTATCAGTTATTTTTGCTGCCTATTGCAAAGTAAAAAGTATATACCAGGACAGTTCTAATGCACTTTTTTTTTTTTTTTTTCAGTCTCGTATAAATTTAATTTAAGCCAATCAATCATTTAATAGAATGGGACCAAACGAAAGGTTCATCCTTAGCGTTTCCTGACTGACATTTAATGAGGAATGCACCTGTGGAATTGGCTTTTTTTTACCTAACTGAAATTAATAAAAATGTTGAAACTGTCAAGGATGCAGGATGCCTAAACGTTGTTCGACTTGGCAGAACAGTGTTATTAAAGGAATAAACTATACTTTTTTACAAAATTGTTTCACAGCGGGACTTATCAGACATTTGTTTCATTATGAAGTTAGAGAATTATTGATAGATATACAAACCACGGATAGGAGGAGCATGGCTGCAGTCTTTCTTATTAATAGCTTCTTTTTAAAGTTTCTTTTAAAGAAACGCTTGAAATCCCCAGAAAGACACTTTTCTAAATATGACGAGGCACTTCGCAAGATAAACCCCCCCTTCCTCATAAAAAAAAGAATGAGCTCCAAAATATAATTTTTGGGGGAAAGTTCATTTTATGAAATTATGTTTTCCGGGAGTTCCCTTTGCAAGGTGTGGCAGCGTGCGTTGGCAGGGTTTTCCTCAGCCTGCAGTGCAGGTGGTGCTGCACCACAAGTTTGGGGCGGGGGAGCTGACGCGGCTGCGACGCCAGTTCCTGGTGTACACCAAGAGCCATCCCGTGGACGACGTGGCCAAGATCCCAAACCTGTTTGTGCACTACCTCAACACCACCGCCTCCTGACCGGACAAACACCACAGAGACGTGGCAGCGACGGGTTAATAAAGGGCCATTTTTGGGCAGGAGCATTCTTGAGCCACTGCACGTTTTGGGGCCAGTCTCCAAAAAGAAGGCTCTCTTTCTTTGGAACTGCACTGCACCGGATATGTCTGGCCTCCCTTTCGTAGCTCCTGCCCCTGACACGGGACAGGAGCTACGAAAGGAAACAATTTGGCAGACACCTTGAGACGGACGAGGTACACACTCCGGAGCTTTCTCAAGGTGATCGGCTTAGCAGTTTGTGACTGGAACCAAAGCCCTACTTCACTACGCACAAATACTATTCCTTCTGCATACGTGGTACGTCCATTTCTATGTGGACCCCTCGGTATCGCGAACGACAAAGTATTGGCCGCTTTCCTAGGAATGTTTTGTCCTCCCTTTCGGGAATTCCAGGTGGATGGACGGATGGATGTTAACGGCTGGTAGCTCGTGCCACCCGGCCTACAAAAAGTGCGGGGCAGCGTCGCCAAATTGGTTCGCGCAAGTTTAAATTAAAAAATTGGTTGGTACGGACAAACTCGGCAGAAATGTCTCGGCGGCGTGAACGTAGCAGTATGTAACATTGCCACACTCAATTCCAAGCCAAGAGCCTCCACTTTCGCCAGCGCTCTTTTTACCGTGAAATACCACAGAAGCGCCCAGATCGTTTGAACGCACACTATTAACATTTCTCAAACTTGGGAATTCTGAAAATTGTACGTTAACCAAACCAAAAGTTGTTAGTCAGCGTTGCGAGTCTGTTTCCTTCTTGTGTGCCTGTGAGTGTGACTGTATATCCGCGCTGTTCCGTCCAAGCATGAATTGCCAATTAGCCCAAGCATCCACATTATTAATTTCCAACCCCTTTCTTTTCTTTAACATTGATAGACCAAAAATAATTTATAAAAAAATTAACTATGCATTGTAAACCTAATAAAACTTTCTGGGAATACTCTCTGGATGTTGGTGGATGTAAATATGGCATTTTTTCAAAATCAACTTTTTTTGCAGAAATTGTTTTTCCTGGGTAGTGTCCCCCCTTAAACGATTAGCAAAGAGCACCTGGTGGATGTTGCCAACGCCTCGTTTGTAATGCCCGTCTAGGAACCTTGACAGGTAGTGACAATAACTGTCTCATCTCCGGCCACGACGAGAGGAGAGCTGAAGGAGGAACTCCCCTCTCCCCGACACACACTTTTCTGTCCCAGAAGTCGCTATTGTCCCTCTACAAGAAACAGCACTGTTCTGTTGATAGTGTCTATACTTTTATCAAAGCGTCTCTGCAATTTATCGAACTGTTACGTGCCCATTTTGTTTGCTCTTCCGCATGGTTCAAAGTTATTTAGAACCAATGCAGTCTTTACATGTCAAGTTTCTTTTGTCACAAAATATGGCCATCAGGTGAAAGTGAAGAGGGGCTCAACTGTATTCTCCTTTCGTGGTTCGGTACAGTGCAATGGAATGGACGTGCCAAGACACACCCGGTTAGCCTTCGTGGACAGGCGGGATTTTACGTGAAATCGTCATCTTCGGGGGTGCAAAAACCTACTTGCCAAGGGCCTAGATATGTCACTGACCAGATGCTAATCTAAGGGGTTTGTATCACACCCTACAGCGCATGCCAGCAGGTCACAGCATCCGTTGTCCTTGTAGCCGTTGCACGACGTGTTCGGTGCTGAAAAGTGTGGCTTCAAGATGGCCACCACGGAGAAGGAACAGTGCCAGACACCAGTCAATGCATCGAAAAAGCGTGTTTGCAGAAAGGGCACAACTTCTTATTCTCCGGAACAGACTGCTAAAAAAAAAGAGTGACGCAAGATGGAGCAGACGTTGCGCGATTCCACCATCTTGGAGGACAGCAACGAGCCGTCGAATAAAGGTTACGTGTATTTACAGAGTGGGTACATCGGGCTGGACCAGCAGTCCCTTGGCGGCCATCGTCAATATGCGCAGTCTTTATATCCTAGATGCGTACGAAAAGATGTCAAAAATTACCTTTTGCTCAGTGTTTTAACTGATTATGTGGGAACAATTAAAGAGAGCCTCGTAGTCATTGAGAGGTAATTAAGCGAAAACAAATTCAAAAGAGCAACCAGCTGGCAGGTCGGCTACTACCAAATTTTCACACACACACACAAAAAAAAAAAGTGACACTCGAAAGGCTGGCATGAGCTGCTTCTTAACCTTTGGGTTTCGAGCGTCTAAAAAAGATTGTACGAAAGGTTTTTAAACGTGTATAAAAAATACAAATGAAAGGAAACGGCTCCATACAGCGACGTGACGTCACGTCGAATACAAATGACCGAAATTTGGTAGTTGCACGTTTGTTATTAAAGAGAGTGCCGAGGTAGTTGCAATTTTCCCATCTCTTCGCACCTCGTTCGATAACTCCTCGAGGACCGCAAGAACCTGTTCCGACACGCCCACAAACTCCGTCGTACCACTGGCAGAGCGACGGGTAACGAAAACAAAAACCGGCATGTTCAAGATGGCCACCCCGGGTGTGCAGCCTGGGAAAAAGGAAGGAGCACGTGGCGGCGGCAGATGGGTGCCTCAGGCGGTCTCGTCTGCCAGCTCGAGGATGGTGTTGCTGTAGGCCAGGTCCCAGTAGTGCTCCACGCCGTGCTTCTTGAAGTGTTCGCGCGCAAAGCACTCCGTCGGGCACACCTTGAACTTCATCTCCCCGAAGCTGCGGGACTTCACCGTGCCCTGGAGGGAGACACAAAAAACGGAAAATGTGGAGTGCCAGCGAGCAACAAAGATTTCTCGCAAGAAGATGGAACCTACGAGACCAACTCAAAGTGGCGCGTTTCCCCGGAGACGCCGGAAGAGGACCGAAGTTGTGTCCCATTTTTGCCGTGGTGGTGTTTCGGACGCCGGACAATCCCTTCGTCCGTTAGATGGGTCCTTGCACCTAGTGCTGTGAGTGTAGTCTCGTATTGATTTTTTTAATAGGGACAAATCGAGTGTAGGCCCACCGTTAAAAATATACCCAGAAGATGAGGAAACACAAACCACAGACAGGCAGTTTGTGTTCTTTTTTTCCTTCTCATCTCGGCGAGAGATCCGCTATACCAATTGGAGCAACTCCTCCACCCTTAGATGATTGGAGGTCCTCCGCTATCGACGACGCCTATCTCATGCACATGCTACTTGTCTCTAATGCACGATATCATCCCTGGGGATGTGGCAAATACATCTTGTTCGCGGAAGTAACCTACATTAGCTGCTTTTCGCACACCAAAGAAAAAGTTATGCAAGTCATTTGCCATGCTACGATATGGCGGCATGTGACGGTGCCCTGCCGTCCTGCGGAGCACGCACTCTCGCCGGCAATGTGCGCATGTTGAGCTAAGTTTTGCACCCGAAAGCCGAGTTAAAAAATGCTGGCTGCACGTGCGGTGTGCCAGAGCTGCGAGTGGTCCATTTCTAGTTTCTCGCTTCTTTCTCGCGTGTGTCTGCCACCAAAACTATTTCTGCGACGTAACGGGTGGTTTGATGCTCTATGACAGTCTAAGGGGTAGAATGCATGAAAATCATGATTCCTCAGTCTATTTTACCGTGTCCCATTCAAAATGTATGTGCAGCCAATTCTCGGTTATTTCGAGTCTACGGGGATAACAAAACACTTTGAACTGAGCAAACTTTTTATTAAAAAGCTCACACTTGTACTACATCTGTCTTCGTTAGTACTTGCCTACCTGAAACGAAACTGACTTTTTGCCAATTTTAACCCTTTTGGATGCAGCGTGGTAAGCACACTGTGCACACACCAGTTTCAACTCGTTGCCGAACGGCAAACATAAAACTTCCGGCGTTGTACCCATACTTCCAACTAATTGAACCAGTGTCTCCATTAATATTCGACCCTAAAATGCACCCTCTCGTAGCAACCAACCTTTACAGTTCGTAAGCTTACGAGAGGATATTGATCGTGTCTCTGAGTAGTGTTCAGGAAATTTCTCGATACTTAATCCAAACAAAACAAACCTACCGACAATGTCACGAAAACGTGAGATCTTATTTTACCCTTATGTTCTTCAGTGCGCTACTATCACGCGTGTCACCATAATTCGTGATCTCGGGATCTATTTCATTACCACACTTTCTTTTTCTGGCCATGTTACTCAGATTGTTGCCTCTTCTGTATAAATGCTTGGTTTACATTCTTGCCTGCCATGTGACTTTAGGGTAGCATAGCATGGAACTCAATGAGGGCCTTCGATGTGTCGCAAATTGAAACTGTACAGAAACGTTTATTGATAATATATATTATAAGTATTTCAACAGAAGATGTTAGTATGACTAGTACTACCTACTCAAAACTCTGTATTTACAAAATCTATTCCCACTCGCAGACTCACCCGCAATATTCTCTTTCTGCACAAAGCAATTCATGGTCACTTCGATGCTGACCTACTAAGCTCTGTACATTTTCATGGACCTGCTTGCTTTTGTAGACACCACTCTCTCTTTCATCCTTTCCTTCAAGGAAAGACATTACCATTAATTTGCATGCAACTGTCATTTAACGATTTAGTTGCCATGCTTGGACATTTTTGTAAAATGAACTCTTTCCAGCATAAACTAGCTCATGAACTCTATGCTTAAGACTCTTTTGATGATATAGATATTTTCTTTCTTTTTTTTTGAAATTTTACGTTTGGAAATATTTCTTCATGAATTGCTTTTTGTTTAATTTTCTGAGAAGCATGAACTTTTTCTAGTGTGAACTAGCTTGGCACAATTTATTTAAGACTTTCGCGGGATGAGTTCGACCTTTTTCATTTTTTATCGTCTGTGCAAGTATATGAATTGTATCTCTTAAAATTTCTATCTTTTGCTACCCCATCAAAACCACGAGTTTGTTCTGGGGCACGGAGAATATAAAGAATTATTATTATATTGCTGTCATTCTTTTGACTAATGAAGGGTACAACTACTTTTCCTGTAATACCCAAGAACTATGTGCAAACTGCATGATACAGTGAAACTCGTTTAGAACAAACCCACGCGAATTATTGTCGATATCGAACTCACAGAAAATTTAAATAAAAATGCATGGAAAAAGTACTCTTTATAACGAACAACATATTGGCTATATCGAACTTTTCCCCCTGGAAAGGCTTCCAAAAATGCACAAACAATCGTCTTCTAGACAGTCCCTTCCCCCTAAAAAAAGTAGGAAAGAAAGAAAATTACAAAAGCTCAAACTGCGAACAAAAATGAGCGAAGAAAAACAATTCCGAAGGGGCACAGAAAAAAAAAAAATGTTCAGCGCAAAGCGGTTGTTTAAGAAGAGAAGCAAATCAGAGGAGGAAATAAGCTAAAAAAACTCTGCACGCATGCACAAAAAACTAAATAAATAGATTCCTAGTGCTAGTGACACGAGTTCATTTGTTTACTTTTGGCGATATGACCCGTGTATAACGAACGCATCGTGGAAGTTCGTTGTAAAGGGTTTTTGCTATATCGAACTGATCGTGGCGCTTCCTGCTGTTCGTTATAAACGGGTTTGACTGTAATGTGCAAAAAACAACCGAACAAAAATTTAAAGTGTCAAGACCTTCCAGAAAATAATAAGGTATTTTTGAAAGAATAACATAACATCTAAATAGCAAGCACACTGGTGTGCAGGAAGAGCACCACATTAAATATTTTTTCTCCGTGGCACAAGATGAAACTTGCAGACTTTCCGATGCACACTGACCTCAAAACTTTTGCAATGGTGCTTTACACTGCTAATCGGACAATGACCAGAAGTGTGACTCAGATGGCAAATGCCCTCGTGGAAAGACCCAAGCTCCGCCGACGCTCCGACCAAAAAGGAGCTCATTTTAATATGGTAGCATTTTGATGTGCCGCGATCCCACTCACTGCGCATGGGTAACGGAAGCGTGATCATGCGACGAAAGAACGATGGATGACGCATCCATCGAGCACAAAGCTTCCAACACTCTGTCAGATTACTGGTGAACAGAGTATAGTACAGCACATACCCATAAATTCATTCTCCTTTCACTAAATTTCTCGTTAAGCAGGGATGGAACTGGGCAAAGCAGCTTTGGAGCAATCTTGGGAGCAGAAAAATCAGCAGTTTGGAGCAGGCTGGGAGCAGAAAAGACGAGGTCTTGGATCAAGTTGGGAGCAGCATACGAGTTTTAAGAATGTCAAAGTAGAGGCTAAATGTCACCTGGTGTTTAAAGCTAAAAGAAAGATGGCATGCAGATAACTCCACATGAACTGAACGGTATTTTCTATAAACTTTCTGGTTGCAAATATTTTTCAGAAAATTATGCGCAAATGACACAAAACATACGAAGCAAAACTGCAAATGACAGTGTGACACCTGATAAAACCGACTTGCAAAGAGGTACATATAAACAGGTACCACGGTGTCTAGCAAATTATTATTTTGAAATTCCCCGACTTTTCGAGGCTTTCCCCGACAGTTTCAGGTGAAATTCCCCAACCACTGTAGAGGCGGTTAAGTATATAAGACCATTACAAAACGAGGCATTGAGCATTGAGCATTGTGAGGATCATTTTGCGCGGGTTTGATCCAACTTGCCTATTCCGAAATATTCGGGTTCGTCCAGTCCGGATTAAACGAGCACTTTCTCGCCGCCGACATCGTTAACGAAGAGGTCACTTCCGGAAACACGATGAAAACACGACGCTCAACCGCACACGTCAATAACAAAATGGTAGCATGGCCGCCAGATGCACACTTTCGGCTTAAGGCTCGGATTAAATTGGTGTCTCCGACTTTCCCATTTGTTACTAAATCTAGTAGCTCTAACTGAGTCTAGCCTAGTGTCGCGCCCTCAATCCAATTCAATCCAATCCAAGCCTTGGACTGGATTTGTAGGCCCTTCCCTTTGCATCGGGTAGCGCACTTTACATCGTAGAAGCGTAGAAATCTGGGCGAGTTGGTGATGCATCAGAAAGAGAAAACAGCGCAAACAAAACAACGGACCAGTAGAGGAATATACACACAGACAAGGCGCCTTGTCTGTGTGTATACTCTTCTACTGGTCCGTCGTTTTGTTTGCGCTGTTTTCTCTTTCCGACACACTACATCGGGTGAGCAGAGCCCACGCTCCGCTCTAAGCAGAATTTATTGCCTATATTTCTGCCCCCAGGTCCTCGAGTCTTTGCTCAGGGCACTCGATGGCGTTTCCGGCTTGTTTTCCCTGACTGGGCTCGCTTTTTGACAATATCCCCGACAATTCCCGGTTTTCCCGGTCGCTAGACACTCTGGGTACAAATAGCTTTCATTGCTCAGCATTGACTAGCGAGGTGTACCGAAAAATAAAAATGCGGGTGTAGTGTCGTCGGACTATTTGCTGGTGCACAGCTAGCGCCACCTAGTCTCAAGAAAATAGGACCTGTAAGGCCAGGCCTAGGACGGGGGCAGAAAAAGGAGATGGAGCCAGGGCGCGGGGGACGGTGATGAGCTCGCCGAATAAAAAGTATCGTTATCGTTTGCAATCCGGCTTTGAGTGCCTGCGTCACGACGCCTCCACCGAGGCCAAGACACCACAGCAGGTACCAAAACGGTCTCTCATTTTTCAGTGGCTAGAATAAGATAGTAAATGTCCTTGTACATATAAATCTTTTGGAACTTCTTCATCAATTGCTCACGGATACACTTCACTTTTTCGAGATTCCGAGCCAATTTTGCATTAGCCTCTGCTAACAGCGCTTGACCAGGCTCAATCTTCTCCATCCCCTTTTTTTGAGACCCGACTCAATCAATGACTGCGCAAGCTCAAGCATAATCTGCGAACAGATGACGCGCTGTTCAAGTTGTCGCTCTTCTTCCTGAAGACGAGGTCTCTTCGTACTCGCTTCCCTCGCATTACTGTTCTTCCTCTTCTGCCTCTCATCGTCTTGCTTTTCGACCTCTAGCCTTTCTGTGTAAACTTTATGAGGCTTCACAGCTTGAGGCAAGTCTGCTGTCAAAGGCACTTTTGTGACATAACTGCCAAATTGCTTCAAAGCGCTATCACGACCTGGCAGCTTGTATCTTGCTCCGCCCATACGCCTCATTGCTCGCTCGCCTTTGTTCCCAAGGTTTTTGCGTCGGTCCGTGGAACATGTTTGTTCCACAATTCAAATCTTCAGATGAAGTGACTCCAGGACTTCAGAAAAGCACGGTGAGCATGCAGCAACGGCGGCTAACGTTGGCGGCAGCGACCTTCAGATACAAATTTTCGGATATCGGATCCACTGGCGTCCAATTCGGGCCGGAGGTTCAGGTGTCAATGCTGCCAACAGAAACTGTGAGACGGCTAATTTCGACGAGGCTCGTTTATAATTTCAGTTTGGGCACACCTTGGCGCAATTTTGTTCTTATTTATACTTTTGTATCAGTGTGTCGCATGAAAAGTAATTGGGCGCACAGCAGCGCAATTGGTGCAGGAGTTCCATCCCTGCGTTAAGTGCACGGTTTACTAGCACACTGTCTAAGCAGCCAGCCTACTCAAAAGCAAAGCCAGAACAGCTATGCATCCGTCCACGAAACATTCCCTTCTCAGAATGCGGCAATTCGGAGCAGGAGGGGTCTTCTCCATTCCTGCACATAAGCACAACTTGCTATGTCCTAGCTCCTCTAACTGGCTTTCCCTTCAGCATCGTCGACCCAAACTCCAAATTTTCTCACTTATTCCTCCCTCTACATAAAATGTCCTTCGGTGTAAGCTCTATTTTTTTTCTAAATCGGAGCGATTCACTGATCTGTAATTGTATTGTCACGAATGACTAATGATGAAGTGGATAATAACTGGAGGAACTAAACGTTTAATGGGGCAAACTCGTGCCCAAAACAAAATATAGAAGAAGGTTAGCGTCGCAGGCGTCGATGTCGGCGAAACAGCAGGATAGAGCGCTGGGGCGAGACTGACTCAGGCTCACGATGTGAAGCCCCTCACGTACACGCGTGGGCTTCTGGAACAATCGGTGTAGAAGATTCGGTGCGTAGAACATTCTAACCTCGAATAAGCTAGAGGGTTCTCGAATTGGCCAGAACGCAACATTTACAGAAACAACAAAAAGGTGTATCTGCAGCCAGGCATCGAACCTTGGCTCTTTGCGCGAGAGCCAAGCATAATGACCGCTCGGCCACGGGCGCGCTTGCCTACTTGGCCAGCTGCGCGCGCGGCAATATTGGAAACCCTCCTAGTACGAGGGGCGTTCATAAAGTTTGTATTATCGGCACACAAAATCGAAAAAAACGGGACAAAACAGGCATCAGCAGGAGTGCGCGTCCCTCTAGTTCCCGCACAGTATAAACATCGCATGCTATAGTAGCTCGGAAAGCCGCTAGGGAGTCGAAACAAAAATGGCACCGCCGGTCGGTGCCAAGCACATGCAGTGATCCGTTTTCTCCATTTGAAAGAAGCAATGCCAAGGAGATTCATTCCGAGCTGGTGGCGTTGTTCGGAGACAACGCCCCAGTTTATGACACTTCGGTTAAATAGCGCAGACGCTTCCAATGTGGCCAAAAAAGAGAAAAGCATTTCCAGGACGGCGACCAAGTGATTGCTGAAGTGGAGCGATTCCTGAACACTCAAAACGAGGAGTTCTATACCAATGGCCTCCGGCATATGGTGCATCGCTGAAAAAAGTGGGTAACTTTTGGTGGCAAACATGTAGAGAAGGTCTCAACTCCTACTCGATTTCGATTGCTGAATCTCTATTCCTTCGTGACAATAACACAAACTTTATGAACGCCCCTCGTATATGTGCATTGCTGTTTATGCGAGGTCTGTAGGCTTCTGCACTGATGTATTGAAACAATGCTGAGAACGGGTTCTTTGTTCATCGAGAGATGGGCGATCCTTGAGATGTGCTATGTCATTGCTTTCTAAGAGGGATGACGTTTAACCTCCAACCGGATAATACCGTATAATCGCGTGTAAGGGCCGCACCCGTGTAAGGGCCACACTCCCATATTTAGAACAAAGTACTATTGCAAAAAAAACAATTACAGAAATTATTCGCGTATGCGCAGCACCCCCTTGTTTTTGAGGCGCGCCGACTGTAATGCCACGTTTCTATGAATATATATCGCTAGGTGGCGCTAGCCACTGCCCGAGCACGTAGCGGCACGTGTCCGCATCCCCGATATTTGCTCTCCACTCATCCGTATCACCGTATGGCATAATGGCTGTCGACCTCGATCGTGGTCGGCCGCGCTGTCGGGATGCATTTATGTTGCGGCGAGGCATTGAGAAAAGATAAAGGATATGTCAGGTTCCGTGGCAAGCGCGAGGAATGGGGATTCAGCGGGCTTGGCTCGCGCATGCACTCAGGTTTCCGAACGCCACTGTACGCTCTGGGGAGGCTTCTTTTTGTTCTTCGATTCGTGTCAAAGCGTCGTGATTTGTCTGCCTTTTCGCGCAATCTGAGAGCTATGGGCAAGTCCCACTTCAACAGTCATACGGGATTCAATTTGAAAGTGTCTGCGCATGCTATCAAGTACGGCAAAAAAAAAAAAAAAAGATGCGTATAGCGCAGTATGTGAACAAATTAAATCCGACTGACGATTGAGTCCGGATTCTGGAGTGAAGGCGTTTCCGACCAGTGCAGCCGAGCGCGCTCATCTAGGTACGTTCATTTCAGAATGTGGATACAGATTTTTTTGTTTTAAATCCGTGTATGGGCCGCACCTCGAAAATTTGCCCTCAAATCGGGAACAAATAGTGCGGCCCTTATACGAGTTTATACGGTATAGTCGTAGGATGGTCTATTTCCTGGGGTATGCCTTCTCCCAATGAAACCACAAGCATCTGCTGCAGTCGAACCCGGTCATAACAAAGTCATTGCAATTTCGAAATACGTTTACTATAGCCGTATTTCGCTATAAATGGGATTTGCCCAAAAAGTCACGATTTTCTGCTCACACTACACATCATGATCACGCAGCATATAGCATAGGCTTCCGTAATGGGTGCTGTTCTGTTTTTGCATATTTGAAGTGCAAAGGAGCCACAATAAAACCGCATTTCGCTTCAATTACAATAGAAGCCACGAGCCCGCTTTGCAACACACGTCGTAACACGCCTGAAAGCACGCTTCTCCTTTCGAGAGCTCGCGTGCTGCATGAGAGCGTGCGTTAAAACAAGGAGCCTCAGATGTGCATGATGTGTGCGCACTACTTTGGTGCGACTAGACAGTAGATGTACGTACGATATGCGCTTTCAACAATCGGCAAAAAATGAAGAAATAAAAAAGTATGATAGGAGGAAGCTCAACAACCTTTAATGCTCCAGGCGGTAATAGATACAACGAGAAGCAACTTTGTGCAAGTTCTTTCTGCGTGTAAGTCCTTCGGCGGCCGTAAGCATGTCTAGCAGTCTAGACAAGCGTTGGACACGGGCCGATCGCTGCAAATGCGTTTTCGCACACCTTACTTCTTTAGACAGACAGAGACGTGATTCCTAGACTCTCAGGCGTGTTCGAAAAATCATTTTCTTTCCTTCTTTCGGACGGCACAGTAACGCAACCGAAAAGCGTGTAGAATTTCGATACCCGGAACACACTCCAGTGACTCTCGCTAGCTCTGCAAAGCATGTGATCGAAAAGCACCCAGAATGTCAAAATCCGGAACTCGCATGCAAGAGGTACAGAGAGAGTCACTCTCGCGGGCTCCGCGAGGCACGTGATCGAAACGCAACGAGCGTCTTCCTTCGACAATGAAGCTAAACAACAACTTCCGCTCATCAATTTGCGTCGACCGCAGCTACAGCCGCTCCGGCCGACACCGACTTAGTCGCAGACTCTCCGTCGTCATCGCTCTCGCTCGCAGGCTCTGCGAACGAGAGTGAACGCCATTTTCTGGTAATGTTCGCAAAAAATAATCCCAGCACTTTGAGCTTTTCTTTCGTTCTATCCGCAGCGCCGCCTCCACTTTGTTCGTTAAAAACGGGATAAAATTCCATTAAAAGTATCACAGCAGGAGCGTGCAACAAACATTCGTTGGTTACACGCTATATTCGACTACCGTATACCCAGGTTCGTTGTAAGTGGGTTTTACTGTACTACGTAAGATATAAACAGGTCACACTCACCTCCCAAACCAGAATGCAGCGGTTCTCCACTTTCTGTCCATTTTCCGCTGCGAGGAATAAAACCCGACGAAGGAAATTAATGCGACAATACTTTTCTGCCCTGGCAACTTGGAATTGGGCATTGTGTATAGCCTAGTCAAGCGTACCCAAGCGACCTCGAGCCAACAAGAGAAGGCATCAACCACGATTGGCTGGAGCTATGCATCACAATGAGCCATAATACCCTCACTACACAAGCAAGCTTAACTGTCATTGAGCCGACGACAATTGGCTCAATCGTAACCAATCAAAGTTACACTTTTTAGGGGCGAAGCTCCTTAGGGGCTAGCCATGTCCGTCCGCCGTCCGCCGTAGGCCTGGCGTCGGGTGCTCGTGCTTCTGCTCGTGAGATCACGTGCTCACGAGCACGTGAGCACATGCTCACGTGCTCGTGTAGGGCAAAAAAAAATTGGAAAAAAAAAGATGAAAAAATTATGAAAAAAGAAAAAGAAGAAAAAAAAGAGTAGGGGGTTCCGAGATGCCATCCCATCTGTCTGCTTAAAAAAAGAAAAAGAAGAAAACCACACATTCTCCTACTGACATGAATGAAAAGGCTCGGCATGCTGCGGCTCGGCGTCTACGCAGACAAGCACCACCAGAGCTTCGCCCCAAGCAGCATCATTCACCACGTGGAGATGCGGTCAATTTTTACGTTACATTGCATTGTTGGACTCTGTCAATTTTGTTGACCTTTTTGAGGCGGCGTTTCGAGCACGAACAGCTTGCCCCTGACAGCCAGTGGCGAGCGCTCGGTGCAATGCATGAATTTTTTTTTAAAGTGTAACTTTTTTTTTTTTTTTTAAGAAGTTCCGTTGAGAACATTACATGAGGGGGGGTACATAACACGAGAGCATAAAACAGTAACAACAACATATGCGAATACATGGGGTGCTGCAAAACAATGTGGCCATTGCCACGAGCAACAGCAATACACAAATTATCTGGATACATGGGGAGAATAATAAGGGGATGAAAACATTATGATACATGGCAATCAGTAACCACGAGACAAACAAATAGAACGGCACAGTGGTGATTAACAGAAATGAGAACAAAGAGCGTTGCGAAATGTGGTGGGATCCGTCTGGGTTACAATAAGTGAGGGGAGGTCGTTCCAGTCTAATAAAGTACGGGGGAAGAAGGAGGAGTTAAAATAGGTTGTGCTGCCTGAGATACGGGAAACGTGACACGGGTGATTTAGCCGCGATGAAGATCGTCTGGGGGGTAGGAGGAGAGGGCCTCGGAGCGCAGGGAGGTGATAGTAAATTTTGTGAAAGAGACAGAGCCGCGCTATCTTACGGCGGACGTTTACAGTCGAATCTCGTTAATTCGAACACGCTTAATTCGAACTTTCGGTTTATTCGAACTGACGCTGTGGTCCGGACTACACTATATGTATTTCAATGGGCAAAAACGCCCGGTAATTCGAACGCTTAAATGCCCGCGCCGGTTAATTCGAACATCCCGCGCTGCTGAGTATGCTTTCAGGAACGGGCTAACTCACGCGGCAGCGCCTCCAACGTCTCCAGTTCCAAATACTAAACATGACAACCGATCACGTGGTGACCTTGAATGCTGCGATGAGCGGTGCGGTGCTCTTTTTGCACGGTGACGATGCTGCGCCGCTGCTCTTCGGCGCGTTTTCGGCGGGAGTGCGACAGTTCTGTTTCTTGCCTTGCAGCCGCGCGTTGCTGCGGTTCGACATGTTTTCGGTGGGCGCGCGACTGAAGTTTGCTGCGCCGCTGCTCTTCGCCGTGTTTTCGGCGGGAGTGCGACAGGAGAATGCGGATGCCGCGTTAGAGCTCATCTCCGAGCTCCAAGCGATCTTTGTTGATTCACGACTGAGGAACCGCGCACAGGCACGCATTACGGATTACTTCCCTTTGTGATCGATGAAAATAACTGTCCTGGAACTCGTCACTAATGTGTTAGCTCAGTGCACATGCGCCGCCCAATGCAGCGCTGCACGTAAGTACTCCATTTAATGAGCTTTGGTTAATTCGAACTTCGTTTAATTCAAAAAATGTTTTGGTCCCCCTCGAGTTCGAATTAACGAGATTCGACTGTACTAAAGGAGGGTTCAGTTTGCTCTTTAGGGCGGATACCCTAATTGACCAATCATATTTCTTCAAAATAAACCTGGCAGTGCGGTTCTGGATTGCCTCGAGATAATTTATTAAGTATACTTGGTGAGGGCTCCAAATTGAGCCACTAATAACGGCTGAGGTGCCCGTCCACTTCACATCAACTAGTTGCACTTAACTAAGTGAGTTCACCATGCTGGCTCCTGCGATGATGCCACCAACGGCCAGCACTACCAAAGCACTGCCTGCAGGCGCGTCTCGAGTCGAGGCAGCAAAATAAGACGACGGCACGACGCCGACGATTCTGCCGTGCTCGCCTCTGGGCAAAGCCGAGCCAGGTGTGCCGTGCTGAACGGAAGTGAATGCCCCCTACCCTTTTTCTCGAGTGGATCTCTCCAGTGTGAATACTAATAAAAAACCCCGTTTAACTCTTTCCTTACCGCACCTATTCCGATCGATCAATTTGACCGACGAGTTTAAAACCCCTATTTTAACGCGTTCTGTGCCGTGTTTAAACGTGCGACGCCGTCTAGGACATTACTGAAAGCAGAAACTCTGCTCAGAGTTTCGGTTTCGGCTTTTGCTTTCCCGCGAGGGGGCGATTTTTTCGCGCGACTTTCAAGTTCAAGGATCGTGAACGATCGCATCAAGTGCGGCGTCGTCGCCGCGCGCCGAAGCTTCTCGAAAAGCGTTGTCCAACTCGAGGTTCCGGTGCATATGCAATCAATTTTGTGAATGAATGTGCCAGCAGTGAGTCGGAAGCTGACATTCATTCGTTGGGTTTTAGTTTGAATTGTGGTAGTGGGTCGATTTAGCTGGAATTATCCGCAGGTGCCTGTCGGTATGTTTCGTTTTGTGCGCCGAGGGCATTTTTTTTCTCTGCTAGTTTCCGTGGACGTACTGGCTGTGTTCTGAACGCATCATTTCTCATCTGCAGGGTGTTCACCTCATATAGACTCCATTTTATGCCATCAGCAGCAAAATGACTGAAGTTTCCTTCGCTTTGGTCGGGGCTTCGGGGAATGGCACAGTCATCACGGGGGCCAAGTTTTCTTCCGCAGAACAAGAAGTTTCACACAGAAGCTTTTCACACTTACAGGATTTGTTTCTAAAAGCCTAACATACAAAACATATATTTTTTATTTTATTTTTTTTGCGCCTAATAATAATGTAACGACCTCCGACCAGTCGTTACGTCATAAGAGGATCTTTTGGCCGCCTAGCGCGTGTCGCTAGAGGGCCGCGCGTGGAATTGCAAGTCGCCAGGTGTATTCCCCCGCACTGGTACCAGTCGTGACATCTTTTTCTGCCCTTTTTAAAAATAGCAAGAGTGCGCGTGCATAGCTTTGATAGGGGCCGAAGATGCGCGAGAGTGAGATTCCGAAAACTTCTTTTGCGACGTCACGCTCCGGGAAGGAGGCCCTTCAGCGGTACTTTAAAAATGATTTTTCTGCAGCGCTCATGCACAGAATGTAAAAATAACTTCGATATTCGAGATCCTGGAGGTCAAATAAAGACGATTTACCGTATTTATTCGAATATAAGTCTACCTTTTTTTTTCCGGAAATGTTGTCAAAAATTAAGGGTCGACCTATAATCGTGACCAAAGAATTTCGACCTACATTCGCGACCAAATTTTGCGACCCTACCGAGGGCATGGAGCTATCGAATCACCGAGCCGGCGTTGCCGTAGAGCCGCGCCGCTTCTCGTTTCAAAAAGCTTTTGGTGCACAAAAGCAACCGCAACAGCAACAAACGACAGCCCCCCCCCCCCCCCCCTTCCCCCCCCGTGGCCGCTGCTCGCGCACATCCCTCGGGCGTCGGGTTTCGAAATCGCGCCTGTAGCGTTCCCCTCGCTGGGCAAGGGGAGGGAGAGGAACGCGATGCGCCATGCACTTTGCCCTCCATGCCTCTCCCTTGCAAATGCCCACAAAAACAAAAAAAAAAGGAAAGAAAAAGAAACAACCGAGGTTACTTTAGCTTGTTGCTTACAGCAGGCTCGCGTGTTGGTCACAGCGACTCCGGCGTTGCTCGCGTATTTGTATTTGGTCTTTCGTCGCCTCGCCGGTCTCCACCTTCTTTCGTTGTGTCTTGCGCAGGGTCATTTTACAACGGACGGTGTCAGTGAGGCGAGGATGTCTACCAAGCTGACGAAGCTTCGGAGGACGATGACATGTCCGGAAGTTCTGACGATGATAAGTTTTTGACATCGCCCTGCGATTTAGCCGAGAGTGCTGTAAATAAAGATTCGTTTCTTTCTTTTGCCCTAACTTTCCCCTGTTCCTAAAAAAAAAAAAAAAAAAAGGTGGACCTATATTTGAATTATTTTTTTTTTATTCTCGGTGGGTTCAATAAATTGGGGTCGACCTATATTCGTGGTCGACCTATATTCGGGTAAATACGGTAAGTGTTTCCTCAAATACTACTCTGCTTCCGCTTTCTTTTAACACATATACACGAGTACTTTGCACCGGCGAGTGAGTACTGGAGTGCCGGTGCACTCCAGGGGAGGGCAGTTGCTCGTTTCATTGCAGTAGCTGTAACGAACATAAACGACCTGCCGCCTACCAAGCCTCCATGGGATCTCATTGATCTCACGCAACATGTCCGGCCTGTCCCGCAAAATATGGATGCCAAGCGCCACGCCAAGCGTCGGGAGCATTATTTCCGTCAACACCAAGCCGAGGTCACCGCATTATCTCGGGACCCTGCCCAGGTCATCGCGTATATGGATGCTGCCCTGCACACATCCGGTCGATCTGCGACAGCTGTGGTGTTCCTGTCCCATGATCCTGTAGAGTGCGATCCAACCGTTGCAAACACCAACATGACCCTTTCATCGCCCGAACAAGCCGAAGCCCGCGCCGTCCCCCTCGCCCTCCAGACGTATGAGGTCAGGAATCCAGAGCCCGGCACGCTTACGGTGTTCACAGACTCTCAGAACACGATTTGCGCGCTTAAGACGCATCTACTCACATCGAGTCCGACAATCGCCGCTATTTACGACGCTGCACTTTGCCTGTACCGCCATCGAAGTGTCCGAGTCAGTATACACTGGGTCCCAGGACATGTGGGCATTGCCGGCAACGAGAAGGCCCACAAGGCTGCATTGGAGGAGCTGTATAAAGATTTCCCCTCCTCCCAGGGGACCTTACTGGTGCCTCCCACGTCGCCCAACGATGACCAGTTTCCCGAAGACGAGGCCTACGTGTGTGACCCAGTCAATGCTGTTCGCCTAGTCCGTCGGGACTGGAAACACCGACTCGACGACTCTTGGACCCCAGAACAATTCCCAATACCCGAAAAACACGTTCTGTAGGCACAAGATGGTCCTGCTTCGACGCATTAGGATAGGTGGAGCGGTCACGCCTCATCACGTCTATCGCTTCGAGCTGACCCGGCAACGTAAACTTGATCCTTACTATGCCCCGCCAGACCCTCGCTGCCAGCGATGCAAAGACCCAGACGCCCTCCCTCTAAACATTTATTTGAGCAGGGCTGTAACCATATGGTATGTATACATACTTTGTTTCGTGGGTACATGACTTTTATTCTAACATCTAGGTGCAGTCAAATGCCTTAATAACAAACACAACTGCTACGAAAATACCCATTTAACTCTTTCCTTACAACAGAAAGACTGCCCATTTTTGAAGGGTCCCAGTATTCTTTTTTTTTTTTCCTGAAAAAAAATTTGCTTCTAAAATTTGTTGCCGTATATTGAAATGTAGCTGCAATAAATGCTCTTTTTAATGATATAATTATAAAATAGGCATTAAATAAATTATGCTAAATTTAGTTTCTGAAAACCGAAATTATTGTGGCCAATGCAACATATAAAAACCTGTTAACAGCTAAAAACTTTCAAAATATACAAAATATGCCAAATTTTAATGTAAAAAAAGCAGGGTGTCGAACCGGTCATTATTTCGGTTCGGTTCGGGTTCAGGTTCAGTAGCACTGTATTTTGTTCCGGTTCGGTTCCGGTTTAGGGTAGCGCACATAATATCACTCCAGTTACTGGTTTTAATAAGCGCGAACCGGTTCGAACTGGTTCTTAACTCAACCTTCGAATATAGCAAGGCTATTACTTTGCATATTACTGTTATTAAGTGAACTATATATAAGCGATCGGCTTTCCATTTTTATGGTGTCGTTTGCACATGCAGCTGTGCAGTATTTCAAACTCTGTCAGAAGAGGGCGTATTTTCGGGAGGGGTCTATAGACCTTTCCAAAAAAGAGCTTGTGGCCGGTGCCATCTTCAGTGTTCGGGCGTATAGGGCGTGCTTTGCTCGCTTTCCGAAGCGACAAACACGCACGTGCTGGGCTGTGAAGATCACACACTGGCTGTGATTTTATAAACAGTAAAAAGGTCTCTAGCTAGATTGCTTGCCCTCCATATGTATCAATTTGTTTTGCTCTGCACCCACGTGTTTTTTTTTTTTTTTTATATACCATACATGCTACCTGTTTTTGGTACCCAGTAAGATGTCACAGCCAGGGGAACGAGAGGAAACAAATGTGCCGTATAACACAGAAACAGGGACGTCGAGTGCGCAGTTGGGGTAGTTCATCGAATCCCGTTAAACTGTGGTCATGTATACATCGGTCAGACTGGCCGATGGGTCAATGACCGGGCACGTGAACACGCATGTATAATCAATGAAACCAAAACCAGTGGTCCCGATGGCATCTCACCACGCGTTTTAAAAAGGTGCGCTCAGGCAATCTCGCCCTATCTATACTTAATTTATACCCAGTCGCTGGCTACGAGCGTTCTACCAGATGACTGGAAAGTTGCTCACGTTGTACCTATCCACAAAGGCGGTTCGAAGAAGGATGTCTCTAATTACAGACCTATTTCATTGACGTCTATTTTATGTAAGATTATTGAACACGTTTTTTATTCACAGATAGTGTCTCACTTAAACGCAAACAATTTGATTATCAGTGAGCAGCACGGTTTTTGTAAGGGATTGTCTTGTACAACACAGCTTGCGGAATTTTTTCACGAATTAGCATCTGGTATTGATGAGCGCAGACAAACAGATTGTATTTTCTTAGACTTCCGTAAAGCATTTGACACGGTTTCACACTCGCTTCTTCTCCAGAAACTTAAGATATTTAATTTAGATTCAACTGTTATTAGGTGGATTGAAAGCTATTTGTCCCAGCGGCGTCAATGTGTGGTTTTGAACGGCAAGCAGTCTGATTACGTTGATGTTACATCTGGAGTCCCCCAGGGACCCCTTTTGTTTTTAATTTATATTAACGACATTTCTAGCCAAATAACATCCCGTATTCGACTGTTTGCTGACGATTGTGTTTTATATAGAAGCATTACGAGTGAGCATGACGCAGAACAATTACAGAGTGACCTGGTACGTGTTGAAAACTGGTGTTGTAAATGGAAGATGAATTTGAATCCAAAAAAGTGTGTCTATTTAAGTTTTACTAGGAGTAAGAAAAAAATTGATACTCAGTACAGTATAAATAATGACTTCATCAAAACAGAATGTACGTACAAATATCTGGGTGTTACATTATCGAATGACTGTTCATGGAACGCCCAAGTCGATGATGTAGCCTTAAGGGCCGGCAGGGCATTAAACTTCATTCAGCGAAATTTAAAATGTTCCGAAACAAAATTGAAGAAAACGGCATATCTGACATGTGTTAGACCAATTCTAGAATATGCATGTGTTGTATGGGACCCTGCGCAGAAGTATCTAATTGAAAAACTAGAAAAAATTCAAAATAGGGCAGCGAGGTTTGTTCTGGGACGATATGGGCAAAAGGATAGTTGTACTGACATGAAAAGAGAATTAAATTGGGAATTACTCTCAGCCCGACGGAACAAATTAAGACTGAAATTTTTGTTTTCAATATTTAATGGTCGACTGGGCATTAACAAAGACGATTACCTAAAGCAACCGCACTATATTTCAAGCCGGACCGATCACTGTTTTAAAATATGAGAATACCGTGCCAGAACAAACATGTACGCTAATTCTTTTTTTGTCAAGACCATCCAACAATGGAACAAGCTGTCGGAGGAACAAGTGTGCTCTGCAACCGAAGAATTGTTTTTTTCACGTTTGTAACCCCCCTGCAGTAACGCCTTCGGGCAATGCGGGGTAACTTATGAATAAAGAATGAATAAAGAATAAAGAAATGTGGCTACATCTTGACAGCGTTTCGGGTTCGGACGGAAAAACGCTGTTCTAAAGATCTCCTGGCGATGCATTGTCTAGTTACTTTGTCTTTTTGTTTCAAATAATGCTCTATGCAAATGACCCGGTCTGAGGGTCTCGGACCGGGTCCTTTGTACCTGTCAGCCACCGAACAAAGTTCCGGTAATGCCACCACAGCAAACAACGTTTCTCGAATGCTCAGTTGAAGACGATTAAAGAGGACTTCAAACAAAATTGAGAAAATACTTGAACAGGCGACATGCTGGCCTTGCTAGTCTGACAAACCTAAAAAAAAATAGACACATTTTCTTCATGCCCCCCCCCCCCCCCCCTCAATCCTCCTTCTCCCCCTGGCCACCTTCCAGTGCGCGGCGCGTCGGCGAATCATTGCCGAGTAACGTTACCTCCGACAACCCATGTTTGTTTGTTTTTGTAAGTTAGCACTTCGAGCACGTTGAAGAAAAGATTGTTTTTCATTGAAAAGGACCACAGGCGACCCTACAAACTATACTGCCGATGCAGCGCGGTACTTGTGCCCCCTTCCTTCAGGGTGTCGCTGCACTCAAGCTGAAGGTCACGTGGTGCACTCTCGGTGCTCGATTGGCTAAATGGCTCATCAACTGCAACTGTGGTCCATCTTGAGGTCAAACATTCGCAGACGCACAGGCCCCCGTGCCTAGAGCAGCGCAATCCACTCCGACACTTGGACATTCCGTAGCCAAACGGTCTTTGAAATCGCCGCCACCGCTACCGCGCCGCCAGGGTCAATTCAAGAAACAAGCGAAAGTAGAAGCTCTCCAGACTGTGATTATTTTTTATTACGTATGCAATAAAAACTAAATGCAAAAATATCTCACAGTATGTAGGATTAGTCTTGGCAACATAAAAAAAATATACGCCCGCAACTTTTCCCATTTAGATTACTTATTGACACAATTGGCCCTGAACCGTTTTCGTTGAACCGGTAACCGCCACATCAAATTATGGTTTCGTTCCGGTTCGGGTTCAATATGAAGCGTTCGATTTCGGTTTCGGTTTTGTTCCGGTTCAGTCAAAAAAAAAAACGGTTTTGATCCGGTTTTCGGTTCGGGTTCGGTTCGACACCCTGAAAAAGGGCTGAAAATGGAAGTTCTCTGGATAAAAAACGTATCGAGTTCTAGCACATATTCTCAATCATTGTGGCATGCATATGCCATTGGGTGAAGCAGTTTTTTGGATGCGGTGCAACACAGGTAAAGGTAGCAGGTACTCCTCGTAACACATCTTGAAGTTGCGCCGCTTCTCCATTTTTTCGGGAGGCTCGTGGTGCAGTCGTTCATTATGTACAGTGCTCATTGTGCGTATGATGTGCCGGTCTTTTCATCAAAGATATAACGCACTTTGATCCCGTAGCCGTCGGACATCACCTCTTTTTGCCTTCCCCCATCTGAAATAACTCGGATGAGAATCCCCCACTATCTTTTCGTGTAGCCGCCCGCCAGATTCGGGAGGCGGAGTGCTATCCCCTCCTAGCGCTCTCTCCTCGGCTGCATATTTGTTCGTGATGCATCTCTTGGTTTTTAGAGTTTACGCAGGTTGACCGGATTACTAGACAGGGTGTAGCGAGATTGGTGTGCAGCCAAAAGAAGTGGCCAACCTGTCGCCATCTTGCTTTATTAGACGAAAGGAGGCAAAAACGAGAGAAACGGGGAAAGCACCCGAATGGGGAAGTGGCGCTATCTGTGGGCAGTTCGTTACACTACCAACCCTCCCCCTTAATGGGCTGCCACCGTGCTCACGCTTCTGACGCCCAAACGTTCACAATGCTAGAGAGTCTTTCTTCCGTTCAAGCCTCGGCGAGAAGGTCCGCAGAGTTGCTCGACGATCCAAACCAAACACGATCCAAACAAGAAACCTGCATGGGAGTTTTCTCCTTGCGATTGACAAGACGCCCGACTGGGCCCAACACCACATTATTTGCCGACGCGATCGCCAGCTTTCCCCAATTCCCCGGCGTCGCTCCCTTCGCCCGATCGCTCACTCGCTGCGCCTGGTTGGTTTTTCTATTTTCTTCTCGACTTCTTTCTTTTTTTTCTAAGGAAGAAAACAGTGATGTTAGAAATGTGCTTTCACAGAACGCTGTTCACTTTGTATGCCGATCGGCGGTGTTCAAGGCGCGTATGCAAGCAATGAACTTTGCGACAGGAAAACATTCTTTCATGAGCATTTCTTGCATAAAACAATGAAACTTGTTCGAGTTTCGAGTTTAATGTATCTCTTGCGCAGCCGCGCTAAATATGTACAAAAATCTTTCAGCCTTTTCACTCTGGTGAAGAAGGAAGACCAGAGAAGCAGTACTATGGTCAGAAGACATCAAGGACGACTTCTTAAACGACCTCAAGGACATGTCTAGAACGACCTCAAGGACGACTTCTAAGACGACCTCAAGGACGACCTCAGGGATGACATCTAGACGACCGACGACGCCTAGGATGACCTCAGGGACGACGTCTAGGACAACCTCAAGGACAACTTCTAGGACGACCTCGAGGACAACCTCTCGGACAACCTCAAGGAGGACGTTTAGGATGACCTCAAGGACGCCTTCTAGGATGACCTCAAGGACAACATCTAGGACGACGCCTAGAGAAATTCAGCCTTTCCACTCTGGTGAAAACTAGGCTGGAAAGATTGTCGCCATCTATGAGCAAGGCCGGCAGGCCGATTGTCTGGTTGCCGCCGTCGCTCACAGATGGCGGTAGCTGTCCAGAGTTTTGTGTCAACATTTCTTTGCAGGAGACACAATCCTGGGAAAACTAGTCCTTAAAGGGGCCATGAAACGAATTTTGGGTTGGGATGAATGATATTAAATTGGGACTTTACTAATCGCATATCGTTTAGTTGGCCAAAAGAAAGAGGCTAGAAAGTCAAAAGCCAGCTTTTCGGTACGAACATTTGAGAATATAGCGGACTATTTTGTACCTTCTTGCCTTCGAAAGCTCTCCGCCTTTTCACTATGATACATTCGCGGTTCCAAAAGCGCGTCACCGGCGCCAAACTGACATCAGCAGAGCCCAGCTCACGCATTGGACACGAGAACTGCGTCACTCGGACGTATGCGCTCGTCAACAATCAATCCGTCAACGAATATTTGGATTCGCGTTCGTGGCCAATGAGTGCCCCGACGGAACTTATTGTCACTGGGGAATGACAAGTTCTATGGTCTGCATAAAAAGCACGGTGGAAGCTAGGAGTCATCACACCGGTGCCGAAGGAATGTCACGACCACGTGATTTCACAATTCGCATTTGAGTTGAGGATTAAACCTAAGGAGGAAGAAGTAGGAAAATCGTTTCATGACCCCTTTAAAAGCTCCACTCTAAAAAAATGGGGATTTTTTTATAGCGTTTTCTAAACTTTTTGCACTTATCCACCAACACATCGCCCACCCCATTTTTTTATGAATTTCAGGGGAGAGCGAGGTGGGCGATGACTGGGGTTATTGCGGTATACACGTAATTGAGAGCGGCGAAGCCACGTCAAGAGCCGCCTCCGAATGACACATGCCATGAAAGTTGCCGCCCGATTTAGAGAAAGCAGAATTTACACAGTCGGCAAACGCCTCTCAATTGCCACGTGATCGAGGGTCAACGTTGGTGGTTTAGTGACTGTTGCGAATTATATTTTGATAAGTCATTTAAGTTTGTTGTCTGGAAGTTTAAAAAGCGGAAAATTAGTCTGCAACAAGGAGCGCCTGGTGTTTCGGCCATTGATGACAAATTATTAGGGGTGTGCGAATACCGAATACCGTATTTACTCGCAGAATGAACACACTTTTTTTCCCGAAAAATCAATGCAAAGTTAGGGGGGGCGTTCATTACGCAAAGTAAAATTTTTGCGTCCGTATTTACTCCCATAATGAACGGACCTTTTATCCCGAAAAATCGACTTAACTTCTTACCTCTTTGCGCGCGGCGCCGCGCGACTCCAAAACCAGACTGCGATGCGCAAAAAAAAAAGAAAAAAAAATGCTTCTCTTTATGTTTTTTTTCTTGCTCGCTTCTCTTTCCAATGTGCGAGGAGGAGGCGAGGGCAGGATGCCTTCATTATGTGCGCTTTGCTTAGGCAAGGGCTTCTCCGTTTTTCTTTTTCTTTCTATCTCCTTGCGGGCAGACGCGCAACCCCGGGACCAAACTGCGCTGTGCAAAAAAAAAAAAGAAAAAAAAGCTCCTCTTTATGTTTTTTTTTCTTTTCTCCTGGTTCTGTGTATTTTTTTTTTTTTTGCCGCCTTTCGCAAGTTGTTTTGTTTCTGTTTGCTTGGGCGAGAGCTTCTCCGCTTCTCTTTCTTATCGCCTTGCGCGCGGCGCGCGACCCAAAGCCTAGACTGCGCTGCGCAAAAAGAAAAAAAAAAAAAGCTCCTCTCCATGTTTTTTTTTCTTGCGTCCATGTTTTTTTTCCCCGCCTTTCGCAAGTTGTTTTGTTTGCCCACGCTGCCCATGCATTCGCGACCTCGGTGTACCAGGATAGAAAAGTGCGTTCATTTCGAGGGCTTCTCGCTTCTCTTTCCAATGTGCGAGGAGGAGGCGAGGGCAGGATGCCTTCATTATGTGCGCTTTGCTTAGGCAAGGGCTTCTCCGTTTTTCTTTTTCTTTCTATCTCCTTGCGGGCAGACGCGCAACCCCGGGACCAAACTGCGCTGTGCAAAAAAAAAAGAAAAGAAAAAAAAGCTCCTCTTTAAGTTTTTTTTCTTTTCTCCTGGTTCTGTGTATTTTTTTTTTTTTTGCCGCCTTTCGCAAGTTGTTTTGTTTCTGTTTGCTTGGGCGAGAGCTTCTCCGCTTCTCTTTCTTATCGCCTTGCGCGCGGCGCGCGACCCAAAGCCTAGACTGCGCTGCGCAAAAAGAAAAAAAAAAAAAGCTCCTCTCCATGTTTTTTTTTCTTGCTTCCATGTTTTTTTTTCCCCGCCTTTCGCAAGTTGTTTTGTTTGCCCACGCTGCCCATGCATTCGCGACCTCGGTGTACCAGGATAGAAAAGTGCGTTCATTTCGAGGGCTTCTCGCCTCTCCATGTTTTTTTTTCTTGCTTCCGTTGGATCTTTTTTTTTATTTTTTTAACACCTTTTGCAAGGCGTTTTGTTTGCCCAAGCTGCCCATGCATTCGCGACCTCGCTGCACCAGGATAGAAAAGTGCCTTCATTTCGTGCGCGTGGGGGGGAGGGAGTCAAAATTTTGATGCCCGATGGGGGTGCGTTTAATACGCGAGTGAAAAAAAAAAAAGTCGAAATTTTGAGAGCCGACTTGGGGGGTGCGTTCATTAGGCGAGTGCGTTCATTGTGCGAGTAAATACGGTAGTAAGTCTCAAATCGAATACCGAATCGAATCAAGAAAAAAATGTTGAATCGAATAACAAACTTATTTAACGGCAGCTCAAATATTTCCAAATTCTCATGCGAAAAGAGCAGCTGTTGTACTTGATCAGGGGTCAACTTCTCCCCCCTGCCGTAACAATGTTACCAGCCATCGAAAACAACTTTTCGCTTCATACACTCGATGCTGGAATGCCCATGTACTTCATGGCCATCTTGCACAGTCCTGGGAAGTGTTGCTAGCCTGTTTCCAGAATGTTCGAGGGTTTTGGTCCTCACTGCAAGTAGGCTCTCGAAGGTACCGCTGAAACTCCCCGATGTCGGCTGTCTGGGAGGAGTGTCTTCTTTCTGACGACGTTGCCAGCTTCTCAATGCTGCCCCAGATACTGCTGACGCGCTCCTTCTTAGCTGTACACATTGACTCTTTAGTACAGTCACCTGATGCTCCTCCTGGAGAGCTCTGCAACTCAGTTCTTGCAAGCTCCAAGAGCCTTGTTTACTGGAACGTTTCAGCACAAAAGAGGTTCTTAAACCTTGGGTCACAGGCAGTTGCCAACACATACTCCTCTTGCTTGTTCCGCCTGGAAACCTTGTCCTCATGCTCTTCAGCAAGTTTCTTGCAAACTCTGAGGTGTCATCATCTGCTGCGATGAAGTCTTTCAGGACCATTTCTGCTCCATTTAGAAATGGTTCTACTGATGACGAAATTGCATACTTCTGGCCACAAAGGTCTGTAATCGCCAATGCCATTGGTTCAAGGGCTTTGACGAGCCCAGCCACTGTTTTTTACTCCTCTGGTGTCAGGTTGGGCACAGTTGTTTCAGAGGTGGCAAGCTCTAAGCAGACGGCTTCTTTCAGCTGCACAAGACGCGAGAGCATGTCATGATCACTGTTCCAAGTTCCAACACAGATAGCTCCATCCGTCGCTGGCAATCCTGCAGTCTTGCCGCAGCTTGGGCACTGTGTTTGTAACGACTAACAATTGCACGGCACTTCTTGAGAACGGCGGGAACTCCTGCTGTTTCTTCCTTGGCTTCTTTTATAGGTAGTTGCAGCGTATGGCCCATACACTGCATTGGGATGCAACAAATGCCTTAAGGGCTGCACAAAACTTTTTATGCATTGTCCATCACCACATAGACTGGGACTTTCTGCAGTGACAGCTCCCAGTTATTAATCATTGCTTGCAGGTGCTCCAGAATGTTGCAAGCTTCTCATCTCCAAGTTGGAAATTAAGTAGTGGCAGGTGAAGCTGATGTAACTTTGGTTAGACCTCCACGTCCACGTGTCACTTGTGAACGAGATAGACCCAATGCCTTCCTGGAAGTCCACATGCATTCTCTCCTTGACAGCCTCGACTGTGTCTCTGTACAACTCCGGGATGATTGTCGTCGAAAACGTTGTATGGCTGAAGATCGAGCGCCAGCATTCAGGCAATTCTGGTGGTTATCGCCGTTCTCTTGCGCTGCGATAGGTCCTTGCCCGACTTCAGTGCACTTTCGATGAGCCCCCGCGCACCGTCCGGTCTTCCTTGCTTCCCGCTGTCTCTCAAGAACGCACTGTGCAAAGAAAAATGCTCGCTCTTGAGAGGGTTCGTGAGTTCCGTCGTCGTATTCGATGGCGTTCGAAGTTTTGTTTCATGGCTTTTGCACGTCACCTTTTGGGCCGAGTTCTTAACGAAATGTTTCCAAACGGCACTTTTTGTTCGCTCATTCATGTCCCCCCTGACCGAAAGCAGGTTCGGTGGACTACATTTTCCGACAGGTAACGTGGAAGAAATTCGGGGGCAGAAAACGTCGGCTTGGTTTCCGATCGCGAGGGTCTTAGTCAACCTGGTTTCGGATAACCCGGCCAAACGACGCGGACAGAGCCGTCGACACGGAGCGCGCGGGGCGTCACATCTATTCCGCCTGCAAAACTAGGAGAGAAATTGGTTGCCTCTGCGGCCGAGAGGTGGCGCGAGTGCCGCCCCGCGCCAAGTAGCGCGGACTAACGCCGACTAGCGCCGACCACAGCATGCCGTGGTGGGTGGTTTCGCGGTGGCACACTTTTGTTTTGTGCTCAGGAACTTCAGTCGCGGATCCGTGTCAAGTGGAAAGAAATGAGACATGGTGCGGCCTGTGCGAGTGGTACAGACAAATGTCTGTTTTAGTTTAGTTTCACGATTCGGCTGCGTCTTGACCATAATTAAATCTGCATGCCATCAGGTTCGTGGCATTCAAACTTTGTGTATTAAGAGCCTGTGCGCTAGACCATGATGGAACAGGAGAACTAAAATGTGCTTCACATATTTTCCGCCGACCAGGCTCGCAGAATATATTGAATATTCGAGTAACCAAATACTTACGATTCAATTTGCGAAACAAACTATTCGAGAACTTACCATTCGGTTTGTATTAGTAAATTCAGGTATTCGCACACCCCTACAAATTATGCCAGTTGTAGTACTGGCAGCACCGGCAGTACGACGCTAGCCCGGTGTCTTTAAATTGCGTTACGCAGCGGTGAGTACACAAACGCGTCGAAACAATTTTAATTAAAACAAAAAAAAGTAATGGAGCTTAAGATGAATCGGCAGCGCAAGCTTTCGCCCAACATGTCCTGAGCTGCAATGCGCTAGTAGACTTGACGACCGTTCCTCCTTTTGATAAGTCGATGAGAAGTGTACAAAACCTCGTTTCTAATATCGCTCACGTTATATTTGGTGTTATACAGTTTCCTAAAACACCTCGAATGTCACGCAGCTATGTCAACGTGCGACAACCCAAAGTTGGTTTCGCGCGATAGATTTTTGCGCTTAATCTACTACCCACAACGAAGTTACCCGTACTGAAAAATTTCACTGGTCCTGCAGGCGTTTGACCATAGCATACTCCCTTTCACGGTACGGCGGACCGCGTCGGAAGCTCGGAGCCACCGGAGCAGACCCAATGTCACGTGAGCATCACGCGACCTCCGAGAAATATGTTGCACGTTATCTTGTGATACATTTGCGACGCTTTGCTCGTAACGTCCACTGCGATCCACGGTAAAACGGAGCACAAAAATGCCACGGGCGAGCCGAAGCAGCGTTTTTGGGAGCTTCGCGGCATTCTCGGCTTTGCAGTCACGCTTACGACGTCTACGTCGGCCTTCGAGGCGGTCAAGCGTGACGTAGACGGCCTTTGCCATTTACGGGACTGTCGAGGTGGGTACAAAAGCCATCGCTTTGTCCAATCGGAAGCAGCTTCGGGGTCGTGCAGGCTATGCGGTTACCAGCTCCGGCACTACAAATGGCGAGCTAGCTAGCTTGTCCGAGCCAAGCCACCGAAGCGTAGCAGTCGAGATCAGGAGTCTATTATTCTTGCTGAGGATACAAGCATCAAATGTGAACGTAGCATTCGTTTGCCGACTTAGCTGCCGCAACGCACGTTTCCCCAGCGACGACTGCAATAGTGCTTCCGATGTCCCCGTCTTCACGTCACTGTCGTCACGGCCAATCACCTCGTGGTGTGCGAAGACGGTTGGGAGAAATCAATATCCGACCAGTTCACAAAAGCGCTGCCCGACCGTGCAACCCCGCCGCTCTATGGTCGAACGTGAGGACCCGCTTTCGGCGTTAACGGGCCGTAACGGAGGTTCACTCACAGCCGTCGGCGGAAGCCTGGTCCTCGGCCCACTTGATGCGCCCCATCATGAGGCGGCGGTACTTCTTTTGCTGCCGGGGCCCCCCCTCCACCACCACCAGGTTCACGTTGCGGTAGAGCACCACGCAGCCGGTCAGGAACAGCTGCTTGGCGTTCATCTCCACCTTGAACTTCTTGGCCGGGTTCGTCAGGCTCAGCAGCCTGCGGGGGAAGCACTTCTGACGGAAAGCTCCCGCACGGGTCATTCCCGAAGCGACCAGGGGGCATTCCGGAAGTTTTGGAAGCTGTCCAGACTAATTAACTCTTTCAGTATCTCTGTATCTGTATCTCTCAATTCCAAATAGCCACTGAAAAAACAGTAAGTAAAAGTGATGCCAAAACCAACGTTTGAGCTTCCCCGCGCTCTCTGGTGGCGCGACGTCGCACGTTGGAGAACTTGCGGCTTGAGCGGGCAGACATGGAGGATGCCGCAAGATTGTTTTGTGTTGCTGGGCGAGTGCCATGGCGGGCTTCCAAATATGCATTTCGCACCCTCAAAGAGCACGTACTGGCCATACGTTGAACCCGCACTCGCATCTGTCGACATTTTTTCGACCTTGCAACTAGAGAATCTCATTTTGAAAAAGTGGCAAGGATTAAAATAATAAACTAATTAAATACACAAAAAAAAAAATTTGAACCGTTATTTGGGAAAATAAGTTTAGCCATGTCTACTGGTGGGTTGAACTAACTTCAGGGTAAACCGGCGACAATACAAAAAACGATGGAACACCCCTAAAAGAATTTATATCTTTTGCGTCATCCATTTCAACATTTGTATGACCATTTGGTTTCCCGAAGAACTGCCCTATGATTAATACTATGATGCGACGAATGGTCCACCAAATAAAAAGGGCAAACTGACTGAGTCAGCTCCCAGCCGACTTAGTGCCACCTGCGTTAAAGGAACACTCCGGCAATTTCTTCGTAGTTACCGATTTGCCCGAAAAATTGCTAAACACGCAAACAAACATCGCTGAAATAGTAACCCAAATACTGGGCCAAAACTATTTTTTTTGCAAAGTTACTGGATTTACAATCCTGGACCCCACTGCATTTTTCAAACTGAAAGTTTCTACAGGCAACGATAAAAAAGTGGCATCTGCGGCAGGCAGGGGTTCACTCCTTGGACTGCAGACTTTGTTCCCAACTGATTACAAGCAGTTTCACAATGTCCAATGAATGCTTTGGAAGCTCCCTCTGCCACAGCACGTAACAAATGCTCTGCATACTCCATTTTAAGCCTGCCTTCCCCCACCTTCCCTCAAACGCAGGGAAGCCTGCCTTTTCCCAACGTCACGGCACTCAGAAGCGCGGGTACATCTGAAGTTTGGTTTTGGCATCATTTTCACTTGCCGATTTCACATTAACTATTCTGAATTTCACAATACAGTCGAACCTCGTTATAACAAACTAGACTCGGGAGTGGAAATTTGTTTGCTAAATGCGATATTCGTTATAAAATTACACACAAAAATTGATGCGAACGTTCCTGCAATCGATGGTTGGTTGGTTGGTTGGGGTTTTATGGCGTTCCTGCAATCGAGCCTGTGCAGGAACGTGCACAGTACTAAGATATAAACACGCGCTATCGCGAACCACGAGATGCTTACCTGTCACTAAGCACCACTAAAAAAAAAAATAGATTGGAGCATGAGGATGTCAATTTGCAACACGAGAAACGACGATAGCTGGGTATTTAATTTACTGTAAACGACTTAATTTTTGCGGGCTCAACTTTTCGCGAATCGGGCCAAAGCTGAAAATTTGAAATTATTCGCGGGTTCTAATTTTCGCGAATCGAGTGTAGCTTCCATAGCGTTCACATATTGCCCGAATTGTTCGTGGGATGTATTTTTCGCGAATTGTAGGCGATTCGCGAAAATTAGGTCCTCGCAGAAATTTAGTCGTTTACAGTATTTGAAGACGTGACTTTGGGCTGGTGCCTCTTCACCTGGAGCCATCGCCTGGAGCCAACCGCTGCTCGCACTGAAATCACATGCCCTAACATACATCGCCAGACTGATTGCTTTCGTCTGAAGAAGCTGACCAGACACCGACAAATTTCACACCGTTACGTCCTTTAAAGAGACACTGACAGGGTATTTATGCTTGCCGAGGTTTTTAGTTGTACATGACATATGAGAGCCCAACTACCCAGAACACAATTTGCGGCTCGAAATTCGGGTTCTTTCTGCCCGAACACTGCCGATCAAGAACTGGCCGGTTCGAGTCTCGCTCACTCTCTTTTCCGTGGTCACAGGCCGTTTTTATGAACGACTCTGTTCCAAAATATTAACTGGGTAGTCCACTGACACCATAATGAATCGCCTAGCAAAACATGAAAGAACTTTTTTTGGGGGTGTCAGTGTCCCTTTAACCATGAGAACAGAGCCTCATCCACGTCCGGGTCAAGGCAAAGCCTAAGACTCTTACGGTCAGCCTTGACGGTGTTGTTTGCATAGCAGACTTCGATCCATCTTCCTTGCACTTAGGATGGTAGATATCGTGCTTTGTGCAAGCTCAAAGTCCGCAGTGATGTCTTTTTTTTCTTCCGACCGCTGCCCACTGCCCTCAAAACCTTCACTTTTGTCTCCAGAGAGATAACTTTCTGCTTCGACGCCATTTGCAGCTCCGCTACGAGTGGTGTGGTTGGCGGTTGGCTTTAGCCTGCACTGGTTCTTGATGCCTTGATGCATAGGTGGCGCTACCTCCCGAAGCGCACATTTTGCACATCGGGCGATCTAAACTTTCTTAAACTTTATTTATTTTTTTTTTGTTTTTTTTCTCGTTTCGAAATTACTTTTTGTATTTTTTCAACTTTTTAATAACTTTCGTAGTATTTTGTGACGCAAGAAAAGCAGGAATTGCTTCGCTATAACCGATAGCGCGTCACATTTCACGGTTTCGGTTTCGTTACATAACTAGAACTCCCACCCAACACCTGTCACCACGTTGGTAATGACCAACCAAACTTCGTGATTAGTTCACTATGTCCGATAATTCGCTATATCAGTGTTCGTTATAAAGAGGTTCGGCTGTACTACTGCAATATCCCGAGAGATAGCCCACCTAAAATTAAAAGTAAACCGGGTGAAAATAAGGAGTGGGCTAACTTTCGGTGCGCAATAAAAAAAAAGTTGAAAAAGTGCCAGTTTTAGATTTTGTGGCCGGCAGAACTTCCAATAGAAGGGAGAGGCGATGAACCAAAGATGACTGTCCTTCCCAGTCAGCGACGTTTGCTTATCTCCCGTCTTGGCTAAGTAGCACCATTGTTCCCGAGGTCAAAATTGGCCAGGGCCCTGCACTTACTAAGAGTGGGCTATCTTTCATTGTTTTCGAAAAGAAACAGCAAATCGTGCCAAAAATAGGGGGCGGGTTATTTTTCGGGGGTCGGGTATATCTCGGGACATTCAGGTAAATAGCAGACCGTAAAGGGTAAAGGCCCGTGATTCCGAAAATGCGGTTAATTGGGGTAGCTAAACAAATTGACGGAGAACCCCTTTCATAAATGCAGAGTACACCTGTGACAACTGGAAAATGTATGACACGTTAACCATATTGGGACACCAATGCTTCTCGACATTTCCCCGACACACCGTCGGTGCGCACCACGGGACACGGCAATAACGAGACGTTGTTGCCGGCCAGAGACACGCCGCCATACGTTCGGCCTGCGTCACGTCGATCCGCCCACCGGACATTCCACCCACTGGAGATTTCACCCACTAGGGAGTCTGCTCGCTAGGCCGGTGTTTTTCCTCAGAGCCATCGAGGCGGTCAGATGCTCGTTGAATGGCACGAATGTTTTCGATGGCCGTCTTTTTAACGTTTGAAGAAAACGGTAAAAACCGGCGCTTGGAAGTCTGGGCTACTCGCACCGCACCCTGTACCAACTGTACACCCACATTACCGTGGCAAATCTATCGAAGGTAAAGTAAAAAGAACCAATTGGCCATCTTAGTTAAGCTCAAACACTTCGCAATTTCCGTCAAAAAAAAACCAAAGAAACACTGAGATTTTAAAATTATAAGTAATTTGTAAGAAAATTCCTCTTTCCTATGATTTTTGCACCAGCCATTCTGTAATCTCGTAATAGTGGAGCTTTAAACTCTTGCCCCATCTCTCTTCAAAAACTGAAGTGAGCAAAACTTGCAAACCAGGAGTTAGAAAGCCCCACCTGTAGACGGAGACGTGCACCCCTCGGCTTGTGTCCTCCTTGAGCTTCTTGACCTTCTTCTCCCGCCGCTGCTCGGTGGTCAGCTTGCGGGATGCGTTGGCCTCCTCGTGGGCCCTGGCAACCCAAGAATACCCTCTCGTGAGCGGCTCTTTCGTTCCAAAAAAAAGGCCCGCAATGCGTAGCTCCATACGGAGCCAAAATGTGCCCCCTCCCCGCACTATCATGCCGGCGGCACTGCAAACACGGGCATGGGGCGTCCAGTTTTTTTCAGCATAAGCCCAGATGTGCGTCCATTTTTTTAAAAATCGACGCCAGAAAATATAATCTCCGAGAAAAAGAAAACCCTCCAAAAAATACCCCCGAGTTCGAAGAAAAGTAGCCCTCGAAAACACGAAAGCCCATTAATAACGCAAAGGGCGATTCCGGTCAAATTTTCATGTTGAGAAAACAACGCAGTCCTACGTCGTATCGTCTGAAAAGCCTATGTGTAAAATATTACGACGCAATTCCGCGTAAAAGATAACTAAACCGGCCAACCAAGTCGGAGCGGCTCCACGGTCACCAAAATTCGCGCAAAGGGTGACACGCGGAGCGGCGCAGTCAACGCCACCATGTGGACGCAGCCAACACTGCACAAAACGTCAACCACTGGAAGAACTGTTTTGTTTCTTAAGGCTCCGTTATACTCCGACGTCAAGCGCAGCGAACGCAGAGTAGAGCAGAACTTGCGCCTTTCCGGCAAGCAGGAAATAGATGTCCGCTACCAACCAGCATCGGTGTGAGCCGCGCTACGCCACGTTTCGGAGTATGACGGGGCCTTTACTTTTCGACGTGCAGAGTGCGAGGGCGAGTAAGAAAAGAGAGCAGACGACACTGCCACTGCCCGACTGTGCCGGGTCAACGACGCCATCGTTGACGACGTAGCCGACATTTCCGTACCACATGAAGGACCAATGTTGCCTGCAACAGGCAATTTTTCGGTTTCGCTTTGTGATTTTTTTTAAACGAGGTTTCCAAGAAAACTACAACTTTTCGGAAAATGAATGACATAGAACCGTTTATTAGTAGTTTGGACACAATAATCACCCGTAATCCCAGAATTTTCGGAAATGACCGGAGTTATCCTTTAAAGGGGAACGGAAACGAAATGACGTGAGCGCGAGCTCTCTACCCCTCGCTTCAAAGTCGGCCAGCGAGAAGCGCAATGCGTATCGCGCTCGTAACGTCAATAGTTCTCGCACAGTCAAGGGTACAGTAGTTGCGAGTCTTGCAGCCTGGTGGCGTCAACGCGTGACAATCTCACCTAGTAGTAATATCCAAGGACTGTACGCCCTATGGTCTATACGTACCTTGCCCATAACATCATTGCTGGCCATGCCGGTACTGTATGTGCCCCGAGCATTCGCTACACCGTGTTAGTCTTACACAGCAGAAATAGTGGCTCGGGGGAACCAGTAAGTAGAAATAACCGTCAGTACTCAGCAATGGCATGCAGTTGGCATGACAGAGGTCCCCGGATCCAGCTCCTACCTAGCGTCTGCAAAGAACGGCAATCTTGATGGTGTGGAATGCACGTTGCCGAAGCACCGTGGGGCTGATACTGCAGCCAATATGCCACAACCACGAGAGTTGGAGGTCACTGCTTCGAAGCAGGGATCTGCAGAACGATCGAGCGCTCGCGCTAGAAATGCATGTCTCAAAGCCAGGAGCGCGGGCTAGCTCGCGATTGTAGCTTTGGGTGCGGTCTAACCTTATGAGCGTTCTCCGCCAAGTCACATTCGGGACTAAGTAACTCCACGAGAGAGGCACACTGCTGCAAACTGGCGCTGCTTCTTAGGAACTCGTGATGTGACGGCATTCCAACGGGGCTTCACAGGCCGCCACCAGACGCAATTTTGAAATCTGTTCATTCGTTTTAAAATTAGTTTTCTTGACTTCTCCGCTTCCAGCCCAGAAACACTAGTCTAGGCCAGTGTTTCTGGGTAGCCGGCACAGCATGGACCACGTCTAAACGAAGAAATAAAAGTGAACATTTCATTTCCGTACCCCTTTAAGAGTTGCTACAAAACCTAGCCACTCGTGTGGTGGTATGGTCGTACGACCGCATCACCGGTGCTTCCCCTTTAACTCCTTAACCGTTTTGGACGAACCAAGCTCGCTCGTGGTTTAGTTTGAGGCTCTGCCAACAGATGGCAGCGCTGAACTTTTTTTAATTTTCTCACATTCTGTTAGTGGCTAGAAACTTGATATTGAAGGTAACAAACATAATTTTGAAGAGAACAATTAAGCAGTTGAGAATCCCAAATTCACCAAAACTAAAAACGGTTAAGGGGAGACGCGGGCCTTCCGAGCCAAAAAAAGCCCTAAGAAAGCATTTTCGGGGAAATAGTGACTTGGAACTCTAGCTACAGCTATTTTTCTTCTCATGTACCCAAGTTTCTTCTTTGTGTATCGATATCTAAGCCACAATATTAATTTATATAGCACCTACGCGGGCTGAAATTGCATTCAGCTTGACGCTACAACGGTGCTCTCTCAAAACACAATTCTCCGACTCTTCCATTTGGCAGGAGGCATCTAGGGCAGATAGCATTTTAGCCATATTGAAAGGCAATCCTTCAATATAAATCTCGAAAATTTTTCAATTGATCTATAGTTTTATTACTTGGTCCACAGATTGCACGCCGAACTTCAGTGTGTCGTATGAGAAGATGTAGCCAGGAGCTACATTTTTGCCGCGTCGCACTGAACGAGGGCAGTCGTAAGCTCTCGTGCTCCCTCACCAGCACATACTTTGATCCGAGCCCAGTGGATGGGCGCATGATCCGAGTGCACCCTAGCTATCTCGTCCAGACAAACTTCCATTATGTGCTGCGGCTAGTGTGATTTCACCTTTCAGACAAAGTACTCGAACATTCATTCCGAAGATTAGGACGTCCTCTTTCGCGACGGTGCCAGCATTTACGAATGTACCGACTGTACTAGGCGTCCATGCTCCGAGGAGAGCCTCGTAAACGAAAAAGCGCTATCATCCTGCTCAACTATGCCCACTGCCGTGAATTCGGAGGAACAACCTACCAATTAGGTTATTACTCTGACCGCGCTGCGTTCGGAAGTTGACCGACTGGAAGCTGCAGCGACGACCCTCCAGCTCGAAAACGCCGCAATGAGGCTGGAACTAGAGAGTAATCATTCATTGGTCATAAAGCGCTTGGACTTCGCGAAAACCCTCGACACTTTGTTGACCGTTCGACCAACAGGGCCAGGCCATGCCAGTGTGGCGAAGAAAGCGAGTGATGAAGCGCCACGTGTCCGTCCCTAGGGTGTCAATGAGCCGACGGTAAACAATGAGGCCCACGGGCCTCCCAGACAGTCCACGTTTGCTGCCCTGCACCTCCAACCAACTCCAATAACGCCAGTCTGAGCTCCAAACAACACAATTGGCCCAAAGGCGGCTGGAATGAAGCTCGATGTCGGCGAAAGGCAGAAATGTGCGATGGTGTCGGCAAGTCGACGAACCCGAGCACCTTTCCTCGGGGTCCTGCCCAAAAAGCATTGCTTCGTAACGAGGATGAACCCAGCTACAACCGCGGAAGACATCGAGCAGTTTGTGGCAGACGTGGTGAAGGATGATAACGGTACCGACGAGATAAGTTATGTTTCGTTTGTTTTAAGTCCGAAATGTGCTTTTACGACAAAAACTCGGGCAGCTTCGCAATGCCTCTGCTAGGTGCCATCACCCGTGGTGCTGTATTTCGGGTTTTTATCGGCCCTAGACACCGATTTCTGTGGGGCTAACAGTATCGAAAAAATAGTTTATCATGTTTTCTAAAGCGATTGCAATACAAATCTCGGCTCAGTTTTGCCTAAAAGCCTCAGGATCTGGTACACTGTTGTGTCTAGTGGTCAAAATTGCACAACACGGGAGCAGCCAAGTGGGGGTCACTTTTGCCTGGTGAACGGGATAGCAGTTTATCGCTCTAAGCCCCTCCACCTCGTTGACTTTAGCATACGCTTTTTTGGATATTGCGCGCGTATGCAAAGAGTCTTTGTGTTCCTCCAAGGAGGGTTTGTGATACGTGAGAAGTTGGCTAAGCCGAGACGAGTGCAGTTGGAAACTGGCGGCTCCCGACCGTGGCTGTAACCCCTTTGCGGTCATTGTTTGCGCGACGTCTGCGGTGCCCTCGAGACAGCAATTTTTGATAGAGGTTCACATGCCAAAACAGTTGGGAAAACTTAGCGAGGTGGAAAACGATTTCCGGCAACTCACTGCTTGTGATGCTGCGAACGTTTCTCGGCAAAGCTATGGCACGCAGGAGACACACGAGACCTCTCTTGTCGAGGCGACGCAAGCGGACACGACCGGTCACCCGGCCCCGTCACATTCTGAGATGTAAATGAACCAGAAATGTTACCCCGGACCAAAATATTGTTTTCTTTCTCAAGTTACAGTATTCATGCCAGAAATAAAAGTCGTTACCGCATGTTGGTGGCATTACAAGCGCGAGATGCTCGGGTTATTGCATCCCAACAGAGAAACGCTATTTTAAAATTGTCTTGCGTAGCGGGCGCTAAATCTAGCACTAGCTCGTGCTAAGGTTAGGTATATTATTCTAAAACTCCCCACTCGTAAAAAAAAATGCGTAGTAGTCCCATTGACTAATGTAAAACAAGATACAACTTAGACACCGGGAAATACGGTACTATATTGGGAAAGGTAGTTCACTACCACCGACAATTTTAACGCGTTTTATCGGCCCATTTTCACGGAGATGATTCGGGTGCAACGTTTAGTTATAACGAAAAACCGAAAGCGTTACGCCCGTAGGGGACGACAGAAAAAGACTTCCTGGCAGGTTTTGAACTCGCCACCTCGAGATTGTGAGCCGAGTGCTTCACCGACCGAGCTAGCGAGGGACGGCGTTTGCTTCCGACGCAGAGAGAACCATTCGCGCGGCATTTCGAGGTTGCGCACCCGGACACAGTCACGTACCTCGCAGTCTTGAAAGCGTGTGGACACGTCACGCTGCGCAATTTCGTGGCGTTTCTCAAAAAGGGGAGCAAATTTTCGACATGCCTCTTTTGTGGTTAGGCGGCACCATTCAGACACCTCTCTCTTCTTCCCCCGTGGTGGAAGAAGAGAACGTAAGAGACAGCAGAAAGTGCCCTCACCAGAAACCCCACGGACGAACGCCGATAAGTGGAAGGCCTTTCACACGTTCTGTGCGCATCGGTCTCTGTCAGCACAATCGAGCTCATATAAGTATTTTTTAGACCAAATTCGTTACGGCCAATGTAGGGCCCGGATCGTTTGGCGTGGAACGACTAGGCCGCGTTTCCGAGACCTCTTCCACCCTCCGTTCCCTGGGAGTGCCCGTCACGGTGTTCCCAGACTGCCCTTTCAAGGTGCAAACTGTGTACTGGCAGAGAGCTCCCGGGCCCCGAAACAGAGTTCCCACTCACTTCTGCCTCTTGGCCATCTGCTCCCTGACGTGGGCCTCGATCTTGGTCGGGTCCTGCACTTGCTGGGTGCCCAGGACGCGCATCAGGTTGGACATGCGCACTGCGGAAAAAGCACGCCCCTTGGCTTGAGCGCCTCCCTTCCTTTGTACCGGACCGGCACTCGTAGGCAAAGCTTAACGCAAACCTATTATTTACGTAGGGGGCGTGCAAATAACAAAACGGTCTGACACGAAGCAAATATAAACGATGCAAGAAAATGATATTGAATCTCGAATACGCATCCAAAACAAACAATGGCTAAAATTTTAGACGGAACATTACGCTCCACTTTTACATCTTTGGAGCTAATACTGTAAAACCCTTTATTTTCGCAGTCCCTACTGTTCACAATTGCTCACAGAGGACATAATTGCGACCATTAAATTTTGCGAATTCTAGATGCCTGCAAAAAAACGACCGAAATTTTCGCGTGCCCTTAAATTTTGCGAATTTTTCAATTCGCGAAAATAAAGGGCTCACAAACATTAAAGGTTTTACAGTATTGCACATTTGTTACAGTCTACAGTCCAACACTTTCCGTACCACAGGGGAAAATGATTTTTAAGGGATGGATGAAACATCTTTTCATTTTAAGAACTACATCAAAATGTAGCTAATAAGCCACTCTATTGGGGAGGAGGACAGACTGTGACGCCTCAAGCGGTTAACTTTAGAACTACACGGATGGGGACAACAAATACAATGACTCAGCGCTCGGCCGACATAACTGAACGCGGCAACAGTGTTCTGCTGGAGTTTGTGTTCTCCGGTGAGGGGGAAGGGGGGCTCTTTTGTTACCACTCCAGCCGGCATGAACAATGCAGCATGCACGGTGCCCAGCTCAGCACAAAAGCCGAAGTGGGTCAAGCTCGCATTCTCTGACGACTGCTTTCGGGAGACATCCGGCACTTAATGTCACTTTGTCGATTGTTAGTATTTTTTACATTACACTGTGCCCCGCGATCTATTGTAGAAGATGACATGGACATGCCCATAAGGCCTGTGGGCATCTGCACAGGCCTTGTGTTGAGTAAACACCGAGGTGTGGGGAAACAAACGGGTCAGAGCGCCCCCTATAGTTCGATCTCCTGTTCAGTAGAAAAAACAAGTTTACGCTAATGTGTGAAATAAGTTAGTAAAATTTAAATGCTAAGCTTGGAATTTGTGGAAAAACGAGAACAAAGTCTAAATATAGCAGCTTCATAAAATCAAACAGTGTTGCGCGAATATTACAAATTTCGAAAAGTAGTTTCGAATAATAGACTATTTGATATTTGCTTCGAGATAAACCGCGACATTCACATTTTTCTAGGCGTTTATCTTGGTGGGTCAGAGTTGTATATTGAGAAAGTTTCACCATTCCTTGGGAAGCATTGGAGGCAAATGAGGAGGTGCCATCGGCCAAAAGCGGGCTGGGCATGTTGCAGGGCCTCTTCACAAATTCTGATGTGGCCAGCCAGAAGCCGCGAATAATAGCCCAGCGGTGGTCGCGAGAACCAGAGTGCGTCGGAGCAACTCTCGGTGACTTAAGATATGGTGCACATGATGTTTCGATCCCGGTCACGCAAAATCATGGCGGAAAATATATTAAGATATAGACGATATAAAAAGTGTGTGCGACTAGCAGAACCATAGACGGAATCCGTACGCCAGGCGCCGAGGGTCAAGAATCTGCCGTTTGAGTGGTCAGACTCCGTCCGAGCAAAACGGAGTTTGAGCGGCAGCATTCATTCCTTACATCTTTTTGCACGATTATAATCGAAACATCCCGTCCACTATATTTTCAACCAACCCGAACAGTTACTACATTCAACTCTTACACACTTATTAGAACTGGTTCTCGCTACCAGCGCTAGGAGATTAGTTTCGGCTTGTGGTTGGCCAAAAGAGCATGTCAAGCCCTCTTCCTGCGTCTGGTGCACGCCCTGCTCTGCCCACTCCTCCCATTGACCAAACTCTCTCTACATACGACTCTGTGATGGGTTAGCCCAGCAGAGCTGTATCCGCCACAGAGCTGTGGGAAAGTGGCAACTTCCTCGGCGCAGGTTACTACGGGCTCGTATCGCTTGCAGGTTTTTCGCTGGAGGTTACCGGATGAGTGAAGTTGACGCGTCGAATATATTTTCTTAAAATTTCCGTATTCTAGCGGAAGGTTCTTCGTGGGACTCATCCATTCTTGGCCTAAACATTCGCCGCTTCCTCGAATATTTTTTTGCAGCCAAATACCCGCAAAGTGCCAAATAGGAAGTTGCTCAATCAAAAAGGAATTGTTTGTAAAAAAAGATTCAATTCATATTCGAAATTTTTAATATTTGCACGCCCCCAATAAGAAGCTATATTAAAATGCTTCGAAAACAGTAGAAACATGACAACATGGTAAGTCAACGCTGCTTAGAATGGGTTCTCGAGCCGGGCTCCTAGGAACACAAGGGTTCTTCGCCCCCTTGTCCGAGCTGCAAAACTTTATCGACCGTTCCCGCCCCTAAGTAAGGCGTATCCCTGGTTTAGGCACTATTTCGGAGGATCTGAGCCACCCGCCGACCGTAACTTCGGTCCAAACACTCGGTGGGACGTTTGTCGTTGAACCCGCAAGCTACTCCCAAACTGCTTTCTTGCATCAGCGGGGAGTCTGGGAGCCTCGGAGCGACCCAACTGGGGGCGGCGAGGGAACCCACCCTTGGGCTCTGGCGGGGGCTCCAGCCCCAGGCGTATCTTTTCCTGCTTCTCCTTCCAGGCTTCCCTGCGGTTCTGGCGCCGCAGCTTCTTGCGCTCCTTCTTGGTCAGGTACACCGGAAGCAGCACGGGCTTCACCGTGGCCGCTGCGAGGCAAGCCGACAACTTACCGCTTTTCCCAGTCCACTTTGCGATTGGCGGGAGTTATAAACGCTCCTCAAATTAGGGAAAAAAAAGTGAGTATTTTTCTACGTCCCACATACCACAAACGAAAAAACTACTTTCCACTCCCAATACTGCCTTTCAACCTGTCCTATTATTTATAGGGGCACTTGAGTGGATTTTGAGTGTCTATTTACGGTGATAACTCAACCTACAAAATATGAGCATTCTAAAAAAAAAATTACACTTCTGGGCAGTTCATTTTTTAATTAAAGAGGGACTCAAGTCATTTTTGAAAAGGTCATTTTCGATCTTATATTGTTGTAAATGTGTTAGTTCCCACATATACCAAATCCTATATTACAAAACCGCCTATTCATCTCAGGACAAGAGAAAAACATATGAACTCTTCTTTTCTCGCGGACTATATTGTGTGGATCAATGAAAGCCCCACAATACGTGCAGATTCCAAATGATTTTATCATAACTCGTTTCGAAGAGAGTCTGATAGGTACACATTCAGATAAGACTACTCTTTTTCACCGCGGGCGAAGCCATTGCTTGCAGCTCGTCCCCTTCACTCGGAAAAAAACTCTTCCCAAAAAGGGCACGTCGCAACCTTTGAACACGCTTTTAACGAGCAAATAAGCTACGCACGATTGTGATTTTGGGTTTGTTGGGATGCTTAGAGCGTCTAGATTGAGTTGTCACCACAAAAGGACGATCTCAGAATCAACTTCAGTGCCCTTTTAAGAAACTAACCAAAGATAGTGAGATGCCCTCTCTTCCTGCATCTTGAAGCAGACACCAGGTGGCACCGTCGGACGGTGTTTTCAAGCAATAATCATTGTATTACGTCTCCTACACCCAAAGATATACCGTAAAATCCCATAAGGGCGCCCTCCCCCGAGAGATCGCCCATCCCGTTTTTCTGGCTAAATATCTGTAACATAAAAATTCCGAAACATCGCCCACCCCCCGATTCCCGTTGGACGTCAAGCGATGTCCGACGGGAATCGCGAATCAACGGCGCGATCTGCGGTACCGGTGCGTCCGAGAAGCGAGTTCATAGCGGGTTCCCGCGTTTTTGTCTGCGATCTGCGGGCGATATCAGCTCGCATAATACGCTAGTTGTTCCCGCGTGTACATTGCTAATATTGCACTGTGAAATGCGAATCTGCTGCGTTCGCGATTTGCGGTATCCGTTCCCGAGTTCGTAGCGGATTCCCGTGTTCTTGTCCGCGACCTGCGCGCGCGATATCGATTTTTAGCTGTAAAGGGGCACTGACACATCAAAATCATATTTTTTTTTATTATCCGAAACGATTGAAAACGATGCCGGGACATTACCCTCAAAATTCGAAACTTGAAAATTCAGTATTTGTGAATTAAAAAAACAATTTCCGAATGCCGAATTTGAAGTTCCCGCGCGATCCGCGCCAGTACAGTGAGTCAAATTTTGCGGTCTCCTGCGACTCAACTTTTTTTCAGACCTCCGCCGTTGCCACGGCAACCCCAAGCGAGAAGGAGGTGATATCACGCCGGCGCGGGAAAGAACCGGTTTCTTTCCCGACTCGCCGTGTTGCTCGCCGACGAGCGCCGCCAAGTTTTCCGAGGGAGGGTACAAATCTAGGAAGCAACATCACACCGAACTCTGATTTCTGGTATTTCAAAAAGAGGGGCCGTAGTGCGTTCGCAATTGCGTTAGAAAACATTTTTTACGATTGCCGTTATTAAATGTTAGAGAAATGTCACCTACAAAGCTTCTAAATTTCCTGATTTTTGACGTCACCGATCAAATGAAGCGAGGAGGTGAGCGCGGGAAATTTAAACGCCAAAAATAAAAAGGCGCACGCGCGTGCGGGGAAATTTTTTTTTTTTGCGATGCGTTTTTTTTTTGCGTGTCTGTGACTACTTTAGACAATAAAAAAAAATACAACCTTTGGGTTGTCAGTGCCCCTTTAAGTAACACGCGCTAGTTGTTCCCGCAATCTGCGGTATTCGTTTACGTGACATGCGAGTTTGTAGTGTATTCCTGCGTTTTTGTCCACGATCTGCGCGCGCGATATCGGTTTCCGTGACAGGCAAGATTGTAGCGGGTTCTGCGTCTTTATTGCGTCCGCAATCTGTTGCGGACGCAATAAAGACCGTAATAAAGTCCGCAATTGCGGACTTTATTGCGTCCGCAATCTTTATTGCGTCCGCAATCATCTGCAGATTGCGGACGCAGATTGCGTCCGCAATCTGCGGTATTCGTTCTTGTGAGACGCGAGTTCTGCTGCGTCGGCCACTTGCGGAATCCTTTCCTGTGACACAGGAGTTTGTAGCGAATTCCCGAGTGTTTATTGCATCGTGAAACGCGAATTTGCCGTGTCCGCGATCTGCGGTATCAGTTCCCGCGTCACGTGGTTTGTAGCGGGTGCCCCGGTGCTTATGATTAATTTTTGATAAAGTTTTGGCGTGGCATCCCCAAAGACAGCCCACTCCATGTTTTTCACCATTTATCTCATTATGGGTGGGCGTCCTTACGGGATTTTACAGTAACAATTTTTTCTAAATATAATGCGTAATAATAGTAACGTCCAGAATCTTGCATCATGCTCTCCCTAGGCTGTTCCGTTGCATAGTCTGTCTAAAGGGCACTCTGCTCTCTGCTCGACGAACGAGATAAAAACTGGGACCTCCGCCTAGGAATATTTTGCGGGCTGGCCTGTACGGGGATGTTTCGTTAGCCCTCGGAAGGTCGCTGCCGTATGCGTATGTCATTGAAAAAAAATTTGGAAGTTCCCGCCTAAACGAGAAACCGCACATACCCTGAGAGAGGCTGCTATCTGTTGCGTCTTTGAGGAACTATAGCTGTTTTATACGCGCCGTGTTTTGCTTTGCTATTTATGTTTACCGTAATGTCCCAAGAGATAAACCGCCCCTATTTTTAACTCGATTTGCTATTTTTTTAAAACGCCGAAACAGAGCTCATTTTTAGTAATCGTAGTGATCGGGTCGATGATGACCTCGGCATGAATGCGGCTAGCTAGCCATGGCGGGATATAAGTGAACATTGTTGACTGGGAAGTACAGATATCTTTGCTTCAAGATGACAAATAAAAAGAAGATAATCGGTCGAATAACACTAATACAAATGACTAATACGCAAAATAATATTTCCAATCACACGAGCAATCGCAAGTGCCGCTGCTAAGCGACCGATAGACTTGTTTACGAGTGGCAAGTCATTAAGTATCACGCGGCAGTGAAACAAAAAAGTTTCTAGTGAGAGTCATTTCAATTGCCAGTTCATTCTAGTCACTCGCGGCCAGGACGAATGCGGAAAACTCAAAGAAATTAGTCTCGACGAGGGAATGCAAAATTTGTTTGGGTGATCGCGACTAGCGCCATTGACTGATGTCCGTGTTCGCCGACAATCCGCGATACCTATTTGCTCACAGCGATCACGTGGGCAATTTTTCCCATGCTTTCGCAAAAGGTTTCAGTCTTTGCAGTGAGAGCACTGGCATGGTATCGGCACTCATTGTTTTTGCGACATTTCGAGCCTTTGAAAAGGATCCAGATGCCGGGGTGCTGCGCTTTTGGGTGTAATCACCCACATGAGGCTGGAAAACAGCCTTTTCGTATCACAGAGGGCAAGAAACGCCGCAAACGAGGACTTTTGTGGCTGTTGCGGATTAGCAGAAATGGCTTCACTCCCACCTCTTGTACTCGGCTGTGCGAGGGAAGCTATATTATCGCGATAATTGACGTAACAGTTTGAATAACTGAATGAACACAAACTGCGATGTTCATTTTGACGAAGATCAGTTCTTCGACAGCAAACGAAAGCTAGAGTGAAATGCAGTGCCTTCGATCTTGGCCTACGAGCCATGGAGAGCTTCTGTTTTCCAGGGAACTGATAAAAAGGTATATTGTACGCGCAGTATTTAAAAACTATGCGTTAATCGACTGCTACTGTACAGACCTGCTGCTAGATCGCCAAGAATTTCTCTCGTCATATCGTTGTATCACGTTTCCTATGTGCGCGTACGATACCGCATTGCTAGTCACACATTGACTATACGCCGGTTTTATTCTGAGCATGTAACTCGATTAGCGCGTCTCAGCTCGGAGCGCACGAAACGAAAGGTTGCGCTGCAGAAGCCAGGGGTCGTGGGCTCAATCCCCACCCCTTCCCGTTTCGACCTGGATGAGCATCGCTCTGGCACACCTTCGTGTATCACTACTACAGGATGCACGTTATAGACCCCACCCAAGCGGTCGCACTGCACCGGCTAAGTGGAGACACTCCACAAAAATTTGGCAGCAGACCTGCAGAACTGCTGCCCACTCAACTCACCAGGAAGCTCGCTCTGTCGTCTGTAATCGTAAGGTGATTTGGGTTCAAAACAAGGCTTCTTCGCTCGCTCAGACCACAATGAGCGATGCAAATGCTTTTAGGCTTATAATTATAATGCAATTACCTTCGATAATAAAAAGAGTTTTATTGCAACAAGCAGCCTAGATATTACGAAACTGCCACTTTCTTCTATACCTGGTACGCCCACACTGCAAGAGTTGGAATCTTTCTGACACACGCCGCTAGTACTCCGCTCCCTACGGGAGCATGTACAGAGGTGCTAATCGCGACAGGGGGAAATGCGAGCGGGTGCTAGGATGTTCAAAAATATTTGGGCAATTTAGAGTTCCGAAAGGATGCTCCATGCACGCGATACGCTCGAGACGGCCGTTCCACACGTCGGCCGCTCCGCCAGCAGTGGCAGTCAGAGAGCAGGCTCTTCCGATGAGACTTCCAATGCTTCGCCAAATCGAATTAGGAGAAAGAGAGCTCGTCGTCGGACGGAGCTTCGGAGACTGCCACAATGTCATGGAAGCGGATGCGCGGAAACAAAACCGAAAATAAGATGACGACTTTTTGCCCCCAATCTTCGCGTTCGATGCTTCTCAATCTAGACAGCTTGCAAGTGCCGTATGTTCTCCCATTAGATAATTGAAAAGAAAAAAGAACTGCACATTGGGCGAAACTGGCCTCGACCTTTTTAACGAGGACCGCGTGCCACTCACTCGGAGCCTTCATCTGGATCGGGTGCTCCACGAGGTTGGTGACGCCCTCCAGCAGGTCCTCGAACTTGACGTTGCTGTTGACGACACTGTCGATGACGCTGTCGTAGCTGCAAGACGAACAACCTCCAGAAACTGTTCCGCAACGTGGTGGCCACGTCCGCAACCCCGTTCGACGCCCCGGTCTTAGAATCTGGCTCGCACCATAAAGTTTCTTGAATATCAAATATTTGTTATAAGGGCAGGCACTAAGATAACGAAAAAATGGTTTTCCCCCCCAAAAAATTACTTTCTTTCCATCTCACTCGAGCAAAAGGCAAAAGAGATGGTTTGGCTCACTTCGAAGACGCATAACCTGGGAGTTTAGAAGCCTAGCACGTACACCATTCCGTTACATCCCATCGTACAATCGGGCGTAACGAAGCCGGCTGCGACAAACATTCGGGAGATCGGCCGCGTCCAACCGACGACCTCGACCAAAACTCGCGCGAGGCCCCCCGAAACCGGCCGTGTCGGACCGGGCGCCAAGCGCGACCGCCCATGCGCTCGCCGGGTGGCGCGTACGCCCCGCTCCTCGAAGGCGCATCCGCAAGAGTGGAGAAACGCCCCCAAGCCGAGAGGCGCAAGAGGAGATGCCGTTTCCATCTGCGCAGTGTCCTCGGGACCTTACCTCTCCCCCTTGATGATGAACGTGTCCCACCATTCTACGTCGGGGATCTCTCCCTCTTTCTGCGGGAGAAAGCAAGAGGGCCGCCACGTTAGAGCCTCTTTTTCCTCGGGCGAGCCTTCGCTGCACGCCGTTCACCGCCAATTCTCAACGGCCAGTTTAGCTCAGCCGCCGCAATGCGTCGAGGAAAGTCGTTTTGCACGTGCCCCGACATTGCCATGAACTAAAGTTACGGCGGCTTCACGTGTGCCCCAAACGCTCGGCGAGATCGGTCTATTCGGTGGAGTCGTGGAAGCTACACACTCGCCAAACTAATCGATCGCTCGTCTTCCGTTACATCTCCTTGCCATGCACGATCGCGTGAGTCCGACAGTTTGCTGGTTCGACGACCGTGTAGCTTCCACCGCCCCGTCAGATTGGCGGCGAAGAGGGTCCCACTTAAGAATCACACTCGCGCATGGTTCGCGAGAGAACTGTGTGTGCGAGACCGCCTTCCCTTCCCCCAGCGGCGAACCCCCGCAGCGAGGCATGCTGAAAGTGTCACCATGCCCGAAATTTCTCAAGCGCTTTATTTCAATGCGCCTCGTGACCTTTAAGCCTGCTGCTTCTTCGGTTAAGCCCACTTGCATCTCTGCTTAGCCGCGGAAAAGAAACAAATATGATCCTACGAGATAGATCAGGTCGACTACTCGCGCGAGAAGCATCCCCCCGCTAAGCACGCGTGAATAGCGGATTTTGAGTTTGAAGCAAATTTGAAGCGAATAGTGATTTGGCCCCAATATTTCCTAATCAAATAATTTCTTTAAGCCTTTCACTACTGTGCCACGCTCAAACGAAAACCGAGCTCAACTCACGAAGGTTGTTCCCAAGCTCCCATTTATCCATTTCTAAGTTAATTTTAATCTAACAATATCGACTGTGGTATCAGAAAATCCAATCAAGATGGCAGATAGATAATGCATTCATTTATTCATTATTTTTGTGTACTAGAATACCCTCAGGGCCCAGAGGGCATTAAGCCCTTAACCGTTTTGGATGAGCCTAACTCGTCAACGTTCACGCACTCAACCGTTCTGGACAAAGCAGGCTCGCTCGCGACTTAGTTTGCGACTGTGACAACAAATAACAGCCCTGAATTTTTTTTTATATTTTGATCTTATTACGTCTGTGGCTAGATTATGATTTTGAAGGCAATAATTAACCAGCTGAGGGTCACAAACCTAAGAACGGTTGAGGGGTTGAAGAGGGGATTGGGTAACTAAATACATTAAAATAGAAAAAAATATTAATACAAGTATTGTCGCTATATGCAAATATCTTTTCTCCAGTCACAAGTGATGAACGCAGGTTGTCAGAGCATCTCTACCCAAGATATACTTGCAAGTGCACCATCCCTCTTTGAAAGTGTGCTTTCTTCTTAAAGGGGCCCTGCAATCATATTTAAGCATCTACCTTTTCTGTGGTTTCCACGTCCCTCGGGGTCCGGGCAAGCCAGCGGGCACGGAGAGAGTAACTAAATATCAGTGTGTCATATTTCTATCGGACGACGCGGAAACCTCCTCCACCTACGGGGCGACTCGCAGTGCCGAAAGCGCACGATATGTGACGTCTTAGGTCCTGGGCTTACTACTGGTCAGAGCCACTAAAAGCTTCTTTTTTTGTCAAAATAGAAAATATAAGTGGCACGAACCATTTCAATTATTGATAAATGTAGTTTATGTTCACTATTTTAGATAAGAAAAGAAACAAATGCAGTTTAGAAAGTACAGAAACAAGAAATGACCCGACGACATACCCGCCACCAAGCGGTGGAAGAGGCGGCGCATACTAGAAAGGTGTAGTGGGATCAGGCACCAACGCGTGGCGAGCGTAGAAAGGTCCCGGATGTACGCGGCGGCGCTGCAATCGTACGGACTGGAGGATCCGACCAGTTCCGAGCGTTCCCAAGGCCTTCGGCGAGCAGCTTTGGTTTGCGGTTTGGCCTTTTGGCGGTATGGCAGCGCGAAGTGGCTCCCGTTCTGAACTGATCTTTATTCCGCGTTTGCTGTCGTTTGTGGCCAATGAAGTGTCATGCCAAATTAGTGTTTAATCGCACAGCAAATGCAATGAGAGCCGCTCTGGCTGCCCACTACATACAGCCTATCCAGAACATGCTTTAGTGGCGCCCTCTCGTGCCGTAGACACAGAGTGCGGCAGCCGCGACCGCTCACAGAGCTCACTACCCCTCGTCTAGTTCACAGCCACTCAAGCAACCAAGGACGTCATGAAGGAGGTTATTTTTTGCTTGTTTTTGTCATTTTAATTAGCCTATAACTTTTAAAATAAAGTGAAATTCGAGAAAAGAAAAGTTCCATTAAGTTACTACAATCAGTGCGCTCAGGTTCGGTGGGAATTAAAAACCAGTAAAAAAGTCCTTGCAGAGCCCCTTTAAGCACCCAGCTGCAATATTTGTACTTTTCTAAGTGTTAATTGAGGGATATAAACCTAAATTTAAAATTTTTATTAAAAAATTTATTTTTCAAATTTGAGGTTTTTGGTTTTAGAAACTAATTATGCACAATTTCACTAAACTTTATAATCATACGCCAAACAGTTACGTTGATATAAAATTATTTCAACACATTGTGAAGCAGAAACAAAGTAAGAGAGTTCTATGTGTGAATGCATTTTTCTCAGTTCCATTTTTTTTCTGCAAATTTCATACCAAGGAACCTTTTGTTCGAAGGTAAACATATTCTGATACCACAATCAAGATGGTTCTGAAGTGAAATTTACCGGGAAATCGGGCTATCTACTTTATTTTGTTTTAAGTTGAAGTCCTCATTAAGAAAGAACTATGTTCTCAAAAATTGACATTGGACAGGTATGCATCTCATACTTTGAGCTAATAACTCTTCTCGAAATATTTACATTCGAGTTATAATAACTAGATAACCCGAAGTCCCACATCCCCCACTTTATATTCAAGCAGTCAAAATGGTGCTTAATAGCTTCATTTGCATATCATAGATTTCTAAACAAAGAGTGACACATCTTCGTATGCAGGTACATAAAATAGTCCTAGAGAGCTCAAAGTCTGCACAATACACATACGTGTGATGTTAAATCTTCCCTGCAAATTTCATTCCGATCGCTCGAGTAGTTCAGCAGTTAAATCTCTAGCCAATGTCCCTCCCTTAAACGCAGCACTTCAGCCCCGTTGAGTCCACTTCTTACCGAGCACCGGTGCACTGCAGAGAAGCAACGCGTGTGAAATTGAGCTTCGCAGGTGCTGCTTCTCTGCAGTGCACCAGTGCTCGGTAAGAAGCGCACTCAACAGGGCAAACCTGCCGCGATCAACACTGAAAAATACGAATATTGCGGTTCACCTTGAAGCGAACATCGAATAGCGTATTATTCAAAACTACTAATTAAAAATATGAATATTTGTAAAACCCTACCCCGTGCAGTCTGTCCCCGTATGCAAACAGAAAATAAGAAGAGATTATTTCCTAATGAAAAGAATAATAAAACAAATTCATTACGGCATTTTCTACCTAAAGAAACAGAAAGAAGCAGTCTCGTCTTCCCCCTTTGTGAAAGCAGATGTGGCACTTCCTTTAGCATGCCTGGCTTTGTGGTGCGCCGCTTTTCCCCGCCGCTCTCGCACACTCGCGGAGTTTATGAGTCGCTTCTTCCACTTTGAGAGAAAGCAGGCAGACAACTAAATCACAATTAGATAAGAAGGACACCAGCCCCACCCCACAACGTCCGAGTAATTGACGGGGCTTCGAATAGAGGGCTAAACCAGCTTCGCGAGTCTTACGAGGTATAATTTATCGATAGAAGCGTAGTTACGTGCGGGAAAACGTTTGTGGCATTTAGTTGCATAAACCTACGTCTGGCGACGAGTCAGTTACGAGCAAGTTTTAGGTAAAAATGTTTCCCAAAGTTTTCGCAACTGTTACCTTTATTACAAAACAAAACCTACAAAACCAACTCTACATAAAACAAAGCCTTCCAACAATGAGCTGACCCATAGAGTTATTATAATGTACGCTAGAGGTTCAAGTGGCGCTAGTGTGCTGACGCCAATTGAAGCAGACAGCAACCAGTCCAAAATTGACTTCCGGTAATGCATTTCTATGGGAAAAAGTGAGTGCATTTTCTCCCTGCGCTCGATCGTAAGAGCGAATATCCCAAATAATTTGTACGTACCAAATAGGTTGGAACATTTCTCAGTCAGGTCGACGAAAGAATTGGTCAGTTACGGTGTTTTTCTTTCAAATTCATCGCATTAACTCCTTAATTGCCAAATTATTTTTTCCAAAAGTAACCTTAAAGTGCCATATTTTTTTATTATTTTGAATTGTTATTCCTCTAGCATTACACATAAAATTTAAGAAGTTTATTACGCAAAAATCAGCGGAGGCAAAAAAAAATATTTGCCAACTAAAACGAGTGTTGCCATCTATGATCAGCGCCGCAAAACTACTCGGACGAGCCTAGCTCGTCCACGGCATTTTTAGCCAGAAAGTGGTCAACGAGCTCAGCTTGTCCAAGGCACTTAAGGGGTTAAAAACGGTGCTAAAACGGCTTTGTACGTGTATTTATGTGCACTGTCGGACACTGTTAGCGCGAACACGACGTCGGCGCTTTTCAGGATGAGGGATATATGTGCTAAACGAACGAAGAACATCTGGAAATTAAAGGAGATGGCAAGAACTACGCAGTAACACTGGATCAGTAACTACCCGTGCGTGTACGATCAAAATAAATTGAAGGCCACGTAATCTATTCCGATTTTAAAAAATTGACCGCATCTCCACGTGGTGAATGATGTTGCTTGGGGCGAAGCTCTGGTGGTGCTTGTTTGCGTAGACGCCGAGCCGCAGCATGCCGAGCCTTTTCATTCATGTCAGTAGGAGAATGTGTGGTTTTCTTCTTTTTCTTTTTTTAAGAAGACATGGGATGGCATCTCGGAACCCCCTACTCTTTTTTTTCTTCTTTTTCTTTTTTCATAATTTTTTTCATCTTTTTTTTTCCAATTTTTTTTTTTGCCCTACACGAGCACGTGAGCATGTGCTCACGTGCTCGTGAGCACGTGATCTCACGAGCAGAAGCACGAGCACCCGACGCCGGCCTACGGCGGACGGCGGACGGACATGGCTAGCCCCTAAGGAGCTTCGCCCCTAATAAGTACCGCTTTATTCTTTCTGATCTGAGCGAAGATGTTTGTTCTACGTTCAGAATATCACTTGCACGCTCTAAGTCTTTGAGAACAAGTGCCTGTTAAAAGCTGCCTGGCAGAGAAAACAATACGAAAAGACACCTTTCATAGCCCACAGCCTTCATTCTCTACGTTTTTAATGTTTTTATCCGTCCATGCGCGACAGGGTCATTTTCATATAGTGACAGGACTGGCATATTATCAATATAGACCCTTTCAGGCAACATTTCATGGGCGCCGCCATCTTGACGTCACGTGACCCTGCCGCCATAGCCGACCTTCAGTTTCTCGCCGTAGCGCTCACCGTCTTCGTCGCTTGCTCCCGTCGCTTCCTTGCGGTTTGCCTCGTCGCGCGACTGATCGAGCGACAGCGGGGTCGCCGTCGCTTGTCTCGTTGCGCTTTATACTTAATATCAAGGCGCTAATGGTTCAATGCTGTGTGCATCAAAATTAATTAAGTATAAAGCGCATGCAAGCGATTTGGCGAGCAACGATCGAGACAAGCGACGGCGACCCGCTTCGCTGTCGCTAGGTCAGTCGCGCGACGAGGCAAATCGCATGGAAGCGACGGGAGCAAGCGACCAAGACGGTGAGCGCTAAGTTCTCTAGAAATCCGAAAACCGAGCGATGCGACGGGCGGCAGTGAGAAATCTCCGTTGCTCGTCGACGACTCCCGTCGTTGTCGCCATCGCTCGACTCGTCGCACGCTAAATCGCTTGCATGCGGTTCGGCTTTACGGAAACGAGCGTGCACATGCAGTGAGAAGCACGACTGCGAGATCCTAATTACTGCGTCAGTTGAAATTTGCATAGGCCGCAATGGTGTTGACTGCCCCTTATTAGCAACAAAAACATAAGAATTTGGTGAACTTGCATGGTCTCTGAAGCCCAGCGAATGGATTGTCGATCCATTCACTGTCCGATTCCATTCCATAAATAAGAAAATACAAGAGCTATGTTGAAATGTAGATATCAGACGATTAAGTGAAAGCCCGAAATATCGAAAAGACCTAAAGAAAACACACGATTTCAACGCGGAACGTAAAGACCACGAAATCGAAGCTCCGATGGTGGCCGGTGCAGCACACAACGCGGAGCAATGGCGAGAAACTAAAGGTCGGCTATGGCGGCCGGGAAAGCGCGCGGAGGGCGCGCCGACTGGTGGCAGCTCGAGTAACTGACTCGCTGAAAGCGTCTATATAAGCGTCACCGGAATGCTGGCAAGCCTTGAACACACTCTATATTCTTTTCGATTGTAATTTTGCTTTGAATCGTCGCTTGTTTTTACACACCTGCTGCGGAACACACGTTTGGGACTGAAATGTAGTGAAGTTAAACATCGTACACTGATAAAGAAAAATGCGCTAACTAAAGCAATTACACTTTTACAGTGTTAATCAAGGTACATGCTATTCGGTACGACCCAAATAACCAAAGTGCTCCGTGTTATTTTCCGGCGAAGAGACAACATGCACGCGTGTTTTCCCATAGGAATGCACAGGAGCACCGCAAAAGTAGACTGGTTGCTGTCTGCTTCAATTTGCGTCACGGAAGTCGCATAGACACTAGCGCCAGTTGAACCTCTAGCGTACATTATAATAACTCTATGAGCTGACCCTTGCCTCCCTCGAAGGCTGATGTCCACTGTCAAGGCCATTACGGAGCTTGCACTGCTAGGCATCGTAGGCAAGCACCCTCCTCACTTTTCCTCCTGGTTCAGATGTGCATATCCTTCTGTCTATACGATGACACCACGAAAATGCACCACTCTTTGTATACTGCTGTATGCGGTACACTATTGGTAAAATCTCCGACTATCTATTTAAGCCCTAACTGGCTCTCGGTAGCACAGCAAAGAAAAGAGTTACTGGTGGATACTAGACACTAGCTCAACTCATCCCCGTAGTAAAGAAAAGAGTGTGTGCAAGATGGGTGCTGAACGTTGACCTGATGCTACCTTATTTCAAGACCCGAGACTTACAGGCAGTCAATTAGAAAATGGTCACTGCCGTAACAGTACCCATTTTCGGCGGTGATAGTAGTATGGTTCAGACAGAATCGCAGAACTCGCATTTTAAGTAATCAAAAAGTTGTTCCATCGCTTCCAACATGGAGAAATCCATGAAACAATTTGACTGCATTTTTAGGTGATAAAAGCATTATAGTACTCTAGTGCTGCGTGGCCTACTAATCATTGTTCTACTACCATGTTTCGGGCTCAAATATTGCAATTCATTTCCAAAGGTGTTGCTTGAATTGCAGATTCAAAGTTAAAAGGAAAGAAAAAAAAACTTGCAAAAGAAACAAAACATTTTAAAAGCGAAATATTAAATCGCTTGTGAATTTGTTGATGCAGAGCTGCAACAAGATGACGAAATAAAATTGCCTGGGCAAGCAACGGCTCTCGTTCACAACCAGGGGTGCCTTCGAAGAAGTCTAGTGAGCTGAACAAAAACATTTTGAGTCACTACTGCACTATGCACATTAAAAACCCCAGGTTGGTGGTAGTACTGCACCGACTTTACTGCCCATTTACAAAGAGAGCTAAGTTGCTTCATTTAAAAGGCTTTCAAACGCTGGCTATGTTTCAATTTAATCAATTGTCTAAATATACAATCGCCGCACTTGTTTCTCCACACAGGCTAACCGATGCCACTTTGCAGGAAGTCTGAAAAGCAGGGATCGGAAAAATGTCTCGATCCTCGACTCCTTCTGTCATTTCAAAACTGACTGGCATCTAAAAGAGAAGCTTGCGGATGAATGGCAACAAAAAACAGAAGCTCCTTTCCAGAACTCAAGTTAAAAAAGAAAGGCTCAACTAGTTGAAATATTGATATCAGCTGCTGTCCCGGTAAGACAATCAGCTTTCTAACTTTGTGGGTACAAGACAGTTTGAAAATGGTTGAGCTTTAAACTAGAGTTTCCAGGAAATTGTGCAAACATGAAAAGTTGCTTTTTAATGGCAGCCCAGTTACGGTCTTTGTGTCTGGTTTTTACCTCTATATTTTACTGCTTCTACGAAGTTACCTTACGTAAAACCAGCCCAAAAGGGGCTTTAGAATAAACCAATAAAGAAACATAAAATTAAAACCGACATCTTACCATACAAACCACAGGCACGAGAAAAAAACTAAAAACTACTTTCGGATGCCGCCAAAAAACCTACGGTCCGTACCGCGAAAATTGCAACACAATCGCCGACGTCGCCTTCCAAAATTCCCATAAGTGCGCAATTACGGCGAGATAAGTCCTTCCAGAAAACATGAAAGGACAAAAGCACGGAGCAGCAAAAATCAATAGGAGAGGATCTCACGAGCAGAGGCGATAACTCCAGTGAAAACAACTGAGACAAGGAGATTTCGGCAGTCACGTAGGACGTTCGCATTTGGCAGTCTTTAAAAGTGTCGATAAAGGCTGCGCAAACAAGGCCCAGAAGCTGCTTTCTCTCAAAGTGTGTGGCTCTACATTCCTTAGGAGGTTCCAGCAACAGATAGTACCTTGGCATTAGAGCGCTCAACTGCCTCGGACGGCAAGTTGCGAATATCCCCTGGAAAAGGGCAAGAGCAGAGGTCACGGTGCAAGGCACCCCACAGACCCGACACTGGCACCCAAAGCAAACCCCGGCTGCCACCGGGCTGCCGACGCGTGGGAGTGTCGAGTGGTTCCATGACGGCAAGCTTGAAAGCCAGGTCTGTAGTTCTAGTAATGCACAAAGTGTCTATATGCCGACTTTCCAAGAAAAACCGTCCCGCGTTAAGTTATACGAAGCATTTAGGCCTTGTGGGGGCCATTTTAAAATGCAAATACAGTAAACTTTCGTTAATTCGACCTCGGCGGGACCTTGAAACTTGGTCGCATATCCGAATGATTGAATTAAAAGAAGGACAGAAATACGGTTAAAATTAAACTTTCTTTTATTGTCCAAAGTACTCACGGATGGTCTGCTGCCGTCCGCTTAACCCCTTCAGTGCCACATTTTTTTTCCAAAAGTAACCTAAAAGTGCCATTTTTTTTTTATTTTTAATTTTTATTCTCTATTATTACACATAAAATTTGAAAAATTTATTACGCAAAAATCAGCGGAGGCGAAACAAATATTTGCCAACTAAAACGGGTGCTGCCATCTATGATCAGCGCCGCAAAACTACACGGACGAGCCTAGCTCGTCCGTGGAATTGAGGGCTACCAAAAAAGGCACTGGACGAGCTGGGCTCGTCCACGGCAATTTTAGCCAGAAAGTGGCCGACGAGCTCAGCTTGCCCAAGGCACTTAAAGGGTTAAAACGCATGTCCAAAAGCATGCTCCGGAGAGCAACGTAACTAAATGTTACGCCCCCAAAAAATCGCGCACTACAAAAAAAAAAAAAAAAAAAAGATTACAATTTGATTTTGGCGCCGGGCAGCGAGACTGTCCGCGACAGAGAAAATTAACAAAAAGAAGTAAAAGAGAACCCGTGCGTTTTGACGCGCAAGATGGATTGCAAACGATGCTACAGAAAAGCGTTTTGAGAGCGTGCGCTGAGAGAGCTTTAAGAGCCGACTTTGGAGCCGAGCAAGGCCAGACTGTCGGCAACAAAAAAAAAAAAAAAAAAAAAAGGAAAAGAGAACTTGCGCTTTTCGGCGCGCAAGATGGACCGCACACGATGCTACAGAAAAGCGCTGTGAGAGCGTGCGCTGTCTCCGCGCCCGACCACGTGCTATGTTCTCCGCGTTACTCCATGCCAGATTAGTTGCGCTGGCTCATTCTTGCACGTTCGGCTTTGCATGAAAGGGCCTGTGTTTCACCGTACGTTGGTGGTTTTTCTGCCGTGGTGCCGTGCAATGAGAGCCCGCACGCATTCGCTCGGGACGAATTATCCGATGCGGAGTCTTCCCGAGTTCGAACTATCGAACTTATCCTCCCATAGAAATGTATGGGCGCTCGCCGGGACTTTAGAACACGATCAAATTGAACGAAAAGTCGAATTAACCGAGGTAGAACGAACGAAAGTTTACTGTACAGGAATACTCTCGACGGGGATTGGTCTTCAGACCCGAGCAATTCCCAGCCCTACACCGGCTAAACTGTGCAAGCAGTCTACTGGGGACACCTTACAGTCGGTTTACAATGTCAAAAATATACGGTTAGCCGTACATGATCGGGGGAAAACGGCGCTAGACGATAAGGACAAAGGGAAGGAACATACATGACAGAACAGGCGCCATCCTGTTCTGTATGTTCCTTCTTTTTATAGCACTCTTTTCCCCTAATCGTGTACAACGACTATTAACTAGCTCAACTATCCACCCTATTACAGTTAGCCGCTACGCAGAAAAAAGAAAATAGGAGGCTAGGGTGAGAACCGCTTTAAAGGGGTACTGCGCCATTTTCTCTGTGGTTCCCGATTTCCCTGGAAATGTGCTAGACACACTGAGAAACACTGCCGAAATAGTAACCCAATTATTAGGTCGAAATCATTTTTTTCTTCGCTAAGTTCTCGAATTTAGAAATTTGATCCTCACCGTGTTTTTCAAACTGAAAGTACCTACTGGCAACGACAAAAAAGCGATGCCGGCGGCAGGCGGGGGTTCCCTCTTTGGACCATAGGACTTGTTCCCAACTGATTACGAGTCATTTCGTGGTGTCAAATGAATGCTTGAGAAGTTCGCTCCAGCATCCACGCAGCAGCACGAAACAAATGCTCGGCATAGTCCGTTTTCTAGACTGCCCACTCGACTGGCGAGCCTGCCTCCCACCGACGTCGCGGCACCGATAAGCGTGGGTATATTTGAATGTTGGTTTTGGCATCATTTTCATTTGCTGATTTCACAATAATTCCTTTCAACTTTAGCGATACCAAATAGCCTACCGGGAAGGGTAAAGGCCAGGGATTCAGAAAACACAGCGAGTTGGCACAGCTCAATATATCCCCGGAGTACCGCTTTAAAGGACACATGCAAAGAAAAAAAACATTTTTTTTAAACAGCTTAGATGGAAAAAGGATATTATAAAACGATTTTACAACGAAGAAAAAAAATTTTTAGAGCTATATTTACTGCGCTATACGAATTTGTAGTTGGCGCCCGCCGGAGCCGCCGCTGGTCACGTGGTAGGCCCGCGCGCCGCCGCAATGCGTCGCCGAGCCGTAAAGCGACGCCGCCGCCGCACGCTGAGCGTTGTGCGAACGCCGCTTCAACGCGTTTCTCCACGCCGCCGTCGCCGCCGCCGCAGAAGTTCGTCTGGTTCGGGGCGTCGCCGCCGTCATCTGACCGGCGCACAGGTCGATCACGTCTGCTTGCGCTTTTTCAGCAGTTTTCCTTTGGGCTCTAAAAGTTACTTATTCATCTTAGTTTTTTGTTATACTTCAAACAAAGATGAATAAGTTACTTTTAGAGGCCATAGGAAGCTTCCGAAAGAGCGCGAGCACCACGTGACAAATATGGGCCCGTCACGTGATAAATAAGGGCCACTTTTCCGCGGCGCCCGCGGGCGCCAACTACAAATTCGATAGCGCCGTAAATATAGCTCTAAAAATTTTTTTTCTTCGTTGTAAAATCGTTTTATGATATCCTTTTTCCATCTAAGCTGTTTAAAAAAAATGTTTTTTTTCTTTGCATGTGTCCTTTAAGGGAATGGTGCAGTTGTTACTCGATCTGCCGCTTCGCCTTTCTCGAAACTTTATTTTCAATAAGGACAGGCACAAATGGTTGGAAATGGTCGTGTTTAGCGCCACCGAGAAATGGAGCACGCAACGAAGGAACGAGATAGTCTGCACAATAAAATGGAGAATGGACGGGGTGAAGTAGCGTGGGTGAGATGCAAAAAAAATGCACCCAACAAAACTGGAAAAAAAAAAACGAAATAAGGTACACATATTCTAATATCGAGAGGTGGAGGAAGTTTTCCCAATTACACAATGATGCGATTCGCAATTCCAACGGGCCTCAATACTCGGGCAGCCGATGGTAAGGGAACAAACACGGTGGAACCAGGGTACCTATATCGAAATCAAAGGAGATTGCAAAATAGCTCGATATATCGATGATTCATACCAAATCGGGCATACAAGAACCTACGAATATGGTAGAACCTTGTTAAAGCATACTTGAAGGAAACTGCGGGTGCCGCCACTCGTGCGCACCTTGCCGCCTCTTTGCGAGCGAGTGGCTGTGACGTCAACAACACAGGCGACGAAACACAAAAATAAAAAAATAGCGAGAAATCCAGAAGTTTGGGAAACTTAAGGAAAAAAGCGACTCTCTTTACGTTCAGGAAAAAAGTCAAACGAGCAACAAAGAAGAACTGGCGTAAAATCAAAGAAGGCCAGAAAAAAAGGCAAATAGAAAAGGCTAAAGAGAAAGGGCAAAAGAAAAGTGTAAACAAAGACCCAGAAGGCATTGAAAGTGCAATTGGACAATTGTTATTGACACACTCGACTAGCTACTCTTTTTTTATTAGGGGGCTAAGGAGTCGAGGCGGACCATTGTTTTTCTCCTCTGCCACCCTTTTGCCGGCTATGGCTAGAGTAGTCGTCCTCGGTGCGTGCAAACCACGCAGCGACGGCAGCGCTTGGAGAAAGTGTTCCCAGCGGGGGCGTGCTGCACGTTTCGACGTGTGCAATGTCCCGCATGACGCATTTTGATACGGACACATAAGGCGCCATACTTTTACGCGGGATTTCCGAGGGGACGTATCGACCGTTCAAAATAGATGATATTTCGAAATACCCGGGTTCAACATAATCGGGCTCGACCGTAACAGCAACGGCGGCGCCCACGCAACATCTTAAAATAACCGGACAGTGCTCCAGAACGTCGAGCGTAGAGCTCGCGCGATAATTCTAGAGGTAAAAGTCCGACACCTTCCCACGCATTTCGGCCCATATAGAACGGGGGGACCAGGCCACCGATGGTGGTGTCAGGAAAACTGCAGAGAAAATGAGTGGGGCCAGAAGTCTAGCGAGGAGACCTCGAGCCAAGCTGATCCACAAAGGTGTTTCACTACCACGTCAAATTCAACGGACGGCTTTCCCGCCATGTTCTTGCTCGCAACGCACCAAGCGAGAGCATTGCACACATAGTGAGCGAAACTTTGGAATGACTGCCACAAACTGTTGCGTCGTTAGCTATGCAAAAAAATACGAGAACTGCCCGCTGAAAACCGAGTTTTCTGGCTTCTCCCGGTGGCCATGCCTCAAAGACCGGCAAGAGCGAGGAGCACCACTGCCTAATCCTCGGTAGGGCAACGGCCGAAGGGAGGGGTTGATAGCCACACTGTTCTTGGTTTTGGTTTGAGGCTCAACTGCACTTGCCCCTACATTTCCAGATATGTCGAGAGAACTCCAGAAACCTATAACCCTGCTAATACCTAACGTTGGGTACATAAAGAAATACACCCAATCCGACTATTGCAAAAACCAAGCTCAGAAAAAGTTCTGACTTTGGTCGACTATATAGTATTCGGGATAAAAGTTTTCAACAAACGTGGCGTAGGTATGCCAGTTTTTGCTTACACGTGAGTTTATGCCAAAATAACACATTCAAGAGACACCTACCCCTAACTACATAGTTCTTCTGCCAAAAGAAAGTTTGACTAAGTTAATCCTTAATTAAAGGTCTGAAAGTAAAATAATATAAAAGACCTCACAATGACGTCCCAAAACTATCCTGCACTTCCCTTCAGGGCCTTGGAGACCACAGAAAAAACGACGGGAAAGCGCTTGTTAACTCCGTGCTTTGGCCAAGATAAATTATGTGCCGTTAATCTCTCAAAACAAAAGAACCAACATCAAACCGCTTTTCAAGCTGGCTGCCATAGAACCACACACTTCAGCAGAAGGGCAATACGTAGATAAGTTCCATAGTACCCTATAGTAGTTCACTTCCATTACAGGTATTGAAGACTGACAAAAAAAGGGCACAATAGACAGCTTGACGGGCCTCTCGGACACGGTACATTCCGCACCACTAGTAGGAAAATTAATGCGAATCACGCATAATTACGTAAGTGATACAAGTCAACAATAACAAAACAAGAGTTAGCATTACCGTTACTGCACTGTCAATGTAGAGGGCCTGTGAGGTTAAACTGTAAAGCCAATTACCATATATTAAGCTATACATAATGGCTCGCAATTCCTTCATCGTAAACTTATCTACACAAAGCCCAACCGATTATACAATGAATTTAGGAGAAAGAAATGACAACCCAGATACACAACGCCTTCGCCTTCCTAAAACCAACCCGTGGCGTCGCAAGAAATAGAAAAATACCGGCATACAGGTGAGCAACGTGCAAAAGTCGAAATTAAAGATTGAACTCTAAAATGCGAACGATATAACTACGGCTCTGAATTCTCGGGGCCTACTTCAGTGAAAATTTGCAGGAAGTTTTAAAAGTTCATTTTAATTCAAAGAAATTTTTTATTTCGAAACGTCCTCGCACACATTGAGATAAGAATTCAGAACTTTGGAAAGTCTTAGGTAGTTGTAGAACCACTTTGCATTCCAAGTTGCACATCTTAAAGGGGTACTCCGGCGATTTCTTCGTGGTCCCCGATTTGCTTGAAATTTTGCTAAACTCGCCAAACAACATTGCTAAAATAGTATCCCAAATATTAGGTTAAAATATTGTTTTTTTTCACAAAGTTATTGAATTTACAATTTTGGTCCTCACCGTAGTTTTTCAAACTGAAAGTCTCTACTGGCAACAACGAAAAAGTGACGTCAGTGGAAGTGCAGGGGTTCACTCTTTGGACTGTAGAATTTGTTCCCAACTGATTCGAAGCAGTTTCATGGTGTCAAATGAATGCTTTGGAAGCTTGCTCCAGGATCCGCGCTCCAGCACGGGACAAATGATTGGCATAATCTATTTTTTAGACTGCTCGCTCGACTGGCAAGCCTGCCCGCCACTGACGTCACGGCACTGAAAAGTGTGGGTAGATTTGAATGTTGGTTTTTGCATCATTTTCATTTGCCAATTTCGCAATAACTATTTTGAATTTCGCGATACTAAATAGCATACCGGAAAGGGCAAAGGCTGGTAGCTCAAAAATCGCCAAAGTACCCCTTTAAGCACTTTGGAATAGTACACGTATTGTTAATTTCCGCTAGAAAAAATAAAAACATTAAACGAGAGATGGAAACCTGACATTACTACTATAGAGCCGTCCAACTTTCCTCCTGCAATTCTTTTCTTCCGGAATAATTAGTATCCTAACGAATTGCTCCCTTTTGCCCAAAAACTTAACCGGGAAGGAAGCACAGGCTTTCAGTACACCGACTCATTGGGGAACTGAACTGCAGTCGGCGTGTCAAAAAAGAGAAGCAGACAGCTGCAGCCTAAATAAAGAGCAGAAAAGGGGCAAAGCTTACGATCTCCTTCTTGGGCACCATGAGGGCGATCTTTGTGGCCGAGGAAATGCCCGTCTTCTTGGCAGCCTGGGCAATCTCCTGCTGCAGCTTCTCCAGCTTGGCCTGCCGGCAACAATGACAGAGTGGGTCAGCCTTCCGCTCTTGCCGTCCTTTCTCTCCAAATCAAGAGCCAGGTCGGCCTTCGTTTTTGGAGGCGATGAGAAATTAGGTTTGATCGTCGAGCACACAGATCCAACAAATGTCGACAAAACGCACCCCACGCGAGACATTGTTTCGCAGCTAAACGCAACCCTTAACTCCTTGCCCTATTTCAAATTTTGGGAGTGAGGAGCGTCGAAACAACTCCTCTCCTACCGAGCGTAGCCCACATTAAAGTGCAACATAGTGGCGGCGCAAAAAGTTGCGACGCTCTATGTGCTCGCATTTGGCCGTACCTAGCTTTTGTTTTTTGCGAGCGGGATACTTAACGTCTTTAAGAGAACATTTTTCCCAAAGCAGAGAAGCCACTCCGGACAGGTGCGCAAAGACACCCAAAATTAGTAACGGACAAGTTCTAATACACCGCGGTATCCTGAGACACCACGGTGCCATTTGGTGGTTGTCTCGCTCGAGAGCACGTGCAAAACGAGACGCAAGACGAAGTAACGAGATCTCGCAGCAGCGAAGGGCTGCGGCACTCCCAAAGCTATGCCAGCCTCGAAAATGTAATCCAAAGAGTCGACGTCGAACACTGTCGCATCGTTCTAATGAAGTCGGTAATTACGAAATGGCGGCTATAGCGAAGCAATCACGATTTCCCATTTTCATTTCTACTTTTTATTGCATTTGGGTTTGTTTTTAGCAAAGAAAATTGAGCGGCTCCTGAGGATATAGTGAAAAGAAATTTTGCGATAATCGAAAAAATATTTGAATTCAGAAAGGTTACTGAGTCGCAGAGCGCCGCACTTTGCCACTGTGGCCGAGCAGTTGCCCGAAAAGGGCAGCAGACGATGCTGCAGTTGCATCGTCTTCTGCTCCACGCTCCTTATCCGGGAAGCGACTTTTCCACGTCACGCGTGAAGAAGCCGTCGTGGCGTGTCGACGGGGGTGTTTGGAGCGGTAGCGACCACATACCGACGTAGAGATCCTAGATCTCCAACCATTTAGCACTTGCAATCGAACGACGGTCGTCTCTTGGGCAGATTGGCGCAAATGTGCACACGTTGGGTTCTCGTTCGGCGAGGAGAAAACCGGGCGGAGACGCGTAACTCCTTGCAAACGCAGTCTGTAAACCACGTGACCTCGAACGAGCGGTCGCCCCCTCTCTGAATCTAGGCTCTTTATAGACCATTCCAAAAAGAGCCTTCCGGCCGCCACCATTCGGCAAACCTCGCGACCACTATTGGCCCAAATTTTCTGCCTCTCTCCCAGGCCGTGGGGGTCGGTGCAGCTCCCCACCCGCGTTGTGCATTCAGAGTTCGCCGGCCTTTCTCGAGTTCTTACATTATTCATCCGTTCGGGATGTTTAACTTTTTCGCATCATCTTCCGCCGTAATAACCACGTTCGAAAAGAAAAAAAGAAACATCGTAAGAGCTAGCGTGGAGAACGCTACGCAGGCAAAGCGTGGACGGTGACAAAGCCTCAGAGACGGTGCGGAGGCGGGATAGCTCGTGCGGTAGTCGAGACAGCAATAATGAAGAAGATCTGTTGCACATACGAGTCCATGGGAAAAACATGTGCGGTAATTCGAAGTTTAACCTGCGGGACCGGTTAATTCGAAGGATTCTAGAAGTCTGGTAACTCTGGAAGCACAAAAAAGCCTCGCGATCATGCTGACCCAGCCTAAACCCCACCCAAGCATGCTTTATCACTTTTATCTACCGCGTGCGCGGTCGGGAGAAAAAGGAAACGAGCCCAGTGCGCAAACGAGCCGCCGGGAGGCTGAGCCAAGCCAAGCCAAACCAGCCTGGTTGTTGGCAAACACACCGTGGCATCGTTTCCAAAAGGTTTACCGAAGGAAGTGCGGACGCGCGGCGCGTATGGCCAACAGCCTGCGTCGGTGTTTGGTTGGAGGTCGACTTATCTTCCATTCCTGACTGGGGACTGGAAATAGTTTTATGCCATCCGTAAAACATATTCTGGGTCAAAAATAAAACTGTGCGACTGTTTTTTTTTTTTTTTATTTGAAATATGCGTAATTTGAAGCTTTTTGCTGTTCCCATGAGCTTTGACTTATAGACAGTCGACCGTAAAGTCACTTCGAATTACGGAGAGCGGAGTGCAATACACTCTTTTTATTTCTGGGCATTCGAAGATAAATAATGTTTGTCACTGCTAAATTATAATTTGATAATTAATTCATAAATACCGTAATGGGTTTCTTATTTTTCTCCTTCAATATTAATGTTAAGAGGGTGATAGTGTTACATTGCCTACTAAGCGTTATAATAAAAAAAAAATGTGAAAGGGCATTTTTCAATTTTGTGTTTCGAAGTGTTCTTAAAATACAAAATGCATCGTGGTACGAAAAAATTACCTTTTAAAACACATTTCCAAACAAAGTTTTCAAAAAAGCTTTCATCCACTCCTTTCTTATAACACCGAGAATGCGACATAAAATAATGACCCTCCTAGCTATAGTATTAGAGGAAAAAATAAGAAACCTGCCGCGATATTAACTCCTTAGTCGCCTAATCAAATAATTTACCTACAACTGGAACAGCTTGCCCTCGAATCCCCCAAAGAACATGGGGAATATGTTGGCAAAGCTACATTCGAGTATGTGCTTTTTCATTTCTTTTAACGAAGTAAAAACCGCTTTGTAGCCCAAGGGCCTTCGAACTGTGACCGAACACTGCGGCCCGCCCATTTTGCTCCGCCCATTTTGCCCCGCTCACCTTGGTTCGCAGACGCTGTGCAAGCTGCTCATACTTCCCCTTCTCGTGGAACTTGAAGAGCTTCTTGCTCCTCTGCGCCGACTTGGCACTGCAAAGATGGACGACGCACTCAAACGATGCTCACGGGCACGAACCTGTTCGTCCAAGGACATCATTTCAACGTGTCCATCGCAGTTGCATTTGTATATATATATATTTTTTTAATACGGCGAAATCTTTATAATGGCAAGTTTTGTTCGGCATGGACGATCAGGTACATTCGTATATTTTTTTTTTAGCACAAATTTATACCTTGTTGACAGGGTGCTTACCAAATTGCATCTTACAAATTCCCCGATTTTCCCGCGCTTAGCCCGACTATTTCGATTAAATTTCCCGATGGTTACGAAAAAAGAAACTGCGGAGGATGGGGTTGCAGGAACTGTTCGGGTTGTTCCTGTCTAGCCCTTTTGACGGCTGTCGTTGCACACAACAACGGCAATTACGCGTTTTAAAGTGCAAAGGCTGAACTGCGCACAGCTAAGGGAGGTGTTGCTATTTCTTACGTCTTTGGCAAACTATAAGCATTATATGTGTGCAACGTTTCTCTTCATGGGGCGATTCAAAGTCTTCAAATTAGATGCTTCGGGCGCGTGATGCTCACTTTGCACACTGGCAACTCTGGCAGCAGCGCCAATGCGAGCACTGGCTCTTCCGAATCAGACTTCCCACACTTTTCGGAATTACATTCGGAGGATGAGCGCTCATCGTCCAACGGAGAAGCTCCGTCGGACATGCTTAGAACTGATGCAAGCAAATTTTGGAAAGTAATTAATCCTAAACCTTCACCAGTATTGCCAAGTGTTTCTTACGATGACGGGTCTTTTTTGGGCCCACACCAATTGGCCGCTGGGCTTAAAAACTGTTTTAGCGGTGTTTTCACTGAGGAGGACGACTTCCCTCAGCCAGTCACTTTGCCATCTCATGTTGAGTGCATTATGCGGGACATTGTTATCACCAGTCACGGGGTCGAGTGTGCCATTGATCGTTTGAACGCTAACTCCAGCCCGGGACCTGATGGAATATCAACCAAACTCTCGAAATTAACCAAACACGTATCTGGGGTTCTGCTGGGTAGGCTGTTCCAACAATCCCTCTCCTCTGGCGAAATACCTGACGACCAGAAACTTGCCCACGTGATCCCCATTTTCAAGTCTGGTGATAAGAATTCTTTCAACAACTACAGGCCTATTTCGCTAACCTGCGTGGCATGCAAACTCATGAAATATATACTTTCACTCCAGGTTATGACTCATCTATCCAGTAACAACCTTGTCTCTCCGAACCAGCATGGCTTCCAACGCGAGCATTCTTGTGAAACCCAGCTGTTTGAATTAATTCATGACCTTCATGTTTCTGTTCATTCCTCCACTCTCGTTGATGCTGTGTTTATTGATTTCGCGAAAGCTTTTGACCGGGTCCCCCACACCAGATTGATATATAAATTGCGTACTATTAATATAAATGAATTAGTTATTGAATGGATAGCGAGCTTTTTATCAAATCGGTCTCAATCTGTCGTGATTAATAAACATGCCTTCTCTCCCACACCGGTAAAGTCTGGCGTCCCACAAGGTTTGGTTCTTGGTCCGGTATTGTTCCTTCTCTATATAAATGACCCTCCCGTTAACATACAGTCCACCATATGCCTTTTCGCGGATGATTGCGTCATTTATCGCTCCATATCCACTCCTTTAGATGTGTGCGTACTCCAGCGCGACCTCGAAATAATCAGCCAATGGTGCATCACTTGGTTGATGCAAATCAACATTACAAAAACAAAGTCTGTAACTTTCACCACCAAATTAAATGTTGATCGCCACGCATACGCAATCGGAGAGAACCAGATTGAAAATGTCACATCAATCAAATATCTCGGCGTCCACCTTTCAGCTAACCTATCATGGAACCTTCATACTGAGCATATCATCAGCAAAGCGTCTAAAACTCTAGGATTTCTTAAACGTTCATTGTTCCAGGCTAATAAAGCAACTAACTTTCTTGCGTATACCTCTCTCGTAAGATCGCAGTTGGAGTACGCGTCCATTATTTGGCACCCTCATCAGATGTATCTAACCAATAATATTGAGGCACTTCAAAATAAAGCCACCAGGTTCATAGCTAAGAATTACTCTCAATATTCAAGTGTGACTAACATAAAACATTCCCTCAACCTTTTGCCACTTCATTGTCGTAGATATATTTCCCGAATGTCCTTCTTCCACAAGCTATACCATGGTTCATCTGCTTTCAGAGATTCCTACATCCAGCCTCCTCATCATGTCTCATCCCGCGTAGATCACCCCTTCAGTGTACGCCCCTTTTTTGCTCGCACCAACCTATTCAAAAGCTCCCCTCTCCTCCTCGCTGTCTCCGACTGGAACAGCCTACCCAGCGATATTGTGTCGATCACCTCAGCCCAGATGTTTACCAACGCCCTAACCAATGTCTAACAATGTATGTAGTTTTTGCTTACCTAGTTTTCTGTAAGCATTTTTTTTCAGTTACTATATGTTGCGCCAACGTCATCTTTTTGTCACTAAGTGCACTACCTTTGTCTATGATCGCACCCCCCCCCCCCCCACCCCCCTATGTAATGCCCGGAAGGGTTTCTAGGGTAAAAAAATAAATAAATAAAGCACCTCCGGTTAGGAATCTGAGGCCGCTGGAATGTTGCAGAAGTGGATGTGCCAAAATGAAACCAAATGGAAGAAAAGTGACACCTGCTTCTAGACCTACAAGCACTGTACGTGCTCCCGTTACATCAGTAAGAAAAAACAAGCGCATTGATCCTCTCTTTGTATCATTCATTTGGAAACAAACCCGCCTACTGAGAATCACCTTTTGGGGAGAAAAACTTCACCGTCGAAGGGTTAATCCGGTGAATTGGGTGGTATCCTACGCCGCATAGCGATGCTTCGGGCAATTGAGACTCGGCATGAAGGCTGCCTACGTCGACGCACGCCACACCATCCCGCTTCCTTGCGCATCAGTGCACCGCCGACATCGGTCACTTACCCCGACAATTCCCCGGCTTTTCCGGGTGTTTTAGAACGCAGCTCTTAGGCGCCCGTTTCCGGCTTGAGCGGCGTCGCCATCGGCGTAACCGCGCAGTACATGATGGGTAAATTTCCCCGCTAAATATAGCGGAAAATTTTCCCCGCTAAATTTAGCGGAAAAATTTTCCCGCTAAATCTAGCGGAAAATTTTCCCCGCTAAATCTAGCAGAAAATTTTCCCCGCTAAACTTAGCGGAAAAATTTTCCTGCTAAATCTAGCGGAAAATTTTCCCCGCTAAATTTAGCGGAAAATTTTCCCCGCTAAATTTAGCGGAAAATTTTCCCCGCTAAATTTAGCGGAAAAATTTTCCCTGCTAAATCTAGCGGAAAATTTTCCCCGCTAAATTTAGCGGAAAATTTTCCCGCTATATCTAGCGGAAAATTTTCCCGCTAAATATAGCGGAAAATTTTCCCCGCTAAATCTAGCGGAAAATTTTCCCGCTAAATTTAGCGGAAAATTTTCCCCGCTAAATCTAGCGGAAAATTTTCCCCGCTAAATTTAGCGGAAAATTTTCCCCGCTAAATCTAGCGGAAAATTTTCCCCGCTAAATTTAGCGGAAAATTTTCCCCGCTAAATTTAGCGGAAAATTTTCCCCGCTAAATTTAGCGGAAAATTTTCCCCGCTAAATTTAGCGGAAAAATTTTCCTGCTAAATCTAGCGGAAAATTTTCCCCGCTAAATTTAGCGGAAAATTTTCCCCGCTATATCTAGCGGAAAATTTTCCCGCTAAATATAGCGGAAAATTTTCCCCGCTAAATCTAGCGGAAAATTTTCCCCGCGAAATTTAGCGGAAAATTTTCCCCGATTTAGCGGGAAATTTTCTCCGCCCTTCACCCCCCTCGAGGTCACACGACCCCCAGGTCACGTGACCCCCCCGTGCCTTCCCCTCCTCCTCAAGAGCTGCGCTCTAATTCGGCGTTACAGGGAGTTGTAAACGGCTTTCATTTTTTAAATACCCTAACAATTTTAGGTTTTCCGGGTTGGCTGACACCCGGTCGAATATATTGCGCAAAAAAGCTACGCTTTATATCTAAAAATTTGGACGCGCATAGTTTAAAAAAAAATGGCATCCCAGAGAAGCGGGGAAGGAGGGCGGAGTTTTGACGATCATCGTCCGTGCAATACCCCGGCAGAAGCGAACGAACATAGAACATAGACCACGGGGTCTGGGGCAATGCGGGTCAAATGTTCCGCGAGTCCCACCTTTGATGTTTCTCATGTTGAGGCCGAAAGTCACAAAAAGCCGACAAAAGGACATCCCTTTTCTCTCACATTTCTAAAGCTGAAACGAAGTATGAATGCGAGGAATACACGGACACATTAAGCCCGAATGAACGCTGGACTGTTCTTAACCAAGGATAACAAAAAAAAGATTACCAGCGATTTTTATCTGTGATGTTCTAGAACGTATGAAATGCAGCATGTAAGACGCAATCGTTTAAATTTGGCTAGCAGACACAAAACAGTCGTTTCGGGAAGTAAAAACACAGTTTATCAATCTCCTTGCTAAATTTAGCGAGCAAATTGACATCTCACGAATTAACGTCGCACAAACTGGTATCGCACAACACGAGAACTTGACACCGTAATGTCAAAATGTCACGCGACCAGACGTCACACGACACAAGGTCGTGTGGCTTCAGTTTCCCCGCTAAATTTACTGCGACACTGACACATTCGTGTCACGGTGCTTTTCGACACCGTGACACATCCGTGTCAAGGTGTCGAAAAATTTCCGGATGTCACGTGACATCAATTTTCCCGCTAAATTTAATGGACGAACCAGCGTCACACGACCCGAGGTCATGCGATGGGTTGTGCGACATGAAACACAGACGTCGAGTCGCACAGTCTCAATATTCCCGCTAAATTTACTGAGCAAAGCGACATCATGTGACATACGTCACCAAGTCAAATGACCACACTACGTCACGCAACCTCGTAGGAGGTTAGCGAGACGTGGCCTTGGGACGCGTTGGTGACCCTCAACGTCAATTTGCCAGCCAAATTTAACTGGGAGATGCGCAGACGGATGGACGAATTGGGGGGGTGTTCGGTTAAGAAGCATTCCGGTCCCCGAAACCCAACGCACCTGACCCTGTGGTCGTAGAACTTCTGCTCGGTGACGTCCTCGACCACCTTCTCCTGGTGGATCTTGAACTGCTCCCGCTTCTGGGCTCGGATGTTGGCCTGGCGAGGGAAGCCCGGTGAAGGGGGCCGGACCGGCGGTCTCTTCTGGACTCACCTTGAGGGTGGGCGTGTGGTGTGCCAGCTGCACCTCCTTGCCCGACAGGTCCACCGTGCGGCCCTCGGCATTCAGGATGAGTGGCGTGGGCCTGGGGGGGGAGACACCCTCCATCTCCACCAGCCATCTTACAGGTCTAGTGTCCAGTCGGATCACACGGTGCCGTTTTACGCGCCGTTTCGCGACGATAACGTCGAGCGCCGCGGAGTGCAAAATGGCACAAAAAATCGCATTGTGCGAATCTGGCATTATGCGCGTGACACCTAGTGGCTGCACAGTTCTAATCTGAACGTTGCTCTTTGCCCAGAAGGGAATGAGCCAAATATTCGCGACTCCAGCGACCTAGGGACAAATCGACAGACATGGTGGTTGGGAACGGGTCGCGTACCGTAAAATCCCGTAAGGGCACCCTCCCCTAAGAAACTGCCTGTCTGATTGTTGTGGCTGAATATCCGTAACATTAACATTTTGTAATGCCGTCCACCCCCAAATTTCCGTCGGACATTGCGTGAAGTCCGACGGGAATCACATGAACCGCGGTACCGGAACGCGTGACGGGCAAATTCCGGTGTTTTTTGTTCGTAATCTGCGTAAGCAATATCGGTTTTTGTGGCAACGAAGTCTGCAGTCACTTTCCGCATGTATATGGCATTGTGAAACTTGAATCTGCCGCATCTACGGTCTGTGGTATTCTTTCCCGCGACACTGGAGCTACTAGCAAACTCCCGCATGTTTATTGCGTCGCAACGCGAATTCGCAGTGTCCGTGACCCGCAGTATCACTTCCTCGTCACGTGGTTCGCAGCGGGTGCCCGTGGATTTATCGTTACTTTTTGATTAAGTTTTGCAATCTCATCTCTAAAAATGGCCCACCTCATATTTTTCACCATTTATCTCTTCATTACGAGTGGGTGAACTTACGGGATTTTACGGTAACCGGAAAAGCTCGTCAAGTAAGTCAACAGGCCAAATTAAGCCTTCCGATTAGCATGTTTTTGTTGACGTTACGTCGCCCGGTTTACACAGGGAGAAAAAAGAGAGGGGGGAGGCGAAGGTTACGTAAACACGCTTCCGTGATGAGCGCGCTAGCCAGCTACCATATCTGCTTACCCAATCCTGTAAGCAAATCTGGGAGCCCGATAAAAGCTAGCACATGCACGGATGACCGAGGCACGTAACTGTGCTCGCACTGGCACGAAAATGTGCCAGTGCTAGCACAAAAATAGGCTTGTCAACTTGGTGATCCTTTCGGACTACTCAGTCGGGCCGACTGAACGGGAGCTGCGTTCAATTTTCCGGATGTTATTGGACCATGTTGGGACTGCGATAGCCAAGTGTAGTCGGCATGCTAAAAAAGATGAATTAAAATAGGCGAGGGCGAGCAACCGAGCCGGCATCTTCCGGTGTTGAGAATTCCGACCGGGAGTGCACGAGTCTGGCTTGTCGTCCGCGTGTCGGGGGAAGCCGCTAGGTGCACGACGAGCCGAGGTCGTCCCGGGGCGACTTTGGCACCGACTGCCACGACGGGCAGGAATCGTCCATGGCGGGTAAAGGATCGACGTCGACATCTCGAACGAGTCTGCATGAGCCCGTCCGACTCGCGACTCGTGGTGGCTCCCACAAATGTGTTTGGAGCGCGCCGAACTTCCTCTTCGTGCACGCGTTACGATTGACTATTTCGGGTCGGTGGGTTCCTCGAGGTCTATTGCGACGCTTCAGCAACGACGTCGACGTTCCGATGGGTGCCGCGCGCTTCATCTTCGCTGCTGCCACGGAACGAAGTCGGAAGCGTTCGAGTATTCTCGCGACGCAAACTTGACCCGCGGCGCGAACCCCGGCCACCCTCCGCGAGAAACTCACATGGCGGGGGAGGGTGCACCGCCGGCCGACGGCAGCGCTCCCACGAAGCCCGGCCGGCCACCCAGCTTGGCTTGAATCTGGGCCGTCAGCTCGGCGATCCGGTTGCGGCTTTCGCCCACGCTCAGGGGCGCCACGGGTGCCGCGCCCAGCCCCGGCCTGAGGAGGGGCACGGCGCCGCCCAGGACGGGCGGGGCGGGTGCCACGGCCACGGGCTGCGGGGAACGGAGCGGCGAGCGAGCCGCCGAGCAACTGGTAATGGCTGCCGTTCCCTACTGTGGCTTTCCGAGCATGCGGTGTCGGGAAGCTCGGGCAACGTCGTTTGCCCCGAGGTGCAATGCTTTAACGCTTTCGGGCAAGGGCAGAAAGGTCTCTCCGTTTTTGGATAAAGCTTCGGATAACTTTTATTTATGGATTCGGGTTACCTCGCAGCAGCTACGAGGCGTATTTGCGAGGAAGGTGCACTTATGCCTCTTCGTAAAGTCACAAATGCGGCAATTTGGCACAAGCACGCACAAGTTTCAGTCATCATTCTAATATAAAGGGAAAACGAGGGAAACCTGAAAAAGTGCAAATTCAGACATGAACATCAGACATCAAAGAATGCACACAGTACATGATAAAAAGGAACCACAATTGGTTAAGACCGTCAGGCACATCACGGAATGATCTAGCACGACCACGCTGTCACGTTTCACTAATGTGTCTGTGCCTTGGAACGAACCTGTTAAAATGTTTCTAAATTCTTATTTTTTCTTTGGGGGGCAAGGGGGGGGAAGTTAATCTAAATTGGGTAGTTTTCTCTTTCCCTTTGTGTTGGGAAGGCCTAACCAGGATTTTTGGAATGTTCGGGGAACGTGCGAACTTGATGCGCACCATGATTATTTCAACCCGAGACTGGGGCAGAAGGCGAAAACTTTTTTACAGTTGAAGAGAAAGTAAAATGTACAGAGAGAGTCTTCAGAGACACTTTCTGTTTCTTTTACTTTCTCTTTAACCTATAAAAATATGTTCTCCCTCTGCCCCACTCCGGGTTAAAATAATCGTGGTAAACTTCTACCAGCTCGCCTGCGCACTGACCGTAATTTAGGTGATGTGAACTTTGGGTTTTTTGTGTTGGTGTCCTCAGGTGGCTAAATTCTTTAGTGTGGAAGTTAGAAGTGTTCCATCTTTTCCTTCCTTTCTTTTTCTTCTTTCTTTGTTTTGTTTTGTGCATACTTCTCATGGTCGTGGGTCTATTTAAGGATGATTTGGCCTAATAAAACACGAACTACGTTTGGAGATTTGCGTTGTCCGTCCCGTTTTTTCCATGCCCCTGGGTTACCGCAACTGCCGTAATAGTTCTATATTGCACGTAGGAAGCAAATGCAAGCACCTGCATGTTTGCGTTAGTGCTGCATGTTCCACGCTGTGTGTGTGCCATACACAAGGAACACGAGGAGCTATGCATACGTCCACTCCCTATCTATTTTTGCGTACACACGCGGTGGTCCTCCGCATTCCTTCTTGTTGCTCTCGTCGAACGCGGGGCAGCGCAATGAAAGCCGTTTGCCACGTCTAGATGGCGCTGCAACTGCTTGCGCATGCGTTTCCATCCCGCTGGACTAAAAGTGTTGGTTTGACACGCTGCGCAGGGTTTCAGCCGAGAGCTTGCGTGTGTCATGTGAAGCGCTTCAACAAGAGGCTCTTTGCGCCATTTTAAAACTCTCTAAGTGGCTGGAACAGAAAATCAAATCATTGGGTCGCCAATCACCAACGGGCCTCGAGAGGGTGGTCGGCGGAAAACGCTAATTCTGAAAAAAAAAACAAAGACACATTCGCAGATTCACGAGTTCCGTTTGGCACAGTGCCGCACTTTGAGCCCATTCGCCTCCTCGTCTGCGGGAAGGCACAGACCGAAAGAAATTTATAAAAGCGCTACAACTACTCCACCGCTGTATCGCGTTTTCTCCTTCGCAAAGTATGCGCATTTAGAAGTTGAAATTTTTCGCAGTGTAAACTACACGAGGATTTGTTTTTCAGGACTGTTCTTTGTGATGAGACACAACATATTCAGCGAATGACAGATTACGTCAAACATTATTTCTGTATGATACAAGCTTTCTTGCGCTCTAATAAAGCAGGCACTTTTCGAGGAGTGGCACGAACTACGGTATAATTTTTTAGGTGCGGTGTGGACTGTGCATTAAATGTAAACTGTACAACTAAAATATTGTTTTTTCATTTTTTTTGTTAGAAGTATGTTTGTTTTGGCTTATACATCAGAGGCGAAAAAGACACGATTTAAAATGAAAAGTACCACAGAGCAATCTCTTAGGACGACTCACCCCGAGAGCCCGCTTGCGCTCCTCGATCATCCTCTGGGCGTTGGCCATCATCTCCTTGATCTGCACCGGGGAAAGAGAGCGTCAAGGGAGAGCTCGACGCACCCCCATTTCCAAACGCTGCGATGCGTCCCCCGTTCTTCCGCGCTTTGTCTGCCCCCAAGTTGAAGCGTGGCCGAAGCCGGGAGCCAGTTGGTCCTTCGAGCGGCCATAAAAGCGTCTCGGCATTTCCCGCCCTTCCGCACGCGTGCCTCCGTCGGCTGAAGAAGCGTGGCAAATGCGCCGCGACCTCGCACTTTCAGTACGCCCATTGGCATTTCCTCTTGGAAGTGCCGCAGAATGTCATCCAGGGGTATAACGAACAACCTCGGAGGAACCCCCCAGACACAAAGACGGATCCGGTTGCCAAAGCGTCGAAAAGCACCTTGCTCGGGATTCATTTAAAACGCACAGAGGTCTTTCTAGGTGCAACCACAACCTCCACAGCAGTCGGACTGCACTGCACCTCGGCTGTGGTTCAAACCTGCCAACTAGAAAGCTGTCTCTTTCTCAATTGTCGGCTGCCGCTCTTCATCTCCAAGGTACCTTATGAACTTTTCCTACCAGCCATGAGACTGAACTTTGCACTTGGTTTGAAAGCAAGTTATTGTAAATGCAAAACTAGAAAGGAACTACCGTAAAATCCCTCTTCTATCGCGTCGATACTCTACGACGGTAACATTAACACAAATTGCGATGATTACCTGAAACCTTCTTTCTGTCAATCACGTTGAACTAACTGCGACAAAGTAATTGGATTGTTTCAAAGTCATAGTAATGCATTTAAGAACTCTTTATTTTTTCACACAGTTAGAGAGTGGAACAGCCTTCGTCTCATTTTACCACGAACTAAGCAGAAAGGGTAGGAACGCAAGACGGTGCCTTTTACCAGCACTCCTGCCGCACTATCGCTTGCGCAACCGACGCAAGATTAAAAAGATGGAGATTGCGCACGTAGTATCTTTGGTTAGTCCACGTTAGGGTAAGATGGAGTATACCAGAGTTGGCGGTAAGTCTGCCGAGTCGTTTGCCGAGTCTCGCGCGATTAACTTAGGTGCACAGCGTCATCGCCGTGCACACTTTGCGGGCCCGTCGATCTATCTTGTGTATATTGAGCGTGTTTCGAGATGCAGACATTTTGATGTTACTACGCAGTTATATTTTTAGAGCGCAGCTCTTAGGCGCCCGTTTCCGTGTTTCGCAGGGTCGGCGTAGCCGTGTTAAGTTTAGCGGAAAAATTGAACGTCATGTGACCTCAAGACCAATTCAATTCCCCGCTAAATTTAGCGGGGAATGGAATTGCTGTTGGAGGAGGCAGAGGAAAGGTATGGAAGATGAGGAGGCAGGAGGAGGTGTGGAGGATATGTAGGAGGAGGAAAGGAAGAGGAGAGTAGAGGAGGAGGAGGATGGGGAGGAGAGGAGGGGAGGAAGAGGAGGATGAGGTGACGGTACAGAGGAGGAGGGGCATACCCTCCCCTCCTCCTCCTCCTTATGAGCTGCGCTCTAATTTCGCGTTATAGAGATTTGTATACGTCTTTCATTTTTTTATTCATCGACGATACGTCATTAGTGTGTAGCTCATTTGTTTCTGTTGGTTGGCAGCGTCGTCCGACGCGTCATAAAATGCTGCGTCCCGGCCGCCAAAGCTTCCGTGGAGGGGCAGAAATCGAAGAGCCCCTTTCGGGGGCGCAATGAAAGCGGCAGTCGGGCGAGAGATGGCGCCACTCACCTGGATGGCCGTCAGCTGTCCGGGACTGGGCTGGCCCGGCTGAGACAGGGCCACGCCCTCCGAGAACCGGGTCTTCCGCTGGTCCGCCGAATCGTCCTCCTGGGCCATGGCAACGCGCTCCTTTTGTATCTCCCCATTTTGGACGCCGTAGGGCGGCATAAATACGGTAGAACCTCATTCCCAGTTTTTACATTTTCCCAGCTTTTACGTCCAAAACCGCCGGTCCCGCCGAGCTCCCAGCCCCCCAAGGGCCTTCTTGTGTTTTATGTTTTCTTTCCCGTGATACCCTGAGAAGCGTGAGGTTCTACTGTATGTTTTGTATATCTTACATCGCTACCACACCTTGGTTGGACCCTCGTTTGGTAATGGCGACCGATTCAACTGCTCACCTCTGCACTGTCTGTCAAGAACAGCAGCTGCCACTGCTAAACGAAGCAACTGAACATGATCCGACTCTATCTCGATAAAAATGCTGCAGCTTTTCTTCGTCGACGCTTCTTTTTACTAGACGCTCATTTGTGCCTGTCTCTCAGGTTTTTTCAATACCGAAGCAATCAATCTTTGTGTTCTATTTTTTTTTTTTTTCCGCTTAGGTGCAGCTAATTCAGAAGATAAAAAGGTACGGAGACTCGCAGCTAGGTATTACTCTCTAGATACAAACGGGCAGACTCTATTAGCGCTATAGTAAAGACACCCAGCCTTGCACTCCCTCGTGGTTGACATAAAAATGCTCGACGAAGGTTATCTTTTATAATCTATCACGGCCTTTTCAACGTTGAGCACACCCAGTATTTGAAACCCCAGCTAACCCATACTCCAAGAACTGGCCATTCTAAAATGATCCAACCATTCAAAAGTACAACTAACAGGTTTCCTTGTTCTCTCTTTTCTAAAGCGAGAGGCGAGTGAAATCTTCTTCCCCGAGGAAATGTTATTTCAGATTCCCGCACCGAATTCTTCGTAATTTGTACTGCTCGCATACCAGATTCTCATATTTTCTTGGCAGCATAGCGTGAAACATGCCTAGACATTTTTTTTGTTTACCAAACTTATATGCGCGTATATTTTTTGTCCACCTTATTTTTGTGGCGTTTTTCAAATGTGGGTGTTAGTGTTGTTCTAGAAGTTTATGAATGTGAGTGTCTGTTCCTTCTTTCTTAAGGCTACTGTTTTATTCTTTAATCCAAAATCGAACGAGAAAATTTTTTGGTTTTATAAAAGTTCGACTCTGCTGGTAAAGACTGATAAGCGCAGGACGTGCGATAGGCCTTCCACGGAAAAGGAGAAGGGCATCTCAACGGCAATGCTTACCCAAGATTCGCTATTTCTGGCACACGTCGTGAGATGGCGCAGCGCGACAGGAAAGGCCGCACAAATGACTCGGGTTTTCCGTGCTCTGACCAACCCTCGATAGCTCAGTCGGTAAAGCACTTGGCTCACAGCCCTCAGGTGGTGAGTTCAAATCCTTTTGACACAGTTCTTTATGGGCGTAACGCTTCTCGGTGTTTGTTTTTCGTTATAGCCGGCCGTTACAGTCAAACGTCATAGAACTCCACGGAAATTGGCAGATAAAACACATTCTGCGTTAGAACTCTTTTCTGTAACGAGCCCATTAAGGGCCGACAGTGCATAAAAATAAAATAGAAACCACAGGGAACGACTATCTATGAACGCGATAGCATTTATAGTTGCACACGCAGGCAGGTTAGGGGGCAACTGAATTGGTGCATAAGTCACGAGACGTAAATTTTCCGCTAAATTTAGTGGGGAATCTGAATTCGTCTGTAGGTTTTGCGACATCAGGCCACGTGACGTCAATTTTCCCGCCAAAGTTAGCGGGAAACTGAATTGGTGCGTAGGTCACTTGACCACGTGACATCGATTTCTCCGCTACATTTAGCGGGCAAACTGGGTGCAGATCCCATCCGTTTGCGCTAACCCACCCTTGTCCAGACACTGACCTGGGTGACATCCCACAAGCAGCAGAGTGCCTCGTGGGTACACAGCGAGATCGTGCGGGGAGGACACCCACCTTTTTCTTTTTCATCTTCTGCTTCACCTTGAGGTCCTCTATGGTCTCGAAGAGCTGCTCCGACAGCTTGGCCGCCTTCGCGTCGTCCAGAAGGGAGGACAGCTTGTCTGGAAAGGGCCAGCCTACGCTCAGCCAAGCTGCAGTAGCCAGCTGTCTCCCAAAACATTTACGGAGTTCCTTTCAACCCCAAAAAATAAAGCGTGTATCCCTTAACGCCCAGTCTCCGCCGAAATCAAGCAGTAACCGTTCGGACATGAGAGTGCGACGACGCATACTTCATTTTTGCAATAAAAAAACCTCGCAAATTTTTTTTCAAGGCCACGCCGTACCGCTTTTTGAAGGCAGCAAGGAAAGAGACACCATTAAGGCTCGGAGATGAGACCACCGAACCTCGTCACACCTTTAAGGAAGACTTAAACTGGCGACGTGGTCGAGATGGTTCGTGGCTAAGATTAACGAAACAGGCCATAAAAACAATAGGATAACTGAAAGGAGTATGCCGGACGAGCTGAGTGTTTTTTTAGGCGGGGGTCGTTGTTGTTGTTGGGCTCTGCTTTTCCAATAAACTTGGAGTTCCGATCTCGTGGCTTATCAAGTCCATTTCACTTTCTTTATATTCCGCGCGCCATTTCGTGAACTTTAGAAAGATGTCCGGTGATGCTACGGTGCTCAGAAGGGGCAGTGGAGTCGGCGCAGTTTTTACCGCGCGTGTTTCACTCCGACCGGAGCGCAATCTTTGGCAAGGCTTTCTTTCAGAGGCACGCGACAATGTCTGCACCGTCGAGGCAGGAATTGCGCGCTAAGTTTGTTTGTGCCTCCTTGCACCAGCCCTGCAGCTTCCTACGCTGCGCTGCTCCGCCTAGAAGACAAGGCCCACGTCATTCCCCGCCAAATGTCATTATTCCATGCAGCGCCACTTAGCCCACATCGGCATCGCCGAGAATGACGTCATGACTAAACTAGCATACTCTTGTTGAGCCTCGACGGCCGGGTTGGAGGTTCACTGACGACGAAGTAATCAGCCTGGTGTTCTAGGTGGCTACTCTCTTTAGCCATTGGGCAATGTTGCCGTGGCAAAGCTGCCGTGTCCAAGACCCCACCTTCGATAGAGCTTCGCAACGCGTAATTATAACGCTACAACTCAACAGCTCGTGATACACCGAGGCAGGCACATAGCCAGGATTTTGTTTCGGGGGGGGGGGGGGGGGGCCCACCCATGACAAAATGCTGTATGAGGGGGAGGGGGGGGGGGGGCCGGGCCTCATGGGCCCCCCGTTTAGCTACGTGCCTGCACCCAGGTCAGGTGCTCGTAGCTTGCAGACCACCAAGGACTATTCGGATCACCTTGTGGGATACTGTGTCGTGGTGAAGAACAAATCCCGACATCGAAAAAGAACGGCCGGTTTATTGCCTTGGCAGCGGCAGTCGACCAACATTCCGGTGCATCGCGTGCCTGCATAGCCAGTCTTCTTCTTCGAGCTACGCAGCGTAGCGCACGGCCGTGTTTCGCCGAAGCAGACGACGACGAGGCGAGGGCTATACGCCGAAATGTTGGGGATGGTGCGTCGCCACAACCTCACTAACCCTTTGGCTACTGTGGGCGACTCCTGCTCATCGTAGCGGTTTGTGCTAATATCGCCAATGACAAGCTCATCTCGAGATGCACCAAAACGATTCTCCCAGTGCTCAGCCGACAAGCTAGACTCGTCGTGCGTTCCTAATTGGAGATCTTGACACCAGAGGATGCCGCCTCAATCGCTCACTCGCATTTCGCCAATTTTAAAATATTTTGTGTTTAGCTCGTCTGGCCCCAGCGAAGTAAAAATGGCGGACATACATTACAGGAAGGTAGAGAAGATTGGTCGTGATAAACTAAAATTTCCAGATAGGTTCTCGTCACCGACAGATGACAGCAGTTGTAAAGTCTGCTTCGAGTCGTCCCTCGAAATTATTTTAAGGCGAAAGCCTTATACGACTCATGGTTCAGTCGACCTACAAAGTCCTTGAGCAAAAACATGTCGGTGACACGAAAGGTACCAAAACGTTTTTGTGACCACTCAGTGGATGACTAAACAAATTAAGATGATGACTCAACATATTGAGAAGGATGACATAGTACTTTATGCTTTTTGTAAATTAACAGTTTTGCCAGTGACATTTACTGACATCTCACAAAAGACTGAGAAACTCATCTTGTCTCAGTCGGTTATAGTCAAACGCAACTGTGTGGACATCAAAACACGGTGATGTGCGTCATTCAGGTACCATTGGTACGGAATGAAACGCTAATGCCGGAACGCGTGGCCTTCAATAAAAGGCTGCGCTACCTGGAGGCCTTTGAAACTGCAGAGTGGGGAGCGAGGCTGCGAGGGTGTGCACATCGAAGAAAGCGCACACCCTCGCCACTCGTTTCACCAGTCTCCAGGTAGCGCAGCACTATGAAGGCCACGCGACTCGGGGTTTCATCTTGTGTAGATAGCCCAGTGAGCAGCAGCAGTGCCATACCTTCTATGGTGTTTGTTTTTCTCTTTTTTCTGGATGTAGCAAAATCTCTGATTTGCAAACTAGGAACTCAGTATTACGTTCGACAGACTTCATTCAGAGCGAAGCTTACAACGAGCGTCGTAGGTGACGTCCGACCCAGACTATCTACGACAACAAACATTTGCACACGAGCAGGCAGCGCATCGGGGGTGAAATGGCCCCCGCAGATGAGGAAACATCGAGCTTCCACGAAGGATGGATAGTAATGGCTATACCCTTTACAATGGGCAGCAGCTTGCGCCACCTAGCCAACATTTCGTTATCCCTTTTTTTTTGTTTTAATTTGTATAAATTTTGTTCTTACACAACCCTCCCTCCCCTTTAAAGTGTTGCCATTGCTTATTTTTATCTGTATTTTCACCCTCCCTAGATCTTTTCCATTAATCTTCCAATCTCCTCTTAGTTACCGCAATTCTGTCCCTATCTACTCGTACATCCATGTCTGCGAATCCCAGTGCCCCCTCCAAATCCGCAGTCATCCCCCCACGAGTTCGACTGCGTATTCATGTCAACTCGCGATCGGCGGCATTCATCCCACCTGTGGTCTTCCTCTTGTCGTAGCCATTGGAGAGGCAGCTGACGGCGGCCGTCACCAGGGTCGGTTCGTTGAACCCCAGGAACTTCTCGACCGTCCTGTCGATCCACGGCTTGAGCTCTTCCACGTCCTTGCGCGACAGAGCCATGGCGTGGTGCTGCCGGTCCCGACTGTAATCGCGAGCAGTGCGTCCCTCGATCGGGTCAAGACCACTGCCCTACCCACACATGTTGCGCACTGTCTCGAACAGCCTGGGCGCGCAAATTAAAGCAGCCGTGTAACGGCAAGTTGTCGCACCTGCTAGAACGAAATTTGAAACAACGAATCGTTTCCTTCACATGCGTCGTTTAAGGCACGATGCGAGCCAAGGCTACGGGAAGACAGATGCAGTGACGCCCATCTGCCTCTACAACTGCTATGTGCACACGAGCGGGTACTTTGTACAATCAGCAACGTAAATCTGAAGGGAACAGAATGAAAAGAAGTTAAAATGTGCTTAGTTTCCTGTCTGAAGTAAACATCGTTCTGCTTACGTTTTGGCAGCAGCGGCAACGGCGCAGACATTAGGTGATGTTTATGGCAATAGTGTATTCGTTGTTAACCAATCGTTAACCAACAAAATAACCATAGAGTTATTGAAATAACATCTCAAAATTAAAAGGTTGTAAAAGCTAAATAATTAAAAAAACATGAAACCGGAATTGCATATATTTATTACAGTATTACCCGTTCGCTCAGCTTAAAGTGGCGATATTTGCTAACTTTTTTCCAAAACTCGAAGCGCCCCATCGCGGCGAAATACTACGCAGTGCACTCTAGGAGCTAGTTGGCCACTTAGTTTCGGTTTTGATTGGGGAGCTTCAATTTATGCTATCACGCCGTGACCATTGCGCTTCTTGCGTTTTTGATTGTTCGACTTCCCACGAATGTACAATACTCTAAGCACTCTCGAGCGATATAGAAGGAAGACCGGGGCATTTTTCTTGGTTCCCAACATGCCGGATGTTGTGCCTGTGTATGCAAACGTAGTAAGAAGTGACTTGGTCCCTTCCCCCCACGATTGTATCTTTGAGCTCACTTTCAATAACCCTGTCTCGTACCAGTGAACCACAATTGAAATTTGGTCACTTTGACCCCTACACGTATTTTGTTTGCCAAACGTCCGCTTCGTGTTACTTCACTGAGCGAAAAACAAGTCGCATCCTCACAGGATACTCACAGTTGAGTCCAACGTTGGCGCATGAACTTTTAAGGAAACGCAATAAATTCTCACTCACTATTGCACAAACGTTACTATGAAGTCCTCCTCGTGTCATCATATATCTTCTACTAAACTTTTATGCCGATTGGAGATTAAGTTTTCGCAAACGCGGAAATCGGCTAGCTACCAATGTACATATACCTTGTAGCTACGACGGAGTCCCTGCGTGTCCTACCCCTCGCGAAGCCTTTTTGGACGAGCCTTTACCGACGCCCAAGATCTGTGTCTGAACGGTGGTTCTGAAATTATCTCGGCATACTCAGTCAGGAAGAAAGCAAACATATAACAAATATTGTGGCCATTAGCAACTGCCAAATGCGCTTGGAATTCTCTAGTTCATTTGGCGCACCACATATGGGTTCACGGCGTATACGTGCTGTCCGCCGAACTGGGCGACATTCTTCACGCAAGTGCTCGACTGTTGCTCTCTTGAAAAGGGTTTATATGTGTGAATGTGCCTATATAATTTAAGGAGAACTTCACGCGATATTGAATTAGTCGAATCCAAGCGTGTAGGGACTTCACTTCGTGCAGCTGCAGGTCGGTACAGCTATAAAGGGATAAGAAGTATTTTTTAGCTTTTCAACGGCGTCTCCCAGTTTTACCTCGCGTACTCGGGCGTATTAAGAAAAACAGTAATTGAAAAAAAAATGGAATTTCGTCAATGGACGCATAAAACAAGTAACAAACCTGCTGACTAGCAATACTAATGTATAAGTTGCGAGCTCGGTGTACGCGAACTTATTGGTTGTTACAGCGTGTTGACTTGTACAGAAGCGAGATCCCCGAGCTTCGCAGCGTCGAGATTCCCAGCACTGGCTCGTCCACATACCTTGGAACGCTAACAAAAAGGGCTTGAGTACAAAAATAAACAAGCATATGTGTCAAGACAAGCTTTACCTATGGTTCGCGCTTCTGCTGAAACTTCGAGGTCTGGCCATTTAGGTTAGTTTAGAGACACAAAACGATGCGCTCGGGACCTCTGCGTATGATCCCTTCTCGACGTGACGATCGAAACCAAAACCATGCCGCTCTGCTCCCTGGCCAACTAGTTCCCAGAGTGCAACGCGCGCAGTGTTGCTCGCAGGGATTAATGGAAGTAGTCTACTGGAAGCTAGGCGAAATGCTACGCAGTGCACTCTGGGAACTAGTTAATCACGCCGTGACCGAACGCGCTGTTTGCGTTTTCGATTGTCCGACTTCCCACGAATGTACAATACTCTAAAGGCCCGTTCACGATCTTGCGACCGAGTAAGACCGAGAGAGACCAGACCGGTTTTTAAAGGGGGGGGGGGGGGGTGCAACGATTTCCGGACTTCGGTCAAAGATTTGTGGAAGTTGCCCTCTGACACTTCTGAAGTAAAGAACAGAAAACCGATTTCGCCTGCGTGTCCTAGTTGTTGCGTAAAAAAAAGATAAATATTGGCATTCCGGGCACCCCTCAACTCACTCACAGTCTTCAGGGTCACACCTGGTCGCACTCCCAGTGACGTCATTCGGAGTGCCGTGTAGGTTCCCGTGTGCTATCTCGGAGGACGCTTCCTCTCCCTCTCTCTGCTGACATTAGCGGGCGTTATGCTGCAGCTTGGAGCCGAGCGAGGTCACGTAATCTTTTCGCCGTAGTTCCTTCGGCTGCCACTTGGGGCTGCAGGTGGGCGAAAAAGCTCGACTTTTGCTTTGCGACATTTTTAATGAAGGAGGTGTTTTCTCTATCCTCAAGGACACGATAAACAACTTAAAAATGACAAGACGCAAATTCTTTTAATCATAAAATCGTTGCACCGCCCCTTTAAGCCTCTTGCGATCTCTTGGGACCAGCTCCGCTGCAGCGCATCCGGTCCGGTCTGGTCTCTCTCGGTCTTACTCGGTCGCAAGAGTGTGTACGGCGCTAAGGAATACTGAACCAAGGAATTTAGTGTTCATAATAAGTGGCGCACGTTCTTTCCACGAGCTAGCAGCCGCCGGTGTGCGCGAGCACACGCAACAAAAATGACGTCAAAGACCTCCATTCGCGGTTAAGATGACAGTGAAATGTATGGGCTTCGGGCCAAACGAGAATAAAGACAAGTTTTTCATATACACAGTGGTGTCTGGTGTAAAAGGTAAGCGATTAATTTGTCTAACAAGCTCGTAGCTTTCATTTGTAGAGATGAGCCTGTCTTTTTTTAAAACAGCTGAGATGGAAAAAGGATGTCATAAAACAATTTTACAACGAAGAAAACAAATTTTTAGAGCTATATTTACGGCGCTATACGAATTTGTAGTTGGCGCCCGCGGGCGCCGCGGAAAAGTGGCCCTTATTTATCACGTGACTGGCCCTTATTTATCACGTGGTGCTTGCGCTCTTTTGGAAGCTTCCTATGGCGTCTAAAAGTAACTTATTCATAATAAGTAACTTTTAGAGCCCAAAGGAAACTCCGGAAAAAGCGCTAGCAGACGTGATAGACCTGTGCGCCGGTCAGATGACGGCGGCGGCGCCCCGAAGCAGACGAACATGTGCGGCGGCGGCGACGGCGGCGTGGAGAACCGCGTTGAAGCAACGTTGGTTGAAGCGGCGTCGCGCAACGCTCAGCGTGCGGCGGCGGCGTAACTTTGCGGCGGCGGCGACGCAGCGCGGCGGCGCGCGGGCCTACCACGTGACCAGCGGCGGCGCCCGCGGGCGCCAACTACAAATTCGTTTTGCGCCGTAAATATAGTTCTAATTTTTTTTCTTCGTTGTAAATTCGTTTTATAATATTCCTTTTCCATCTAGTACTCCCAAAGAAGAGTTGCCACCCTGTACGGTAAAGGCGAGTTAAGTTAGATCGTTGCCCACCAATGCTCTGAACAGGTCCTATGTTTATTTCATGGCTAAGGCAGTCAGAGGGCAGTGGCAACGGTTGATTAACGCAGGCTACGAGGGAGATTTCATCGGGAGGCAAGTGACCTTAATAAACCGGGAAAAGGAAAAGGCAGAGGACAAATCGAGAAATAGGATCGCAGTGATGCCTTATTTTCCCACCGTGTCACACAATGCAGGGATTTCCCCAGACCCCCCCCCTCGTTTTTCCGAAGGCACCCCCTTAATTCACAACGACTCCTATATTCGCAATGCCCCCCCCCCCCCCCCCCCCCCTTTAACCCCCCAAAAAAAATTTAGACACCCCCCCTGATTTTAATTCCTGGGGAAACCCCTGACACAATGTAAAAGCGTGTGCAAAAAAGTTTAGCGTTAATTTGGTCTTCAGCTCGGACTTTAAGTTGGGCAACCTCACCCCGTTCCAAAGACAGAAAAAAGGGTGCCAAAAGGGCCACAGGGAAAAATCTGTGCTTTGTGAAATTGGTGTCGTTTACGACATACCGATCATCTCTGTGACGTCACGGCGCGGTGGTGGCGCGTCGGTCGCACTTCCGGTCTGGGGCTGTGGGCAGAAGTTCCCATGCCCTACGTGTATTCCTGCGTTGTTTTGAAAGAAACCAGACAAAAACCTGCCTTCTTGTCAAAACGCCATGACTGGGGCCGTACCAAAAGTGGCGAGAAAGGTTTGAAGGTCAGTCTTCACGTGCTCGGTTCGTCCGAGAGTCTGGACATGTGCCGTGAAAAGGGAAAAGCAGACGCCGTCGGACAACGATTGCTTGGGCGAAAGCACTTTGGGTTGAATTCACGGATACTTGTGGTCATCAGATTTATTTGTTTTGTTCCAACATGAATGCCAGAAAACCGTCAAGTTGTGCGGACCACCTGCGGACTACGTTCAGTGCGTCTTCAAGTTCAAACGGCCGCCTGATCGTTCGAACTGTCGTCTGCTCTTTCAAACGTTTCTGCTTGTCGTCTGCCCTCTTAGACGACGCCGGCCCGTAGACCAAATGTTGGCCCGGGACTTGCGATAAGAAGTAAGTGTAGGCCTCAAAAGACTTGGTAAGCAGGCTCGATGTAAACAGTAGATACAAGGAGATGTTGACCATTGTCACCAATGACCATCACCAACTTGTTATCCCTAATTCACTTTGTTTGATTCTGCTTGCGATTTTCAGTGTCGACGTCAACCATCTCAGCTACGGTTCAAGCTTTTGCAGCCCGAACGGCGTCGCAACTGAAAATTGCGAGCGAAATCGCATCATGCGAATCAGGCTTTAGCGTACATACTGCGGCGTCCATGCGGAATGAATCGCCACATGCCACTTTATTCACGCGAAGTTTTGCGGTGTAACGAGCCTCGGTAATTTCGCTGACGCCGCTCAAGTAGTCAGACATCGCCAGGAAGACGTAGAATCAACAATTCGAACGCGAAGAAGGGCAGGGGGACTCACATCGACGCCGACTACATCGCATTCCAATGGTTTGTCTATGAGTGACGGCGAGCTTCTTGCCCACACCCCCATCGCGCATGCGCGGCGCCGGTGGCGTCCGCTAGGGGCGCTCCGGTTTGTTTGTAAACATGAGTTGGTGTATATATGGCAGACCTCAAGATGCTTGAACGATCGTCTAACTGAACACAAAAGAAACGTAAAGATAAAAGCGCCTAATTCCGAAATTGCGACACATGTACAAGAGTACAGAAACTGCACAGCCGAGTGGTCCGGTACAACGGTAGTATGCAAAGAGGTCAATGACGTCAAACTGGCAATTGCATAAGCCAGGCGTCTATGCTTCTTAGTGCTAGTGCGAAAGCTTTTCTGCGAGTATGAATTGAACAGGTCTTGTGTTTTTCGCGAGAGGTAGCCCCTTTGTCATGATCTTGTACCCTTTATATGCGTGCGTAAAGGGAAGAAAAAAAAAAGGTGTAACAGGTCGATGTGTTCGAACTGCAGTCGGTTTTGTGTGGTTCGCTTGTTCGTTTTTTGTAAAGATAAGAGTGGCTGCGCGGTCAAAGCATGTTCCCTTCGGCCGATGTTTTTGATGTGTGTACCTGTTTTTTTTTTGTTTTTTTTTTTTGAAGACAAGCGTGGCTGCGAGGTCAAGGCGTGTTCTCTTGGTGCCATTTTTTGGAGTGTGTTCTTTCTGGTGACGATTTGGGGTTCAGGATGTAAAAAAGGAGGGAGCACTGAATAAAGTGGTTAGCTGTGCTTGAGACGTCGTTGTGTTTACCCACACCCACGTTTACCAACTCGCCCAGCTTACTACTGTTCTATAGTGTTTCTTCCACCCAGTCTCAGGTGGTCTAAAAAAAAAGGTAAACCTACACCAGCTCGCCTACGCCCTAACTGTTCTTTCCGATCAAATCGTTGAATCAAATCGAGTAAATATGTCACGTGATCTGTTCGTCTCCTGCTTTCTGCGCCGAGAGCCGTCAAAGCTCGTTTGCTCTGTTGGCTTTGGTGGCAGACGTTCGAAATTGCAAAGAATGAGGTGCAGCCATTTATCTGTGGTTATTGCGATTTTCTGTTTTCAACGCAGGAATTGACTGCACCACATCCAGACCGCGCACCTTCCCCAGGAAATACCTTCCTTGTTGTTATTAGTAGAGTGCGAACGTAAACAGGAGCTTCTGCGCATCCTCGTATTTGGCGTTGGAGGGAACTTCGTATCTTTTCGTTAGAGGATGAAAATGTTCGAACCAGTGGATGATGAGGAAGTATTTTTTTTTCTCCCCAGAGTGTGCAATGAGAGGATAACGCACGCAAAGCAGTCAAGGCTGCGAAGATTTCATGCATACGATCGTTCAACAACCCCCCCGCCCCATCTCTCTCCTCATGAAATTGCCTATAGCTGTTTGGAAGGATTGGTTGAGAGGGATCACAAAATGTTGCAAAATGCCCATTTTCTTACCTTTCCGCGTAGGCGATTTCGGCACTGGGCAGGCTTGTGGACTCGGACGCAAATAAATTAACACTGAAAATAAATAGCTATGAATAGCTCCTTTTTTAATTTTTCACAACGATGCGTTAAAGAAAATTGGAACATTAAAAAAAAAATATAGTTAAATCACTCACGGATACATACATTCCGCTTCGATGGATAACGTCCCACACTCATTCTCCTTGGTTCAACGTCCCACTCAAGCGGCTTTCCAATAAGATAAAAACGTTTGCTTATCGCCGCTAAGTCTTCTAAGAAACCGGATTATTGGTCAGCCTATCAAAACGCTCTTGTTGAGTACAAATCTGCTATTTAAAGCGCCAAACATGCTTTCTTTAATATCACTTTGATGACATTATTAGCCAGTAGTCCTAAACAATTTTGGATCACTGTTAACAGTACAGACAAGTCATCTATTTCACTTTGTGTTGACGGTTGTGGGATCCCCAGTGATATATGTGCAAATATCCTGAACAATGTCTTTGCTGACTCATTTTCAAGCTTTGTTAATCCGCCATCTTTCTTACTACAGGAATATGATTGTATACCTATGGACCCCATCGTAATTGACACCACTGGGCACTGGTATTGTTTAACTAATAGAAAATCTAAAACTGTCTTCTTCAGCTGGTCCTGATGATTTTAATTTCAAGTTCTTCAAAAACTCAATTATGTAAATTGATCTATTATATTTTCTAAACTATTTACTCAGTCGCTTGAACTTAGCATTTTACCTGACGACTGAAAGGTAGCCAGGGTGATTCCATTGCACAAAGGAGGTGATAAGCATTCCCCCGTTAGCTATCGTTCAATCTCGCTTACCAGCATACCACGTAGATTACTAGAGCATATTATATACTCCCAACAGGATAATTTTCTGGAATCAAATTTTTTTTTTTTTTTTTAACAAGGGTCAACATGGTTTCCGCAAATTTCGCTCTTGTGAGACACAGCTTTTGTAATCTACTAACGACCTTCATTCTGCCCTTGGTTGTGAAACCCAAGTTGAGAGTGTTTTTCTTGATTTTAGCAAGGCTTTTGATAAAGTTCCTCACCAGTAGCTTCTATTAAAACTTAACAAATTAAGTATTGATCCTAACATAGTTGCCTGGATAGCCTGTTTTCTAACTAATCGATATCAGTTTATTACTGCTAATGAGAACACGTCTCCCCTCACTTCCGTCACGTCCGGTGTTCCTCAAGGATCCGTATTAGGCCCACTACTGTTTCTCATTTACATCAATGACCTACATAATTGCGTCTCATAACTGATTAATCTTTTTGCTGACGACTGGGTAATATATTCTAAATCTACTAATTAAAGTCCCTAGACAAGAGCTTCCTACAAGTAGCGACATTCTTTGAAGTGCCGACTGCGTGACTGTGCAGGTTTTAGAAAGCGAATGGCGGCGCACAGCAAAGGTTTGAACTAAAGGCCGCCGTTTGGCCATTTGCTTATAGGGGAATGTGCTTTGTCATTTGTATTGGTTGTCGTTACTTGTAAAATAAGTATCAAGAAACTTTACAACTAATGACTCTAATGTTTTAAAGCTCCAGACAGATATCAATGCTGTTTACCACTGGTGTGAACTTTGGAATATGGAACTTAACATTACTAAATATAAAGTTATGAGGATATCGCGTGCTAATCCTCAATGTCCCCTTGGCCCCTGTTACTTCTCATAAATATTTGGGCGTTCACATTACTTCTAACCTCTCCTGAAAACTGCATGTTGAATATGTCATCAACAACGCTAACCGCACGCTAGGTTACCTAAAAAAATGGTCTCGTATTGTTAGCCTTAAAATTAACATTGTATAAATCTTTCGTCCGCTCGAAATCAGAGTATGCTTCTTCTATCTGGGACCCCAGTCAGTCTAGTCTAAATAATGTTCTGGAAACAGTCCAAAACCGTTCTGCCTGTTTTATTCTAGATAACTATCACCGCAAAGGAAGTGTAAGCTCCATGAAAATCACCTTGTCCCTGTCTAACCTCTCTCCGACGTCAAGTTGCTTGTTTATGTTTTTTTCACAAGATCTATAACGCTAACCCGTACTTAAAACAACGTCTTTTCATCCCACCGTTCTACATTTCACCTCGCATCGATCATCACCTTAAAGCTGGAGTTTGTAAATGTAATACCAACGCATTTCTACAGTCATTCGTCCCTAAAACTTCTTTGGAATGGAATCACCTTCCGACTTCCGTAATTTATATTGTTGATACCCAAATGTTTAAAAATGCTAAAAACACTCTACTGTCCTGAGCCGCCTGATACCTTATGTGCTCTGCCCTTTCGTTTCTTTTTTTTTTTATTCTTATTGTCCTTTTTAATGCCGATTGATCCTGAGGGTATTTAAATAAATAAATAAATAAATACATAAATAAACAAACGGCTCCGAATATAACACGCGTCATCGGGGCCGGCAATTGTCTTGAGATTGGGGGAAATCTATGAATATAGGGCAACACCGCCACTTCTAAATTTTTTTATTATTTTTTTTTTGGGGGGGGGGGGGGGAGGGGATGAAGTGGTAATTTCACTTATTACTGTCTCTTTAATTTGAGGCAAGGCTTTTAGCAATGTCTATCAGATTGCTTTCCGGAAACTGAACTTTTCTTAGGCGGCTGATATGATTGTGAAAGCTTGAGGCAGCATCATTATAGCATGATTTTTTCAGAGCAACCTTCATCAGAGACAATTCAACCCCTCTCTCCACTAGTTGAGAATGCACTAAATTAAACTGGAGCAGGCCTTTTCTTGATCTTGGTTCAAATTAAAAAAAAACGGCGTTTTCAAATTTTAAATTTATATCCAGATTGTGAATCCATCCAGAATTCATTACCTTGTGCCTGAAAGTCAAACCTTGGGCATTGTACAAAGACAATTCTATTGCAGCTTCAATTAAATCGTCATTCACAACCACAGGTGCGCACGCCAACACCAGAAAGGCATCTATACGTACCTGATGATTTTAAAGTCACCTTCACTAACTAGTTTTCAGATGATTGCCTTTCCACACTCAGTGAGGAAAATTTCGCACTGGACGTCGGGTGACTTGGGGCGTTATAAAGAATCAGCACTTTCACAAGCGCAATTCGCCACTCAACCTGCTACCATTAATTTAAATTACAGAGATCAACTCGTGAAACAATTCTACGTTGATTCCATTCGTGTTCTTGAAAAAAGCCTTTTTCGACTGTTGACCGCACTGCCTGAACGCAGGAAGAAGTTTCTCGTGTGGTATGAACTAGAAAACATATTTCGCGTCAATAGAGAAGCCGGGAATATACACATTGCACCACTCTCTCACTTGTTCTAGGACTACTTGTGAAATGCGGATCAAGAGCGAATCACCGATCACAATATATATGCTTGCTCAAAAAGCCGCCCATTTTCCTCTGGCAAGACTCTAAAAAAATGCTGCGTCACTATCGCCTGAACGTGACGGAGCATTGAACGGGCATTTCACATGACAAAATGTTACTAAAAGCACACTGAATAGCCAACTCGTATATATCACCCGTTAAGAAGCCTATCTTGTTCTTAGAACTAACAGTTTTTTTTTCGTTTTCTTTTTCTTTCTTATTATAGCTTCTATTTGTAAAGGGTGAGTACGTCCATTCAACCTGCCACATAAAATCATACAGGTGATCCAAAGTTCTTTTATAGAAAAGAGTCAGTGCATCGGAATACAATCGTGGGCTCTTGGCCAGTAACAATAGACACACATATTAAAAAAAGAAAGACATAGGAAAAATAAGATAAAGGAAGACCCATTTGTGGAACCTTATACTGTGTTAACCCTTAAGCTGAGACTACAGTCAAAGCTACAAGCGCTAGCTAACCCGCGTTCCTGTCTTCGAGATGTGCATTTCTAGCACGGATGCTCGTTCTGCGGAAGAGCGCTTCTAGGCAGGGACCTCGAGCTCTCGTCCTAGTGGCATTGGCTGCAATCTCAGTTTAAGGGTGAACGGAGTATTAGCGACGTGCGCCACCAAAAGCGTCGCAGTCATGAGCCTTCCACGATTGGTCAAACGTTCACTATGACATCTCTATACTCTATTTCACCTTATGATGTACCGCAGGAAAGGCTACGAGCGCGAGCTTCTTGCTCTAGGGTGAATATCAGCGGCACAAGCGCTCGTGCCTTAAGGGCAGCTGCCAACGCTATGAGCTCGCGCTTCCAGCCTTCGCTGCGGTACAACATAAGGTGAAACGGAGTATAGTAGGGTCAGTTCTGCTCTCACCGACGGAAATAACAGCGAAGTCAGACTCTTAACTTTGACGGTGTTGATTTAGGAACGTGATAACCAGACTTCCACCGCACTTTTAACGCACCATCGAACTTGTCGCTCGCCGCTAATAATCTCGGTCGTGACGTCAGGGGTAGGAAACATGAAATGGCGCCACCGAAACATCTCGTCGCCAAGAGGAAATACGTTAGCATGACCATGGGGAAAATGCAACACACGTCCCCTTTTGCGAAACGCTAACTCTGGTCCCTTCATTTTGCTGTTTTGGCTGACTGTCTTGGCTTTCGCTCCGCACACCTGCAAGTTCAGACTTGCTCAGGCATCCGCGCGCGCCATTGGCTTCCGCCCTGTGACGTCACCTAAATCTCGCCTTCGTCCTTCACAAAACTCTCCTCCTCTCTACTCATGTCGCTTCCCTTTCCACTGTTTTGTCCACAGACGACGCCGTCAGCTTTTTGCTGTTATGTGGTTACTAGGGATGGTACGAATCACCGGAGATTCGGATTCGGACAGATTCGGAAATCTCCGAACTTCCCGCCACGAATATTCAGCAGAATCGGAGATTCGGAGATTCAGCAGATTCGTCACTGGTTGTGGACGGCAACGTGAACCTTTTATCGTAAACCTCGCAAATGCGGTCAGTTGTGTTCATTTTAGTTACTGTTACTGCATATAATCAGATTTTGTCTTCTTTATTTCAACGCATGGTATGTACTGTATACTGTCATTCTAAACCCAGGCACGCGCCCAGGTCCAGCTGAGCTGATCGGTGTAATTGACGTAGGCCTAACCAATGCACGGTGTCAGTTTCTGTGCGATTTCGTGGTGATCGGTAAAATGTAGCGAAATGCTGTGTATTATGTATAACGTGGCACAACGCACAATAAATTTATTCAAGCAAGGAAATGATTTGTCTCCTTCTCTAGAGCTACGTATGTCTGTACTTGTAAGGCGCGTGAGCGAGATGAATGTTGCTCGTCACAACTTCGACCGCGTACCGGCACCGGTGGCGAAGAAAAACGTCGCCAATTCGTACTGTCCTTTCTCCGTTCTCGGCAGCAAGTCGGCCGTGAAACGTTACGCGTTGCATTTGATCTAAAAGAAATACAACACAGGGGTGTCCAATGCAACTTTATTGTTTGGAAACAAGCACGGTAACCTAATCGGATATTATTAACCAGAAAGGTGCCAATGCAGTACAGGAGACAGTAATAGTACGTCGCAAGGAGTTTCAAATTGTTTTCCGTCTTCCGATAACAGTAGCTCACTGGACACAGGTTGGAGATAAACGAATCGAACGTACTCACTTTTGTGGTGTGTGCCACTATGACCGTAATTATGGGCACAAAATGTGTCTGTACCTAACAGCACGTACGGAATCGATCTCCTGCGGCGATGAAAACATGCGCTTGTGTTTCCACGTGCACCAAGCATGCCTATTTCGGTCGTATTCCGGAACCGAAACCAATTTTCCCGCGATACCGTTCTCGACAAACATCCAAAATAATATCAATAAAGCGTAACATTTGATTTATTACTATGATATAGTATTAAACATTATTTTGTACACTTTGTAGAATTTAGTGAATTTAATATCACGAAAAGTTGAAACACTCATCAATATTTGAGCGTGTGATTGCTGATAGATTAACATGTTTTTTTGAGAAGTATAATATAATATCTCAGTCCCAATACGGCTTTCAAAAGAAAAAATCGGCGGAGCTAGCGCTTCTTAACATAAAGGATAAAATAGTTGAAAATATTGAAAACAAATTATTTACTCTTGGTCTCTTCTTAGATTTAAGTAAAGCTTTCGATACTGTGCAGCACAATATTTTACTTAGAAAGCTTGAAATTTACGGTGTGCGCGGAGTAGCTCTAAAATTAATTGAAACGTATCTTGCAGATCGTTACCAATATGTACTAATAAACGGCGAATCGTCAAATAGACTTAAAATCCAGCATGGTGTTCCTCAGGGGTCAATTGTAGGTCCACCTCTTTTTCTTATATATGTTAATGATATAACGAATATATCCGGTTCCTCCGACCTTATAATGTATGCAGACGATACCAACGTATTCTTTTCTGGAGTGACGAAAAGATGCCTAGAAAATGCTACGAATGTCTACCTATTGAAGCATTACAATTGGTTACAAACAAATTGTTTAAAACTAAATACGAGAAAAACTAAGTATATTATTTTTAAGCCAATAAATAAACTCGACTGCAGCCCCATAAGCTTAAAATTTGAAGACACTGTGCTTGAGCAAGTGTCGGAAAAACAATTTCTCGGTGTATGGTTTACTGAGGACCTTTCATGGAACACTCACGTAAATAAACTCAAAGGTGAATTATCTTGTGTTACGGGAAGTATATATAAAATACGAAACTTGCTGCCCACTTGGCTAAAACAGACGTTGCGTGCTATTCTTTGTTGTACTCTAATATCAGTTACGGCATCTTAGTTTGGGGGACGACGATCAATACGAACTATGTCAAACTTATCACCCTGCAGAAGGGGATTCTTCGCATGTGCGAAAATTATAAAGGAGATATTAGAAACATAAGAACCCAACCACTATTCATCAAATATAATATGCTTCAGGCTGACCAAAAATACTATTTTAAGCTCTTACAATGGATTCACAAACACAAAATATACTCCACACCAAAATCGAGTTTAGGTCCGTACCAACTACGAGACCCAAAGCGAAGGATGCCTTCAATAAGAACCAATTATGACTGCACTGCTCTGTCATATCAGATAACTAAGATGCTAAACAGAACAGACATGAATATAGATTATAATAAAACATTTTATGCCTTCAAGAAACAGTGCCGAAGCTTTCTCGTGGGCAGTGGTATTAGCTTCTCAGTTCTGTAATATGTAGGCTAAGCTATTATTTTTAGTATGTATTTATATCTGACTACAAATGTGGCTCTTGGCATATATTCGATCATTCTTCATTGCTAAACTAAATGGCGGCCATCAGCCCTATTTTATGCTGTGACCTTCTTCTCACTTTTTTTTTATTTATATTAGCGATATTGTCACGAATGACAATGTGAAACAAAAAAAAAACTAGGGAAAGTGAAACGTTTAATGGGGGCGAACTTGTGCCCAAAAATAAAAATGAAACAGAAGATAACAGCAGAGCGTCGCGGGCGTCGAAGTCGGCGAAAGAGCTGAGTCGAACGCTGGGGCGAAAACTGACTCTGGCTCGCTCCGCGAAGCCCCTTATGTACACGCACGCGTAGAACATTCGCACATCGAACAAGCACCAGGATTCTCGAATCTGCCAGAACACTAAATGCAGGGATAAACAAAAGATACGTTGCTCCCAGGAATCGAACCCTGGCTTTTCGCGTGGGAGGCAGGTACGATAACCGTTAGGCCACGTGCGCACTTCTTTTTTTTTTTATTGCCGATTTTGACAGTAATTACAAACTTAACAATCAATGATAATTGCAATGATAAAAACACGTGCACAACACATAGGACTCGAGCATGAATGTTAAAATTCTTTCAAATTCTCTAGCGCGTCCAATATTGGCACCCAGTCAGGCGGACACTCTAAAGTGGCGTACACAGATTTCAGGCGACGAACAGATTCCGTAAAATACAGTCGAACGGGCCGCGCGTCCACATCAGCATGCCTTACAGCCATTCTACTGCACCATATTGCATGCAGGCCCAGAAGCATAAAAAGGTCAACCGGAATTTCGCAGTCTTTGTGAACAGGAAGGAACCTGATACCATGCGGTGTTAAAGTAAAATCTTTTTTAATACTTCTCTGGAGAACTTCCCAAAAAAAAGAAAGGCGTCCCAGCAGTCTAAAAATACATGTTCTGTAGTTTCGGGCATTTTAAACAGCAGACAGTCAACGCCCCAAGGGACAAACAGTTTTTTCTCGTGGAGCCAAGATTTTACCGGGAGAGTGTTTGTATGTAACTTAAAGAAGAAGGTTTTAACAGAAGGTGGGATTCACATTTTCTTAACTCTAGATAACACGTCCTGCCCTGGGCCAGCATGAAACATAGAACGGTAGACAGGTACAGGGAAGACAGCATCTATAATGTCTCGCGTGAGGCGTTTTCGGGTGACTCCCGACAAGTATTCAAAGGAGAACCGTACAGTCAAAAACCGACAAGCGTCAATCACCTCGCGAAGAAAACTACCAATTCGCCTTTGCTTTGTGTAACACGTGGCAACAACGAACGAAGGAATTTCCTCCGGAAGTCTAGTCTGAATGACAGCCCGAAGAAAAGGATTGGTTTGCTCTCGAGAAAACAAAAACCGCGATACAACTTGCTTGAGAAAAGGATGTGATAGGGACAGCCCGCCTTTCTTGACGCAGCGAAACAGATTATCCCGACATACTCTTTCCCACCCATACTGCCAAATGAATACAGCAAAAACACGGTGTAATTTGTGTAAATTTACTCTAGCGCAAGCGAAAACTTGAAGTACGTACCAAAATTTTGAAATTAAAAAAATGTTGCAGACAGTGGCACGCGTAAAAATTGACATCTCCGACCCACCCCATTTACCCGCTTTCTCTCGCGTCTCTTGAATAGCCGTCGACCAGTATTCATTTGATTGTTTATAATGCTGCAGTGGAACACCAAGATACTCTGTTGGCGTTGACATAAAACAGATACCTTCAAAGACTTCGGGCTTCGTGGCCCATGTCCCATGCCAGAGGCCGCAGCATTTCTGCCAATTAACGGCAGCGCCGGTTAACTCGCAATAGGACTTTACTTCACGCACCGCTTCGGCAATACTTTTCTTATCTTCGCAAAAAACAGCAACATCATCGGCATAAGCTAGAAGTTTGACTTCTATATCTTGGAGAGAAAATCTATTTATAAGTCTATTTTTAATTATGTTTCTACAAAAGGGCTCGAGAAATATACTGAATAGCAACGGGGACAGTGGGCAACCTTGCCTGACGGATACGGATACACTAATACGCGTTGTGAGCTTCCCGTTAATTATCAGCTGGGTAGTACATGCTGTATAAGCCAAGCGAACAAAACTCAAAATTATTTTGCCTACTCGAACGTGTTGTAATATTTTATACAATACACTGTGCTGCACACGATCAAAGGCCTTCTCTAGGTCGATCTGAATCAGCGACATGGTCTAGTTCCTCGTCACATATCTCTACGCGCAATGTGAACATTTGTCAGAATTGAGCGACCTTTGATGCCACGAGTCTGATGCTCACCCACAATCTTACAAATAACGTTCTGCAACCGCCGGGCTAAAACTTTCATTAGAACCTTGTAATCAACATTACCAAGGGCTATTGGCCTGTAATTTTTTTATATATTTTAACTTTTGTTCATCATCAACTTTAGGTATGAGAACAGTGTGTGTGATTAAGAAAGACGGTGGTATCGTATTTGTGTCACATACCTCGATTATTACAGCATGAAGATGGCCTGAAATTACGTCTTTGTACTTTTTATAAAAAGCCAGCGTCCTGACAGTAGGCCCAGGAAACTTTTTTGATGGAAAATCGTCGATTGCACGCGCGATTTCTTCCACACTTATCGGAGCTTCCAGCCATTCCTTTGTCTCATCAATTAGACGGGGCATCCCCGCCAGATAATCCTTAAGTTGCGAGTCACTGCCATGCTCCCGTCGCAGAAACAGACTGCTAAATATTCGATAAAAGACTTCTCTAATAACGCAGGGAAACTACTCGACAGGCCCATGTAATCTATCTCTGTGATATTTTTTTGTTTTTGAATATTGGCTTCTGCGCTTAGTGCCCGTTTGGTTGCAAGTTCACCCAGAGTGTATTTCTCCGCCCGAGCTCTTACGAGGGCTCCTTGGTATTTTTTGTTTCAAATTCAGCTATTTTTTTGTTTCACATAACTGAGAT